>OZ037783.1:29932625-29945125 GCA_964035525.1 Porites cylindrica
GACAATTCACAATCAGCGGCAAAAGCATATAAGGATACAAAAAAAAAAAAAACAAAAAAAAAAAAAGGCAATGTTCATTAAGTAAACGTATTTACTGTATAATAAATAGCTAATCGCTTGTATACCATAAGGTTACTGTCCAAAAATCCTCAAGCATATCCACCTGCGGCAAGGATACTATGTCGTCAAGCAACGTTAAGCCATCAGAATTAATTGGGCAAACGTAAATCTCTACATACTGCTGCATACAACACAACTCGCGCAATGTTTATCAAGCAAATCACAAACTGAAAATTAAAGAGCCAAATTTCTAGATACCACAAGGGTATTTTCCAAAGATTCATCGACATAACCATCTGCGGCTTGGATACTGCACCAACCACCATGTCTACGCCATACTCTCCCAGAAACTCCGCTGCGTGCTGCTTGGGAAGCACCACCTGAACGAAGGCTATGTAAACCAAATTCGTTTGAGTCTAAACCAAGTTCGGAAATCATTTGACGAAACTGTTCCCGTGCCCGAGAATATGACAGAGCAGCTTGTCGCAGCTTGTACCCGGCACCCAATTTCTGACAGAGACAAAATAATGACTGAGATGGTTGATGCTCTCTGCGCTCAAGGAATAACTCTAACAGTTTCACTGGACAAGAGCTAGAAGGTAAACGAGCAACTTTAACCACAGATCCCTGACGGAATTGATCGTTCTTACGCCTGTCTAGGAAAACAGACATGTGGGTGGCGCAAAACCTTAAGTCACAGGCACGTAAGTCACGCAGCTCTGACCAACGTAGGAAAGCACAAAAACCAAGCGCAACCAACGACACCATTTGTAAGTTCGGTAGAGAAGCACGAGGGTGAGAATAGGAACGAATCAGCGCCCTGACGTGATGAGATTCAATAGGCTGCTTTTTCCTAGATGGACCAGCCAGGAGGCGTTTAATGCCAGCCAAGGTCTGAGAAACGAGCGGATCGTCGACAGGATTAGGACATCCAAGTTTCTTATGTAGCCATGCAATGCCATAAGCTGCTCCAAGGATTGACGAGCGAGATAAGCCTCGGTCTGAAAGACTTGTTAAGTAGAGAACAACTGTGGTTGGGTTAGACTGTAAAGGAGGAAACGAGTAACACTTGCACCAGTCAATCCATCGATTGGCTGCCCCTGCATACGAAGACACGGTTGAAGCGGCACAGTCATTAAGTATGACCATTAAGTATGACAGTCTTTAACAGTTCTACAAGCTTCTCCGCGTTGCTCCGTTGGTAAGGCGACAAGCCTAAAATGAAAATCAACAATGTCCAAAACATGGCACTTTAAAGACAGGAACAACATCCAATTGCTACAGAACACTAAACGCGCAAGATACACATCGTCTGCAACGAGAACTGCCCACATGGCAAGTTAACACAGCACCAGTACACACTCCAGCACAAGGAGGCTTGGCCCACTCGGCGTCAACTGGTAAGCAAATCCACATAAAGGATAGAGGAGTCCACTTGACTCTAAAACGAACACACTACTGTGTCGGCAGTGCCCTCTCGGCTTGCTTCAGCTGCACAACTCGTGCGTACTAGTACAGTTCCAAGTCCACTGACTTGCAAAGAGCAAAGGCCCACACCTAGGCCAAAAAGGCTCAGACAGAACAAAAACAAATAATTAGGATGAACAACTCGTTCAAGGTACTCATCTAATACCCGAAAAACGTTCTACAGCAAAACTAAGGAAATACAATTCTCAAAGCAAATACCCTACACGAGGGAATACCATGCCCGAAAAGATCCGCGGCTGCGGAACCAGGGAGAAAAGTAGACTCATGTAAAGGAATCTCCCGCCAGTCAAGAACAAAAGAGTGGAAAACCCCGGGGCTTCGAGACACCAACGACCACCAATGATCAGATTGCCAAAAGGGGATAATGAGAGTGCCCTGCTCTCTACCCAGTTTCATGTGATTGATAACCCTGGGAATAAGGAACACTGGGGGGACCAACCAATTGTTTTCCCCTCCCCAGCTGACGGTAAAAGCATCAACAGTTTCGGTCCCAGGACACCACCATCGAGAACAAAACCTGGGCAACTGGAAAGAATTATGACTTGCAAAACGATCTACGGTGTGGGGTCCCCACAGAATATCCAACTGGCGAAAATGGACAGGGTTGAGCATCCAATCATCGGTGTCGACAACTTTCGACCAATAATCAGCTTTGAAATTAAAGTGGCGAGGTATCCACTCCGCAGAAAAGCGAATACCGGCTTCATGGCACAAATTGTAAATGGCAACCGCTTCTTTTTGCAAATGAGGCTTACTACTGCCGACGGACAAAATACTGCAGACGCTCTGATTGTCAGATCTATGCTTGCACTCCTTACCCGCCAAAAGACCGGAAAACGACTGAAGAACAAATCTAATTGCACGAATCTCGCGGAAAGAAGAGCTGCATAGGGCCTCGGAACCCAACCAGTTCCCTCTAGCGATGTGCGTACCAAATTGAACAATAAATCCCGCCCAACCCGCATTGCTGGCATCCGAATAAGATAAAAGCTCTATCTTCGGGGAGGGCCTCCAGATTGGTTTGCCGCACAAACGAAAGAAATTATCTCTCCAAAAACTAAGCTCCTCTACAGCTTCACGCGTTAAAGCCACCTTGCAGCTAAGGCTATGAACGCTATTAAGGACTGCGTACAAGGCTCGGTTGCGCAAACGCACAACTGGACCTAATGCGAGCTTCATGGAAATAAGGGTACCCGTAATACGAGACACATCCCTAGCCGTGGGTGAAACATCGTCAAGAAGCAGTGAAATCAGATTAAACAGGTGATCAATCTTGCCTGGTGGTATACTAAATTCTCCTTTGGTAAGGTCCAAAATAAAGCCTAAGTGCTCCCCTTTTTGGCGCGGTTCAAAATTGCTCTTCTCCTCATTCACTAGCAGGCCAAGGCGATCAAGATCGCCTCGCACTAGTTGCGCTTCCTGAGAACACGAATCTTTACTTGAATCGGTGCCGATACCGTCGTCCAAATAGACAGAAATCCTAATGCCTTGCGACCGCCAGTGTGAAACAACTGGTCTTAACAATTTGGTGAAAACGTAAGGAGACGTACTTAAACCAATAGGAAGCGAACAAAACAAAAAATAGCGCGGCTTACCATCGAAAGTAAACGAAAAAGCCAAATACTTCCAATGCTCTTGAAAAATGTCAACATGATGGTAGCCATTACGAAGATCGAAAGTAAAAAACCAATCACCTGGCTGAAGAATTTCCGCCCCGACTCGAAGGTCTTCGAACTTAAACTTACGCTTGGCTAGGGGCTTGTTAAGAAAGCGAAGGTCGAGAATCAATCGAAGTTTGCCATTCTTTTTAGGAACTACACCTAAGGAACTGCAAACATGAACTTGGTCACGCTTGACTTCCACCGCGCTACCCGCCAACAACAATTGCTCGATAGCTTCACAAACAAAAGCTCTATTATAAACAGCGCTTTTATGATTACTAAAGAAATACTTCACTGGAATTGAAACAAATGGTAACTTATAACCGCTTTCAATAACACTAAGAACAAAAGAAGAGGCCCCAATAGAACGCCAAACATGCAAAAACTTGCGCAAGCGGCCTCGAATCCAAAATACTGAGGAAACGCCCGTGTCAAGTTCAGCCGCGTTCCGAAAATTCGTCAAAATCAGAGTCAGCTAGACATTTAGCGGAAGAGGAAACTTTACAATCCTTGATAAAATGGCCTGCTTTGCCGCAACCAAAGCAGCGATAAACAGAAGCTTTTTTCTCCGGTACAGCCCAAAAGCTGACCGACATCCGGGCGGAAATCCAAGATTCTATGTGACGGGCCAAAATTTACACTGGGGCCGCTTTTGGAAGATGTAGACTGAGACTTAAAACGAGTTCCCATTTTGCTTCTTAGACTATTTTTTCGATTTCGTTTCTCCCGAGACGTCTCTGCTTCCTTGCGCGCGACACGAAGTTTCTTTTCTTCTTCGTCATTTTTAGTAAGTGGGTCCGCCTCAAAATATTCTACCACGTCCCAGCCATCCCGGTCAGCAATAGAAATAAGCTTATTTCTGTTATCAAGGAGTGACATACCTTCGTTGGCAATCTTAGTGATGGCGTCATCCGCCCCAGCCCTCTCTAAAATCTGGTTGAACTTATCCTTGGCGTCAGTGTTGAACTTGAACTGTTTCTTGTTACTCTTATATTTGAACTCGGGCTCCTCCTCCGCAGACTTGCGTTTTAATTAGTCGAGCTGTTCCTTGACAACCTTGACCTCTTCCGTTTTCGTCTCCAAGGCCTTTAAGATTTCCTTCGCCCAAGTTGGGGGCTCAGGGCTGCGAGAAGCCGAGCGACTTCTACGGTGCGAACGCTCGCGGACACTCAAATTACGACCAGAACCGCTTGAAGCTGCAACATGTGAGCGAGAACTACGACGACCTGAACTTCGATGTTCTCTTGACCTGGACGGCCGGACAACAGGGTCTTCAATGTCCGCGTTGACTCTCGAAACACGAGAACGAACTGAAGCAGGGCGACCACGACGGCCCCGCGCCATGCGGACGAGATAGGAAGAACTAGCTAAGAATTTAACTGTCCGCTTGTAAAAATCCACAATGAAACTTGTTTACTGTTCAGCGAATATATACTTGCTACTTTACATATCAAACTTTCTTCTCATAATCTCATGCCGGCACTTAAAACACACTGCCGACAAATGCACCTGTGCTTGGGAATTCAAGAAACCATTTATCTTTTGTTTCATTACGCTTCGCTGCTTTCAGGCAAAGATAAATGAACAATTCTTGAGCGGTTATAAGCTTAAATTTATTTATTTTATTATGATATTTGAGAAAGAATGACGTGAAATAAATTAAAGTGCTGTTATGTGACTGTTAAATTGTCCCAAATCATTTTATGGTCAATTGACTATTACCAATAGTGTGTCCATATTTGTTGGCTGGCCACAATAGGGTCCATCATTGATCATCATTGTTTATGGAGGGTTTGGGGTCTTAAAGCAATTTAAAGCCACTTTTCTTTTACTAACACTGGAATTAAAAGATGAAAAGGAAAAATTCTGAATTTAGCTGCACTTTTCAACATTTTTAGCCGCATTGGTTGCTGGTGTCGGTCACTAAGTAGTGTTGTTGATGCAAGAAGGACACATCGAAATTGTGCTCTTTGACTCGAGTAGATTTCTTGCTTTAATATCGAGTTCCATTTGAGAAAATAGAGACACAAAACAAGAGCGGTGCGGCTGTCCTTTAGAGCAGTCTATATTGACTTACAATGAGACTTACAGCGTTTTAAGAGTCTGCAGAGTTTGACTTAGTTGCGTTGTTGTGTTTTAAATTATATGTAACGTTGATAATATGGCATAGTTTAAAATATCAGTACTTATCGGATGAACGCTACGTAATCCACAGTCGAATCCATTCAGTCAACCGGTCATATTTCTGTTCTCGCATCTTCCACGTGCACCGTTAGGTTGTTCTGCTCAAGAAGTGCTTCCTCAATTTCAGACAATCTGAATAAAATAAAGAAAATGTTCGAAACATGTAAGCGTACTTTCACTCCTGTGGCCTGTTTTACAAAGAGTTGTTCCGTGACTGGAAGCAAGAAAAATTTTACCCGCTTTGAGCAAGAACAGAATTCAGTGCAAAACGTTCTTGAAAACCGACGTAAAAACGGGAGGGGATTGGGGCCAAGGCGAGAGTTTCCTTTCGATCCAGTCCCCCCTCGTTTTTCCCTTCGTCAATCCAGTGGGTCCAGAGTATGCATAAGTGAACACCAGTGGGTGGAGACTAATCCGTTGGACAGCGTTAACCACCTTTTGACCAAGGCCAGTCCCTTAAGTTTGCTAACGAACACGCACTTCCAATTCCGTGAGTGATATAAACGACGGCAGACATTGATTCTTTTGCTCTATAACAAGAGTACGCTGAGTGGATTCGCTGGGAAACGCAGAGATGCGTTATAGACCGTATTCCAAAATAGTGGCAAATTTAGCTTTTCTTCAGTCTTCAATGATAATAATTCCCCACTTCAGAAAATACAGTAGAGCCTCCGCTAACTCGAACTCTCCGCTGAATATAGAACGGAACTAAGTCCGATTTCCCTTGGATTTCACTCCACTTTTCCGTCATTTTACCCGGTTAACTCGAACTCGGATATCTCCAATTCCCCGCTAACTAGAACTAAAGTCCCTTTCCCTTGATAAAAAATTCACAGAAATTTACCCCAACTCAAATTCTGGTTCTCGCAGCTCCACTAGTATGCCATCCTATCAGCTCTTCCTTTTGTATTAGGGTAAAACACTAAAACTAACACTCGTCAACACTACAGAAATCTGATTTTGATTGGTGCAGCGAACGGATCACGTTTTATCATAAAAATGCCTAATCATGTTACCGTTTCTTATGAAGTTAGTTAAATTTTCGTGATGCTATATACTGAAGTGCTGAAAAATTAGTGACTCTCAATCGCACATTTCGTCTAAAATAAGACGCGACTTAGCTAAGACGCGTCTTATTTTAGAACAGCCCTTAACATCTGTTCTTAGATAAGACGCGTCTTAGCTAAGACGAGAAAAACTTCGTATAAACGACCTTCGCGTCTTAAATAAGACGCGAACGCATAGTACGCATGCGTTAATTTTTGGCGCGCCACGTTGGATTGCCGTTGCTACGGGCAACATTCACATGAAAACGACTCAAGAACAGAAATAAGACGCGAACCATTTATACCAGCTGTTCTCGTCTTAGGTAAGACATGCTCGTATAAATGGTACAGTTCGAGTCTTATTTAAGACGCGTCTTGTGTAAGACGCGTCTAATTTTTCCTCGTATAAATGGCCCTAATGTCTTTAATCGAGGAAAATAGAAAACAAGCAAACAAATGAACGGACGAGCAAGCAAGCAAAAAAAACAAAAAGCCAAAAACCGAAAAGGCAGGCAAATTTTCAGTAACATTTACAGTAAAATGAAACAAAACTGAATGCAAGGCTGGCACCGCGGCAAAGGCCCGGGGGGGCTACTCCCTAATATGGGCTATATAGGTATGTGCGGCCCCAAAGGGTAGGGTTTTTCAGCCGTTTTGGTCATAAATTGGGTATCGATTTTGGCTATTTTGCCGCCATTTTGGTCATAAATAGGGGAACGATTTTTGCACTGTAGTCTTGAATGCACTTTTTTAGAAGAAGCTACTTCCTTATCATGTCCCCCTCCTTCCATCCGCGCTTTGCCTTCCTCTCTACCGGCTGCTTTGTAGGCTAGAAAATACAAGCAACAAAAGCCCTTCACAAAATAGGGTATCAAATTTTTGGTTAGGTCATAAATAGGGTAGGGAAAATCGCAGATTTTGGTCATAAATAGGGTAAGGGTTTTGGGAAGCGGGCCGCACACCCCTACCCAATTTTTCTGCGAGTACCCCCCCCCCCCGGGGGGCAAAGGGCTAATTTGTTATAGGCCAATATTTCGGCTAACAAAATTAGCCCCTCTCAGGACCAGAGCTATACCGAAAGAAATATTTTCCAACGGCTCTTAGAATTTAAATTTGAAATTGACATAAGTGGTTAATAATTAACTACAAGTATAAATACTAGATAGAATGATATACAGGTAAATGATCATTCAATAAAAATAGAAATAGAAAAAGTTCAATGTTCATTCCTTCGGTTCAGACCGTCTGGTGACAGGGTTTTGTCTCTAACTATGAGGTACGCTTCTCTTGCCTTACGGCGTGACATGCCGAGAGTGCAACAGTGGGTTGTAAGTCCAGCGTGGGTTGTAATTCCGCTGGACTTACAACCCACTCTCAGCCAAAAAAAAAAACAGCGCTTGTTCTGCAGTCTACTTTAAAATCCAGAATCCCGAAAAATCTACTGTAGACCCTCCCGAATTACATCATTAATCATCCCCGCCACCAGAGGAACCACCTCCTACGCTGCCAAATGACGCATGAGAATCACTTCTATGCAAGGCAGCAGGCTGATGACTGAAGACGGGTCCCATTGTATACTGATTCTGTGATAATATGGCTCCTCTGTACTGCCTATTATTCCGACACAGGAGTAAAGGTAAGAGGACTATGATTACAAGCCCTGCAACGCCACACGCCGCGGGGATTATAATACGACTGTAATTAATCCTTTTCTTGCTCTCGCCTTGATCAAAACTATCAGTTCCAGACCCAAAACGACTTTCGGTTGTGTAAGTTTCCGTGCCCCACCAAGAATCGTCGGTTGATATTCCACCGGTGTGCCAGGGGTTTCTTGTACCTGAAGTACCTGATGTACCAGTGAACCATGGATTCGGAGTGGCAGTGTTCCAAGGTCTTCGAGTGTACGTGGTTGACGGGTTTGGTACACTTCCACATGCGATCCCTCGCCTTTTCCATAATGTATAGTACCAGCCATCGACACAGACAGAAAACCTGACAGAGGGGTAGTCGAAAGTACTGCAAAATGACACACCGAGATCACCGGGTTGTTTGCCATGATAGACAACGCTGAGTTCTTTACCACCAATTGGGGTGGGGGTAGGGCACTGTTTGTTAACGGAACATTTCACCCCCGTGTAACCAGGGGGGCAAAGACAAAGCGTATCGTTTCTAGAGGTGTAAACGCAAGTGGCATTGCCATGACACGGCTTTGATGGGCAAGAGTTCGACATCGCTGTCACGCCCCTACATAGCACCCTAAGTTTGGCCCTATCACGCCACCCACTATAAATAAATTTAATCGACCAAGTCTTGCTGATGAATTCAGGTCGAAGCGCTGGATCCTTTACTCTCATGTACGCTTGGTCTTTTGAATTTCTCGGCAGATATGCTGCTGTCACCACCCAGTAGCCGTCAACATACTGTAGATACCAAGACTGTTTACTGTGCTCGTAAACAGGACGAAGATTGCGGAACATACCAGGTTTCCGAAAAAAATAATGCTGAGCGGGATCGTTTAAAGTGTTTCCCCTTCCATCGGTAAAGCTTTCGTTCAAGTAAACTCTGTCAGAGTTGCATTCTCTGAAATCTTCATCGACACACACTGCCTTGATCATGGGCGAAGAGCTGCTTGATTGAACTCGGCGCCACCTGAAGCCCCGTTTGTCGTAGTAAAGCCAATCTCGAACCAATCCCTCAAACACATCGTTTCTGTTCAAACTTCCTGAGGCAGGCCAAGCTGTCGGGTTACTAAAGCCAAAAACCTTAGCAGCAACGCCAAACGAGTGTTTATAAGAGAGACCAAATACGTAATATCCGTACTTTTTTTTGCTGTAATAAAAAATCAGGTTATCCCGCTCTCGTCTATAGACGGGAAAGTTGTTGTAGTCGTAACTGTGTTTGACGTACACCCCTTCGATCATTTTATAGGGCATGGTCTTCTCGTCGATGTTTTGAAAAAATATTCTGGGACAGAATGTCCTGGAACTTGACAATGTAACCATTGTGCAAAGCAAAACTGATAGCAGGAGAACTGTTCGAAGCATCTCAAAAGCTTTGCTGTGGGGTAGCATAACTGAGCTGCTAGTAGTGTCTCTCGAGTTGAACAGATAAAGTGATGTCGAAATGCATGCTGTAACTTTCTTTTATGCTATTACACAGTGCTGTTTCAACATTATGTTTCAACGGATTTTTCGTCACACGAAGCATGAGGCTTATCATGCAGATCATGAAGATGAAGCGTTCCCAGAATCTCGGGAAGTCAGAGAGGTTGGAGGCGAGAGGGAGTGTCTTCATTTCCAAATTGAACTTGATTTCAGAAATAAATTCTTTCAAACTCGGTTTACCATAAAAATGGAATACTGAATGGTAATTTTTGGGGAAAAAATTATTCGGATAGGGCTTTCCCTCTATTTAAAAGTCATTGCAGTTTGGTATCGGGGTTTCTTAGATTTCACCCTTCCTGTCACCACCCTGATTATGACGTCATTTCCGTTCTTTTGAGAAATACCTAAAGTCACGTCGTTTTTGCATGTCGTTAATAACCACAAGTGGACCTCACGACTGATTTAAATCGGACGAAAATGTCTATGGGAAGTCTAAAAGTCTTTCTTTTTCGAGTCAGTGTACTCGTTACAAGAAACTACTAATAAGGGTCAGAAAGCATTCGATCATTCTGTTACAGATCAAGAACTACCAATGTTATGATTTTTGTTTGATAATAATTCTCACCTTAAACTCTGTCCTACAATAGCTCCGTCCTGGCTGGAGGAGGATTGGGAGAGATTTCTGAGAAGCAGAGTGTGTTCAGGAATTAAGCTTGGCGGAAATCCTTATTTCTAGTAAAACTCGTAGTGTTTCGTGACTTAGTCAAGTGCGTGACACGCTCAAGAGGACTGCACACTAGCTTGGCGAGGTTACCAAGTCAACCTCGTCCCCAGGGTCTTCTCGCTTTCCAATATGGCGGCGGCAGGAGAGAAGACCCTGGCACACAGCGAACTAAAACGATCGCTGATTGGTGCATTCCATTGCGCGTTCATACGTGCGCTCTCATTGGTTTATTCCTTCCAAAACAAAGATGGTTACCCTTTGAGGGCTTCGTAGAGGCTGAGAAGTGCTTTCTTCAGTGTTTGAGACCTAAAAGGTGGGGAGAATTCAGGTCTGATTGTTCGGAAAACTGTGACTGTACCGTTGGAAGGCAAAGATTCGAATATAGTGATATCTGAAATGGTAATCGCTAGGAATATTATAACGCGTAGAGGTATTTCTGTTACTCGTGCTATTTGGTTTGTGTGTTCTAAATTACTAAAGATTTGTTTATTTAATTCCCGATTTGTCAAAGAATACTTGCAAGGCTTCAGCTTGTCAATAAATTTAGCTTTCCTTTTTTAAAGGTTTATTATTGTTCTGCCTTTTGTTTTCTTCGAACAGAAGCTGTATGCATAATGTTATTAATGTATGGGGTTATACGGAAATCTTGCATAATCTGCGCTTTGTCTCAGCAGTTTTTGTCTAGTGAAACATTTTTTCATTTGATCGTAACATGCATGGGCTAACCTGGCCTTGATTTAATTTTTTCCACTGTGATTTTGAGGGGGGATGAGGAGCGAGAGAGGCAGATGTCGAAACAAAACTAAAAATTAAAGCCAAACATAGTGTCGCTATCCTGTGATATTTTTAATCCTGACATTTCATGTATTCAGTTTTTAGTGTCACAGTAATGATAATTTATTATTATTTGCTCATTTCATTGGCAGTAAAATACAGCTAAATACAGAGACATTGGGAAAATAAACTGTTTCCTTTTCTTAGAAACTTGCATATTAATGTATTGAAGCTTGTGGGATTTCTTTCTAGTTGCAAAAATTAAATAATGAAAGCACATGATGTCTTTTATTTTATCAAGTTGAAAACGGAGATCAGCCCATGCAAGGAAATCTGACAGTCTTGGATTTTCAATTCTGTGCCATGGATACTGCATTCTGGATTCTTTGTCAGTGGAACTTGGATTCCGGAGAAAAATTTCCCAGATTCCGGATTCCCTTACATGGGGTGACAGTGACCCTATGATAAATATGTTTTCTGTCAAACTAAAACCTGTCAATTGAGCTTCTAATTACTGTAGGCTAAGTGTGCACGTTGTTCTTGTCACTATATGCTTCAAAAGGGGTTTGTGGACCAGGTGAAATAGTGGCTGGTACCGTAGTATTCCAAAACCAGCTGGGTATGATTATGAAGCAGCTATAATTCAGTTCTAAAACTTAAATTTATAAAAAAAAACTGCTTCAAAGGGTACATATATCACTATCCACTGAATAAACAAGAGCAGAAGGGGCCTGCAGCGTCTTGATCATGGGATTTTTCATGTAGGGATGCCAAGGCTTTCAAAGTGTTTTGCGCCAGAGTCCCCATTAGCATAGTGAGCTTTTAGTTGCCTAATCACGGCCAATGAGTTTCAGGTCACGTGGTCCCAAGCGAAACAGTGAAACAATTTCCCTCCAGTTTGCCTAAGATAAGTCACCGAAATGAATTGACCAAGAAGGCCTGGGAAAATGCCACACAGGGACAAGGCAAGGCTTTTAGCTTGTTTAGGTGTTGGGCTGTGAGGCTGCAGCTGTTAGATGTGCCGGCTTAAATCCTTCCAAAGTTTGGTTAGTCTTAGTCATAGTGTCTGTATCATAATCATATCATCAGAAATAATCAGATTAACCCAAATATTAAACTGATAATAGATTATGGCAGAAACTCATAAGGGGTTTCTGATTATAGTAGATTATAGTTTTGTGCCCCCTGTGCACCAGTTTCAACACTGAAAATAATTTTCTTAGTGAACAAAACAAAAACCCGACCCTGCAAACAGAGGCTTATCTGTCACATAGTTAAATCAACTAAACATCATGTATAAACTACATAATTAAGAGCCCATCAAAAAGACAACACAGGTGTATTAATGTCCTTATTTGTCAACAATGTTTTTGTGAATTTTCCACAACAATCAATTGAACATTTGTATAAGCAATACTCACTTTGCTTTAGGTTTCTGATCAATGATAGATTCTGATCG
>OZ037783.1:29950125-30065125 GCA_964035525.1 Porites cylindrica
TTTTACTGGTTACCTAATAATTATTTTTAATATGCTCTTTCAGCTCGTGCTAACAAAATTTTTCAAAAGTGAACTGTTTTCATGTTTACCAAAATTTGATCACATGATCACTTAATGCAAAAAGCATATCATGTAAGCATGATGCACTGCATCAAATCACTGTCTGCAGTTGAGCTACATTTTTTTTAAACATTTTTTTTTACATTTGATAGCCTGCATCTAAATTAATATTATTCTATTTCTTTGAAGACCAGTAAATATTTAATAAATTGCATTAAAAGTTTAATACTATATAAAAAGGCTATTAGCAACAACAACATTAATGAAAAAACCCTGTCACCCATAATAATAGACAAGGTTACATGTTGCTATCTTTTACATGTTCTGTTAGTTGTACAGTCTGAAATGTGTAGCACAATAAAAAAAACGTGCTTTACCAAATCTCTGCAAAACATCCTGCAGAATTTAAGCACCTCAAAATATTAGCTGGCTCAAGCTTTAATAACATTTCTGACTGGAGTTTTTATTAACCAGCCATGTTTAAGCATTGGTGCAAATGATTCCACTTAGAGATCATGTCAAACGATTTTTTCATGTTCTTTTTTTTGCTATCTTTTTAGTTCAGTTGGTGTGAAGGAAATATTTAGTAAAATGTTACAGTGCTGTCTTTTGAATGGGGGAATATTTTGGGTAAGTGGTCGGTGACTTTAAATTTTATGTCTCCAAAATGTACACTAGAATAAAGGGTGCATTTGGTCATAAAAAGTATTCTATGGCTATACCATTGCCATTAACAGTAATAATCTGACATCACAATTGACCGATCATTCAAGGATTTGACCAGAGAATACCTATTTTTGATTGGACATTATCTGTTGACCAGCCGTTTGATAAGGTTTTCTTCTGGTTATAAATCATGAGTCCTTGTTCAAGGAAGTTAACACAGGCCGACTTTATTACAAACAAAGTCTGTTATCAGTACTATATTCTCAGTTAGTGTTGTCTTAATTTTTTTTATCTAAGAGGTAGGATTTTTTGTCTAAAGAGAAAGTATAACCAAAATACTATTGCGTGAGAATATATTTCAAATTTCAAACCAAAGCTGACTTCCCTTTGCCAGTTAAACACTGGATTTTTAACCCAGTTTTTCAAACCTCTTGAGAATATAACCAGTTTTTTTCCCTAGAGAGGTTTAAAAAAAAGGTGATTTCCATGTTGTCCACTTGGGGTTTGTCAGAAGTTATGTTTATAATGGTGCTTTCTCCTAGATGAGCATTTTCCTTTTTGAAGGCTTCGTTATTCCTGGACTACAGAACCTTACTCATTTCATATTCAGTAAGTAATACATAGCGTTTCTTGAAGGCTCTGTTCTCCAACAATGAGGATGTATAGTTACAGAGATGGTAAAAACGTTTTTTCTGGTTTACTTTTATCCAGGCATGTATATGATGGTATATTATGCAAGAACACCCAACAACTGTTTTATCTGTTCGGAGACGCAAATATTGCCAAGAATTTTCTATTACTTGAGGACGGCTAAAACTTTCTAGATGACCATTCCATTCATGTACAATTTTTTTCGAAGCTTATACGACAAATTCCCTCCGATTTTCTGAAGAGTTAATTTTTCACATATTTTCACCGCCCAGGTTAGGCTATTTTGTGTGGAAAAGGAAACCTAAAATATTTGGATTTAAAAAGCTGATGAAGAGAGGAATCAGAAAAATTCTTTCTTTCTTAAAATTATACGTTAAATTGCATCTTAAGTGTTTGGGAAAATAATACTGAAACCCTCGTAATTTCGAAAAGACTCAAGTTCCCCTATGATGACCGAATGGGTACAAATTTTAGAATGCGTTTTCAGAGAGATCTAAAAGTACTCTGGATAGCCTAAAAAGTGTTTGTAATGTATTTAGGAAGAAATTGTGGTTGGGTGCCCCTAATTATGTACAGCAATCAACATTGGAGAAGGGACAGGGGTGTAATCACACAGGGGCTGGTCGTACAATGTAGCTGATTAGCCTTCAAAACCTTTCTTTCAAAATAAAGCACATTCCAAGGTGTCTGCTTTATAGAGTACTTGTAAACTAAAACCCTGGTCAAAACTCTTGGGACACAAACGCAATAGCTCACCAAAATGAGGCATTTTCCATCCCCCCCCCCCCCCCTCCTTCCCCTCTGGTGCAGTGTTGATGTGTCAACTCAACCAACACTACTTGGGGGAGAGGGGGACAGCAGAAATACGCTCTTATAACAATATTCCCAAGCTTTTTTAAGAGTTGGAATATGAGTTCATTTAGCGGAGTGTGTCTCCGTGCCTCATTTTCTCAAGTGTCCCAAGATATTTTGACCTGGGTTGTAGCTGGATAAGCCAAGTACACTCTCCACTACGAACAAAGCTTTAACAATTTTGAAACCTTTTTATTATATATTTACAATCTTTTGTTGTTACTTTGTGCCATAGATATAGTTAGTGGCAGTACACAGCATCAGGGTTTATGGCTATGGAAGTGGATGGGACCTTTCCTGTCATACTTGTTCAGTGCTTTGTGGGTGCTACCTCTGTATTGGCTGAGCAAACCCCTCAACTCATTATGGTATCAGGTATGAAAGAAAAATACAGTTAAGTTGACTTGGGAAACTAAAAAGTTAGATTTGCCATGATAGTTAGTAGAAGAGACTGGTTAGGAAAGCCGGCAAACATCAAAGTTGAAAACAATGGTGCTGTAGTTTATGTTGGAAGCTCCCTGCTCGTGCACAATCCTTTGATTTTTGTTCGCAAATTGTGACTGAATAAATTAATGCGATGTTTCTATTGGTCATTAAGTTCAAAATGATAAGAATGCTATTGAACATTGTGCACTGTCAGGTCCAAAAAAGCTAACAAAAACATATAACAAAAGAGTCTAACGGGTTTCATAACCTTTCCACTTTAACAACTCTGGTTTTACTCCAGGTAATTCTTGGTGCCCTTTTGATATTAGTTTATTAGTAATGGTTTTTTATTATATTGCTGCTTCTGCAAGCAGGCAAGATGAAGCAAATGCTGTGTTCTGATTGGTTACCCAATGGAGCAAGATGAGCCTATCTTGTTCAGTATTTTCTCCATTGGTCTGGCAAGAAAAACGTCTCTTGCTCTTATAATAAATTAATTATTGACCAAGCTTGTTGAGTAAAGATGCCTTGAAATTGGCCTCATGTGTGTTTTATTGAACTTAATTTTGTCTCAGTCCATAAAAACGGGAAAGGGAACTTGGCAGACCTGCCAACCCCTGATAAAGGAAAATCTGGAGATTCATGGAACAAATCAAGAAATTCTACAAAAAGTAGTGAGATTCTTCTTTTTCCTCGTCAAGATTAAAGATTAAACGAACCCTTTTTCCATTGGGGGAATTAACTGTTAATTTAAATATTAGCCTGCTTTAGTTGGGTCTCTCCTGTAACAAATTAGATGCTGCTTTTTCTTTGATGACTTTAAGAGGCTAGAGAATAGGTCATCACTGGATGAAATTTATAGCAAAGAGTCATTTCCTCCGGATAAGCCAACTTTTCCCAGGGTAGAAATGGTATTTACTACATGCTTGAAATGGTAGCGTATTGATTTGCTTTAAACTACCTTTGTATATGATTATGCAACTTTTCCTAAATCTGGCCACTCCTTGTGCAGTGATGTGGGTAAACTGGCAAATGGGTCTAACTTAAGTTACCGATTTTTTGCCAGGAAATTGCTGACTCAGCATACCGCAATACAAGGGGAAGACCACTTGGATTTTTAGCAACTGTTGGAAAAGAAAGGTTAAAATAAACATAGCCTAACAGTTACTTTATAACCCAGCAAGGTTGAATAATGAAATCATACCTTAATGTTATTCCCAAATTTTGTATTTGGCACACATTTAAAAGGAATAATTTCGACGCTTTGTGCTAGAGACATTAAAGTCATGTTAAGACAGCTTTAGTAATGTTGAGTGTGAATAAAAACTGTAAATAAGACAGACGAATTTAACGTCTGACGACATAAGCGTCCAGACGCACTTATCAGACAGCTTTAACGTCTCAGACAATAAATGCATCTAGTATAAAAATGGGACGCCGTAATCTGGGATGCATTTTTGCTCAATTCGCCCAAAGATCACTGGGAAGAGTCAGAGTTGTTTTTCTTGATGTGATCGTCAACCTTTGTGCGTCCTGTTTTTACAACAGTCGACTTTAACGTTAAACATTAAATACGACTAGACGACTTTAACGTCGGAGTCTTAAGGTAAAAACAGCCGTTGGGACTAGCCTGAATTTCATGCAACTTCTTGTTGTCATAAGCTCCCATCTCTCTTATGGAGTTTACGACTCAAGATGGCTGAAACTCAAGCTATAATCAAATGGTGCGAATTGCTTGTCAGTTCTCGTAGCGCGCAAGCAAGCTCTCCATTTGAGGGATAACGGAGATGTAAGAGCAAGAGGCTGGTTACTTGTACATTCTCTTGCAGCTTGCCATGTTGTTACTCGAAGTGGAGAACTTGCTCACAGGCTAGGATTCTCTGACCACCTCTTGTCTGAAATTTGTTTGTAGTTCTTGCAAGTTTTAAAAACTGTGGCACAGTTGACCAACTATTTTGCTGGGGTCAACGTTTAATTCAATTTTCATACACTGTCGTCTCTAGGGATTGAAAATTTAAAGATTTTTCAGTCAAATGGAACAATAGAGGGCTTTTTGAAAGAAGTCACAGAATATAACTTTTCGTCAAGAAGTTAATCTATTTTTGTTTTTGTTTTTTTCCTCTTTCAGTGTGTCATCCCACATCAGTAAAACAGTGGCAGATTTCTTCTTTAGTTTTTTACTGCAAATGTTTTTTCTTGTTCAGGTATTTTAAGTGAAGTGCACTTATTCTGTGTTACAGACTTAACTTTTTTGGGGGGAGGGGGAAGGGGGGTCACCCTCTCTGTTGCCCTCAAAAATGACCCCTTGATACTGTTATATCGGCGTTGGTAAAATTTAAACGGCTTTGAATTTGGTTTTGTCAACCACCGTCAAAACTCTGCTACTCTGCTTCAAAATAACGTTACCGGTCCTTTATATTCGCAGTAGTGAATTTTACTTTTGCAGTGGCTCTAACCTGTAGACTTGGCAGGAGTGTTCATGTCCCAACCGAGGCCTGCGTGTAATAGCCCGCAAGGGCGAGATAATTTTTTCCGAGAGCGGGTCCCTCACATCTCAGAGCGTTAAAGAGCGAGACCCGACTAAACTGAATGACTGGATTGCTCGTTGCTTATGACACCCTTAGATGTAGTTTGTAAATGCAGAACTTTTCTCTCCATCAAACAACTAACGTATTAAGCAAAGATAACTTGACGGCACTTTCTCTATTGACGATGTATTGTCTTTGCTAAATCTGCTTATAATGAGTTCTGTAACACCGACTCTTAAAACGATTCAGTGGTTTAAGCAAGTCTCATTATGGCTCTTGGTTTTAAGGTCACCTTCTTCTACAAACCGTGGAGGAACGTGAGGTTCTTGATTTTCCCTTATGTCATGTGACTGGTTGGTCCGGCAAGTATAAAATTTAAAGATCATATGAAAAATGTGAAAAGCAAAAACCTGGAAATACGTCTGAGATTCAAAGGGACTCAAACCATTGAGCTACCGTAAACTGCCGCTTAAAAGCCCTTGTCCCAATAAAGGCCCTGATCCACCTGCAAACCAAAAAATACATCCGATTATAAGCCACGCGGATATAAGTCCCCCTCTATTTTGTATTTAAATAAATTCCATTCATTATGACGTTTTGAAGCTTCATTAAAAACCGGTGAATGCTAAACGTACTTTCATCAGCACTGCTATGGCTTGTTTGGAAGCGCTTCAGTTTTCTTGTCCGGTTATAAGCCAGGCTTCCTCCTCGGATACAAGCCTCTCTGTTTATAAGCGCTCCTAAAACCCCTTACGAAGATGTATAAGCTAACTGCGGGCTTGTAGGCGACAGTTCACAGTATGCATTAACGGTGCGTTGCTTTGCCAATTGAGCAATGACAGTACTAGTGAAGTCGGTTTAATAATCGGAAACATTTTTCTTTTTCTGATAGGCTATGGTAGCAAGCTTTCTTCCTATATTGGGACCTGTAATCAGTCTTGGTCACATGTGTCTTCTCTATTCTCTCTACACATTTGAATACAAGTGGGTTAATATGGGTGAGTAAAGAAAAATACGTGAAAGGCTTATTAAATTAGAGCGATTTTCGCCCGATAAGAGACCTTTAAATTTGAGGACGAGATTTTGCGTAAAGTTTTTTCGCGTATTCTCAAACATTATAAACTCCGGTAACCTTCATTGTACTTTTTTTCGCCAGAAAAGTTAACACAGCTAATTTTATTTAAGGTGGTTAAGCCCTCTCCCGATCGCAGAATGGTAAAACTTCTAACATTTGATAACTTGTTTTATAATAAAGTTGTGATACAACGCGCACTCCGATTGGTTGAAAAGGCGTGCTTTATGAGAGTATAAAACTGCGACGCCAATGTCTGCTCAACTGTCATCCTTTTGCGATTAGGAAATCATGAGTGCGCAATTTAACGGATTCTTTATCATAAAACGTATAAAGAAGCCTTGACTGTGCCCTGTTGTGTTGTAGAGCACTTAGGAAGCGGGTGGAGCTTTCAAGAAGTAAGGAGAAACACTTGACTATCTCTCGTGTTTCCTCCCTTTACTTGTTTCGTGCACTAGCCGCTTCCTGCGTGCTTTACAACAGAATAGAGCACAGTCAAGGCTTCTCTATTTGTTAATTCGTCACCATGACACGTTTGAGGTGAAAGAGTTTGTTTCGACTTTCTTAGTGAAAGAGAAAAATTAGTCAAGCTAAGGTTAAGATAGATAGCAGGTATGAAAACCAGAGAGGTGAAACTAAACGTTTGCCTTTATAAAATTGCGCAGAGGTCGTCCCATATTCGATTAAATGCTCAAACCATAGTTAATGCTTAAACTATAAGTACAATGCTTATAGTTACCTGTTTTGGCTTTTGCCATGAAGCATTTCTACCATATTGCGACTAGATAACCAATATAGACTAATAGGTTTGCGCCACTAAGATGTCAAATCAGAATGAGTGAGCGAGAAACGACAGATTATATAATCAGGGAGCTCCGATTTTGAGCCGTAACCATTCTATTCTACTCATCAATCTGTTCTACTCACTACTATCAGTCTAGTTCTCCTCACTACATTAAAACAAGAACTGATCACATTTTTGTTGCCATAGGTTGGACAGCTTCTAAACGACTTTCTTACATGGAATCTAACTGGCCTTATTTTGTTGGCTTTGGTCTTCCTCTCGCTGTTTTGACGTCGTTACCTCCTTCATTCATAATCAGGTCAGTATGAAAATTGAGTACATGCTGTTAACTCGTTCTCGACGATTGTTTCTTTCTGCACCGAGAGTTAGTCTTTATTCATTCTGGAGGAAGAAAGTCACTCCTACTTTAAAAAAGGAGAAAAAATAATAGGTCGCCTCACTCGTTTAAGAGGAGCCACAGCCTTCGGCAAAAGCCGCCATGTTTTGATGTGCGCGCGCTAATCTTGCGTAATATTTAGATTGAGCCAGGGCTTAAAGCGCAGCTCTCGTTAAATACTTATGGTTTACTAAAACAAAAAAAAAATCGAGTAATGCTAGACTAAACGGTGACGGCAACGAGAACACCAAAAATACAAACCAAAAAAACAAACAAACAATTTTGCACGTATCGCACACTTTTTTGTATTGCGTTGTTTTGCACGACTACAACGTGAAGCTTCCTAGTTACACGTTTTATAAGGAAATGTCGCAAGTGCTCCTGTTCGCTTTTTCTTTTTTTCACTGCCGGTCATGTTCACTTTGGTGGCCGCTAGCATTCCTCATTTTCCCACCACCGCTATTTTCATGGTTTCTACCAAAGAAATTTGTCTCCATTGTAGCTCTTCCTCTGTTTTCCACGCCAGTGAAAACATTAAAATTTAGTGATAGTCGAAGAGAAGACTCGGCTTTACCGCCAAAACGCGCGGTTGGTTGAAAGGTGATGTTTAAATCATTCTCGTTCTCTGGGTTTTCCCGTCGTAGTGCCAGAATGACGTAGTTGACAAGAGAAAAATACCCTGGAACAAGAGAAAGACCCCTTTGTTGCTCTTGGGTCGTCGCTAAACCAGCCAAATAGATGAATCTTTGCTGGCATCATACAAAAAAACGCGTACGGGCATTGGGGCTATAGCCAAGTTATATATGTATTGACTTAAGATGTTAAAGAGCTGGTTTAACCGAACTCTATGATCTACCAGCTCTATGCATTTGTTGGTTTCAAAAGAGGATAAAAAGTGAACCGCAAATTCTCTGTTTCTTTTTGTTTGCAGTGGCTGCGTGTTTGCTATACTCTTCCCCCTCTTTATCATCAGCGGGAATGAAGCGAAAGTAGAAGAAACAAAGTAAGTCTCTTAGTGCTTTTATTAGCCAGGAGCACAGGGTGGAGAGTGGGGTCTTTCCGCTCCACTCCATGCCTCCATCCACCCTTCCCCTGCTTACTGCCGATGCCTACAGTAATTGCGTTAGAAAGATTTGATTTAGTTTTGGATGGTGACTGTCTTCTGTCTGTCCCGTGATTTAGCTATCGTGAAAACACAAACTATAGTGATGTAGCTATAGAGAAAACACAAACTATGTGTCTGCTTATTGAGACTGAGAACCGTTAGGCTTTGAGCAAGCTCTTTTAGCGGAGACGCGAGAGCCTCTCGTGAAGTGGACGCGAGTGCGAGAGGTGGAGGGCTTCGCCGCTCGTTCGCGCGTTCGCTCCCCACTCTTAATAGAGAGCTTGCTCGCAGGCCAGGAACCGTGACAGACACAGAAGGGTTTTTCTAAGTTGATATTTCGGCAGTTGTTGTACTGCAAGTACTCATAGACAGACTCCTGATATCTTCTCAAACATCTTTGTCACGGCCTACTGTTTTCTTCTTTCTTTGCAGTCAGATTCCTTTGCGGATATTTTCCTTCGTAATCTGGTTAACCAACAAAGTATTCACGAGGCGACCTGTCACAAGTAGAGCCCAGGACTCTCGCGCCGAATCCATGGAGGGCACGTGATCACTATATCATCCAAGCGGAGAGAAAGCGGAGAGCGATTTATCAACTTCGTTCCCAGGGTCCTCTCTCTTTCCTCGAGAGGACCCTGGGAATAAGGCTGGAGATTAGGTCATTACTGAAGGATCTCAGTGTTTAAAACTAGAATTCAGTTGTTGGAATATTAATAGATGCGCCCATACTGGGGAAACAGGCGCTCCTGAGGGGAAATAAATATTTTACAACTGGCGTTGTTGGGGATGATACAATATTTTGCATTTTCAAAATGTTTAGAATCGAAGGAGATTTTTTATTATTTTCTTAACGAACTTTGGCATCACATCTTTGTCCTCTGTGAAGTTGTTTTATCTGTAAATAGTGTGGTCCATCATTACAAGTTAAATTTGTAACAGAAAATGATTGTTGTTGGTTTTAATAAAATAAGTTTTAAAGAGATTCTTTCCTAATAATAAGCAGTTCTTTCGTTCTTAAGCCTTAAGTCATAAAAAAAATAATATTAGTAATCTTGAATAAGGAAATACATTAGCGTCAGAAAAGATTCAGCTTCGCATCAATAAAGTCAAATTCCCCACTCCAGAAACTATAACGGGAATACCGTGCTGCGAAGACAAGTCGAACACTTGTACTCCGCGTGTAAAAACCGTATCATTATTCCATAAAGGATATACATTCAACGTTTCGAAGAGATCCAGATCGAAATCAACCGTGTCAAGTCCAATTTACAATGAAGTTCAAGTAGGTCCAAATGAATTCAATACCGCGTACCCTACGCACGAGTTAGGTTTTCTAAAACCAGCATATAAGCTTATAATATGTTCAGTGTGGAACCTTCCGAAATAAAAGAAAACGTACCGACTGTCTTATGTTCCGCAAGCAGAGGTTTCCAAAATGACAACTTTACAAGCAATCAGGTTTCAAAAAACACTTTGTTATATGGCAGGCACGGAATACGTGCGCAGCGTTTAAGTGATATACCGCTAATTTCCGGTTATAAGTCCCTCTAGTTATAGGCCCATCTACCTGTGAACCAAAAAACGCACCCGGCTACAAGCCCGCCGGATATAAGCCCAGCCCCCCCTCTAGCTTGTATTGAAATAAATTAGATTTTTACGACGTCTTTAAGCTTAAAAAACGAGTAAATTCAATAAGTATTTTGATCAGCACTACTTTAGCTATGTAACTTGTTTTGAAAAGTTTTTTTCAGTTCCGTTATAAGCCCTGAGGATATAAGCCCCCTCCCCTTTCATAAGTCCTCCTAAAGCCCGTTACGAAGTTGTATAAGCCCAGGGGCCCGTTTCTCGAAAGTGCCGATAATTAACGGGCCCGGTAAGCTGTCTCCGTTTCCATTAAAGATCGAGGTTTCAATAGTTTTGCATCTAACATGATAAAACTATCAGTTAACGAAACAAAATGCAGTAGTTTGCTAGCCAGGACCCGCGCTCTTATTCTTTTTATTTCGATTTGAATATTTGACTTCGGACCCGAAAAGTTATCGGGACTTTAGAAAAACGGGCCCCAGGGCTTATAAGCAGAAGTTTACGGTAGGCGCAAGCTTTCGGCACAACGATTTCTGGGATTGTGTGTGTGGACAAGCGTTATTCCTATAGTTAATGGCAGAAGCATATAACCCCGATTCGGGGTTATATGCTTTTTTTAATGGTTAACCAATTTCTTGCACCCTATTAGAACATGTTACTTTGTCTCGTGTCCACATACGCTTAGATGCAACCGACGGTATATTCCCTGGATTAAGTTACAATAAGGCAAATAATACGTTCCTGAATAGTGTTACTTAGGGTTGGGCATAAACAGGAGCCGATTACTTCTCCTGGCATAAAGAAATATCTTCATTTAAAAAGCAAATGTCGTCATACTGTGTTAAAGCAACGTCTTCCGTCTTAGCCTGCGTAGCAGGCGCTAGGAATTAATGAGTGCAAGAAAGAACGGGTACGTGCGCGAGGGAGACACCCGTGTCTCCCTCGCGCGTTTGAGCCCCGCCCAAAGTGGGCTCGTCCTCGGTGTAAAAGCCTGTAAAACTTACGAGTGACGTAAAACAATTAATACAAAGAAGCCAGTGAGAAGTCAACACAATAGAGCCAAGGAAAATAATAGCTAGAAAACAAAGAAAAACTTCACAGGTTTTTACACGGAGGATGACCCCAAAATTGGTCTTCATTTGGATTTTAATTCTAATTTTCCGACGAGCATTCTCGTGTCTTCCATATGGGATTCCCCTGGGAGAGCATGTTCCCTTTAAATTGCTGGTTTGCAGGTGACGTCACGGCGGCCATGTTGGTGGTCAAGAACAAAAGCATTTCTCTCCTCTAGAAACTAAACTCTATTTTCATGTAAATTCTTCGAGGAAAAAATTCTTTTGTTTTGACCCCCAACATGGCCGCCTTGTCACGTGGTTGCAAACCAAGAATATAAGTTAACATGTTCGATTCGTCTATTCCTACTTTTAGGCAGAATCGATGTATCTCAAGGTTCCTTCACTATTGAGATAAAATTTACCCCTTATAAGGGTCCTTACATGTGATTAAGCAAGAGAGAAACAAAAATATTCACTGCAAGAATCGACCACTTACCTTGTACAAAGTAAGCCACAAACAATTTACAGTTCCATAGAATGCCAAGCAATGTCGCTGACAAATGTATTTGACATTGACTCTCTCCAACAATTTCCTCTTGTACGGTTTTGTAGAAAATTCTTTATGGATAGCGGCAATTTGGAGATGCTTCAACAGTGAACATCTGTCGCACAATTTGTGCGCATGACCATTGCTCACCAACCTTTGTTATTTTGATTGGTCTTTGAGATGTAAATGAAAACCGGCTTTTGAAGTACATATCTACCAATAACAGCAGAATGCAATACTTCGGAGAATTACTTCGGAGACATTTTGGATGCTCGTGTTTTATCAAGTGTGAGAGTTCTTGCGCTTCAAGCTGGAATTTTTGAACAGGATAAAATACTGTTGTTCGTTTTTTCAACATTACAGTTTCTTGGTCGTAACAAAATTATCATATCTTGGTGAGCATTCGGAAGTCAGCCAAGCGCGGTCATTGCACGCGTGCTGAACAAGAATGCTGTATCATGACAGACTAGAAACAATAGAAAATTCCCAAAGCTCAAACTCAGCCAAAACGCTATGGGCCTGTTTACATGGAGGTGGGGGACCCCAGGTATGAGGTAGGTGAGGTAACATGTGGCGGGTCACCCCACCTATCATGTAAACGTGATCAAATTAAAATGAGAGATTATGTAGACAGGCGGGTTACCCACCAAAGCGGGTTACCTCACCTACCTGGGGTCCTCCACCTCCATGTAAACAGGCCCTCAACATCTTCAATGTTTACTCAAGTTTGGGCTTGTCGAAGATAATGTCACAGTTTTTCAATGACCATGAAATTCAGAATCCGAGTAGTAAGTTAATCAATTGTGGCCCTGAAAAAATTTGAAGGAAAAAAAACAAAGAATTTTTAAGAAAATGCTTTTTTCGTGAGAAGGACTCTTAAACGTTGACAAACGTCAACAAATAGCTAAAACTGTAATTTCTATATGTTTGCATTGCTCGAAATCGCGCGCATTCACAAGGCCGTAAAGCTTTTTGCTGACTTGCAAGGACCCATCTGTTATAAAGATCCCCAAAATAAAGGGATAAATCTCGTAGTTTATCAGATATAATCGTGTAAAGGTTGCTTCTCATTTTCGCATAAATTATGACCTAAATTTGGAAACCACTGAATTTCTCGCATTGGGTCTTTGCGATTTTTGTGAAACGCTGTTCAACGCAAGGCACTAATACGCACTATATGTAGCCGAGAGATTTTCACAAAAAAATGCCGGCAACAGCAGAATTTCGACTCAGACCCCCAAAGAGGCGTGGCACTATAACCACGTGACATTTACTCCGATAGCCAAAACTTTTATGCTATATTGTAGATTTATCTATATGTTATCCATGCTTTACGTTAGACTTACGATCAAAGTAAAGGTGGGGATACCAGAGAGCTTCAAAGTATGATGGTACCCTAAAAAAATAACTGGGTCGAGTCACGTTAAGTGTGTTCGCTATTGCGAGGCTGTACAGTCCACTCTATCAAATATGGACAGCTGGACGCGTTGTAACAAAATCTAACATGCAAAGTCCTAACAGTCACTGATGACGCGTCACTACCCTGATTTGGGTAGTGTTTCTGACTGTTTGAAACAAATTTCCCACGCGGCACGAGCAATGGGCCACTTGCACTAAGAGGTCACGTGACCAATGCTTCCTATAAACAATGAGTTGGACTTTTGCTGATGCCAAAAATCGACAGAGGACATAAAAATTATCTTAGACCCCAAATTTGAGAAGGAACGCATTTAAAGGAGATATTTTATGGCACTTTGATTTTTCAACAAAATAATATGATTTGTATTGGCCGCCATGTTGGAGGGCATATTCTTGCCCCCCAATATGGCGGCCAAACCTACTTTTTACTTATATCCTGTTAAAAGTTTGATAGTTACGCTCAGATGTGCTGTAAACTTTAACACATCATCTTTTCAACATTTTCCTTGAAGTTTAAGTGCAAAACTTGTGTTCAGAAAGAGGTAATTTATACAGTTTGAAAAGTCTCATTTTGGTCACGTGACCAGCTACGAACTTACTCATTCTAAGAAAATGGTGCGGGTTTGAAAAACCAGATCACTATTGTTTTGTTTAAGATATGACCCACCAATCGTTTTTCGAAGGCAAAATCATGTAACTTTCATTTTCGTAAAAACGATGTCACATGACCTCGTAGTGCAAATGGCCTATCAGAAGCACTACCCACATCTGGGTAGTGACACGTCATCAGTATGGAATTTCTGCGCTCGTTTCTCAGACGTTTTTTGGCGGGGAAACCAGGCGGGAAAACCGATGGTGGGGTCGCCAAATGTGCGCTCCCTATTTTTGGAGCGTGCGCGGTAACGTGTAGTGAAATTACGTCAAGTCGTTTACGAAGTTTGATTGGTCGGTTATCTTTTCTTGTCGTTCCAAATATGGCGCTTGCAAAAATAAATATTCAATAGCATCGGACAAAGAGTTTCACGTTTCACGAGTTTCTCACTATATTTAACCATTTGAATTAAAAGGATCTTATTCCTCGTGTAATTAACACTGCTTAATCCAATGTCAACATCACGAGAATAAGGGAAACGATAAAGATCAAATTTCCTGATTTGTAAACAGATTCTCTTCAACAGTCTCAAATTAAATGTATAGAAAAAAAATACGGAGAAAAACGACTTTGATGACATAAGGTTAAGGTTCTCTTTGACGTGCCATCACACACTGTTAAAAGGAAAATTTTAATATCGACTGCATGTAACCAGTAACATAACTAAAAGTGTACAAAAATTTAAAAAATTGGAGGGGAAAAAATAGACCATTATTTTCTGTACAACTGGAACACGTCGAATTTTGGTTCCTTGAATTTGATTTTTCAAATTAAATTTCGTTACACACTTAAGAATAAAAATCAGCGAAAAGGTTTTGCATAACGTTTCGATGTCGATTATCAAGTGACAAATTAAATCTAAACCCGACTTAATACTGTAAGTTGAAGTGAAAAAAACAAACAAAAGTAATACAGTGGAACCCCGTCAATACGGTCATCAATGGGCCAAAAAAATTGGCCTTATTAACGGGTGATCGTATCAACAACGGTTTTTTTTACAAAGAAATGTATGGCGGTTTTGCCAGGCGGCCCCAAAAAGTGGCCGTAATAACGAGGTGACCGTGTAACCGAGGTGGCCGTAAGGAGGGGTTTCACTGCATATACCTGTAAATGAAAAGTTATTTTAACACTTACAGTCCCAGAATAAATATTAGTCTTGTACGGAAATACTAACTTTTGTGCGTCTATGAGTGAAATCCTATGGTGTGACCATCCACGTGAAACCTCTTCAGCAGTACTTGCACATGGTAACATTTATTTAGTTTGTAGTTCTAACTTTTGAGTCTGTGAGTAAAATTCTATGATGTTACCATTCAAATGAAACCTCTTCAGCAGTACTTTCACACGGTGTTATTTATTTAGTATGTATTTCTAAGTTTTGAGTCTGTGATTGAAATCCTATGGTGTCACCATTTAATGAAATCTCTTTGCCAGTACTTTCACAAGGTTAGCATGTTAAAAATGACATTTACAAATTTGTACTTTGGCTACTTCTGGGACTGAGAAGGTTAAACAATGAATTTTGCAAGGATGGAGTCTGATAAGCTAAGCTAAAACATGTAATTAGCTGACTTCCATTAATAACAATAATAGCTGGCCTGTGAGGCCCAGTTTGGGACCTTTAGGAACTTTAACCCTTTAAGCCCTGAGAGTGATCAGCGTCAAATTTCTCCTTGTAATATCACTGCTTTATAAAACACAGTGGTCATGAGAATTGAGAACATGATCACACAAGATGAATACAATACAAAATAATAATAATAATAATAATAATAATAATAATAATAATAAATTTTAACAAGGAGAGTCTTTCACCAGGGTGATTTGCAGAGGGGTCCTGGATTTCGCTGATTTTTATTCTTAAATTTTGGTGAAAAAATCTTCAAGTTTACTAACAAACGTCGTCCAAAACTGGACCGTGTCTACCTCAATGTTCTTCATTCCGTTTATAATTGATTCGACAATCAACTTACTAGTTTTGGTTGCGTGACGATCAACACCACACACCTGCATTGCGTGACATGAAGAATAAAATATTACATAAGGGGCTTAGCGTGACTGATAACGACTGCAACTAGAAAATATTTACATATGGGCTAACTAGTGAATGTAACTGTCCGCCTGGTGCTAGTTTTTCGTCCGTTACTAACGTGATGATTAACAAATCCAATCGACTGTTGATTCGTAACCCAAGTCAATGCTGAGCCAAACATAAGTTGAAGCTCTGTACACTCGTTAGCGGGCAGCTGAAATACCACTGTCGTGACTGACGCTCGGCCGTCGACAGCTGGCTCCTGACTAACAGGGGCCAAGACAGGTCGCTCTTTGGTGTCCCTGAAACGAATCTCCTTGCTGCCAGCGGCGTTGCGCTTGATGCGCCAGCAACTAGGCTGCGGTTTATCCTTTTGGTGAAGAAGGGAATAGGTTGCGAAAGGCCGGCTTCTCATCGATTCCAACTGCATTTCACGATGCTCGATGACTCTTCTACGAGTGTGATATTGTTTGATTTTCCATCCGAACACGCTGACTGACACCACGAGAAAAAACGCAGAGAAGAAGACGGAGAAGAACACGAACAAGTCGATCTGAGACAAGTCCTGTCTGAAGTACACCAGGCCTTTTGTGCCGGGCTTACTTCGGCCCACAAACACCATATAGAACCTAGTGAAAAGAGAATACACTTCTTTAGCAAAGAAAACACCAAAAACGTTGGTACGGTTATTTAAACTGAAGGAGGTTAAACCCTCTCCCGATAGCAAAATGATAAAACTTCTTACATTTGATAACTTGTTCACGCCACTACGACATTCTCGCTAAAACTCGTAGTAGAATGACGACGGCTATCACGTTTCCCCGCTAAAATGACGCTGGCTCACGCATGAGTAACACTCAGTATTGGGAAAATCTCGTAATCGAGTCTTCCTCGTCTCAGAATCTCAAGCTCTCTAATAACCGAGCGCTTGACACAGAGAGCTCAGTCATGACTAGCGGTTTATCGATAAACGGATGCTTTCACGCAACTCTCGCAGTGAAAGAGTTAAAGCAAACCAAAATATAAAGGAAATAATCACGGCGAAACTCCCTTAAACAGCTTTTTCGAAAAAGGTTGTCGAAAAAAATGTGCGCGCGACAATCCCGAAAGGTAATATGAGATATGATCAATACGCTTTTCCTGACACTGTTGCTGTCGAATCGTCTATTTTTGCTTTCTTTTAGCAACTCGGAAGCATACGTCTATGGCCTTTAGTACCATTCTTTTAATTTCTTTCAAAGAACAGTGAATTTAAAACCACCCACAATACCTTTCGGGAATGACACGTGCACTTTGTCCGACAACCTTTCTCGAAATAGCTATAAAAGCCATATGATATGGGTATATATGTGCTGCCACAAAGGGAGTGGTCTTCGCCCCGTTTTGGTCTAAAAACGGGTATAAACTTTTATCATTAATTTTTTTTTGGTCTGGAATCGGGTAGGGTTTTCGAGGGAACTACGGGAGTGTATGATCGTATTTGTAGATTCAATCCTAAGTAAAGTGAATAAGAAAGAAAGAGTGATATGCCAATTCAAAACGGATTTTAAGAAATCTTTTTGTTGGCGTTCTAATCTAAATCATGACATAATTTCCCCCTATGTAAACATGTACGTCCCAATTTGTGAGCTTCTCCAGGCCTGAAAAGGGATAAGGATTTTGCAGGGCAGGTCTGAAAAAAAGTGTGAAAAATGACATTTTTTTGGTCTGAACTAGGGTCAGGATTTGGGGACCCTGGCCCTAACCGGGGGGCACACCCCCACCAAGAATACCCCGGAGTAGTCCCCCCCCCCCCGGGGGAGAAATCACATAGTGTGCTAGCTAACCTGTCGTCTTTAAGAAAATGCTGACTGTGCGGAAAAGTCAGTACCAGACGCTTGCGGACCTGGCGTACAATAAGCGCTTGGTGTCTTTCATTATAGGTGATGAATGTGTTAAGCCGCTTGTCTGATGCGTTTACTGTGTCAACTCCATCATCTTGAGCGCTGGTGTCGTCTACACTTCTTCTTTTTCTTTTGCTAATAGAAAAAGTGACAGACTGGAAAATTAACTCCAAATCTTTTACATTATCGCAAACTGGCTATGTGGAATAATCTAAGGCACCTGACTCCTACTTATAAACCTCAAATAAAATCGAGATCAAAAACGGAATTTACAGAGGTATCGATAATCATCGAGATCACCATCACCATCATCTTCAATGACAGTGGGGTATTACGCGAGACGGGTGGACACTAGACGCGAGAAACAAGAGCGTCTGCCTGATGCCTGGCTTCTCAGTGCTTACCACACCATCAACTTTGAAGATAAGTCAATAAACTAGCGGTTACAAATTGTAAAATGTCATCTGAGAAGCGATAAACTGACATACACATTTTGCTAATTACGAACCCTTTTTTGGGTCAATTAATATTTCGTGGCATAATGGACTACAAAGGAGTCCTCCAATCACCAGTTCTTGTGATTTGGGTCTTTATTGACCAGTTTACAGTCATACGAGCTTCGCGCGCGCTTCAATGTGCGAAACTTAGCGCAATTGGTGTTACGATTTGAAATTAGGGACTTTAAGATCCAACGACGCGGACGACAACGAGAACATAAAAAAAAAACAATAGGTTTGATTAGCAAAACCACCATTTCGCACGTGCATCACACTTTTTTGTACATCTCTTTCCCGTTTTTGCACGACTGCGACGTGAAAATGCCTAATTTCGCGTTTTATGGAGGACGTAAACAAGCAACGACGAAATTTTATTTCTTTTTTTGAGCTTGGCTATGGTCCCTTGAAATTCAGCTTCAGGAGGGTTCGCCTATAATTGACAAAGTAAGTGGATAGGAATAATCGCTATAAAGACTGAAAGAACGCAAATTCACTTTTTAAGCGATGTTCTTGTCGCCGTCGCGTCGTTGGATCATGGATAATCCATGGTTGGATCTTAAAGTTCCTATTAAGTTATAACGACACCGCTGGACATACTTACTAAACATTATCCAAACAAACATAAATCCAGATTGTAACGGCGAAATAGCGACACGACTCCCAAAGAGTCTCAGGAGACCCAAAGATTTGTGTTCTGCTCACCTGTGGGCTCGTAGTGGTAAGAGACTTTTTACACTCTTTTTTTCCATCATTTACGTTGACTGATTGAGAGGAACTAAGTTGCACACTTAACAGGGGCACCCAACGTCAATTTTCGGAAAATATCTGTTCGGAAGACGATTGGAGATCTAGAATTTTCGGAACATTTATTGTCAAATTCCTTGCTTGCCTGCCTCTCCTAAGATTTTCGAATATCTAAACAATGGTATAATTGCCCATTTTTAACGGATTTTTACCCTAAAAAGGTGCCCTAGAATTTTCCGGAATTTTCGAAAAGGCAAGTTTTGATCCCTATAATTTTCGGACCACTAGACTTTCAGCTAGGAAATCCGAACAGATGAAAAATTTTTAGGGGATAAAAATATTCCTATATCTACCGTTTAAATACTAAAATACGTTCAACAATGCTATGTTTAAGTGGTTTTGAACTATATTCTTGTTGGGTGCCCCTATAAGTAGCACACTTAAGAGAAATATCTACTTATCAAAGCTAAACTTACCCCGCAAAGGGTTTAATTAACACTTCATGATGCCCACTGGTTTGGTTATATTCCACAGTAAAAACATCGTTTTTGCTTGTAACATACACGTCCACTTCACCCGTGAACACGTCAACTGTTAAGCGAATATCCACATTGGTAAATCTTGGGTATATGCCATAGAAGATGCTTTGTCCATATGGGAGTGCTTGAATGTTGCGATCGTCGCCAGTTTGCTGACCAATGACAAACTCTTGCATTACATTGATTTTTCTGTAGCACTGTTGGCTATTCACTGGACTTCCCATGAAGTTTTCCTTACATTTTGAACACTATTGACATTAAAACCATTGTATTAGCTTGATAACTAACACTTAACGTGTCACAGTATGTCGCGTTAACTAAATGTAACTGTATTGAAAACCGGCGAGACAAAGTCTTGCAAGTTGTGTTACCTAGATGCATCGAAAACCAGCGTGACAGTTGTGCCTAACACTGCGTGACAACTCTTGCATGAACTTGCAGGAATTCCGATGAACTTCTTCGTAAATATTTTGAGCACTATTGAAATTTTAAGATAAACTGAAACCCTTTAATTAGATTGATAACTGATCTAGCGTGTCACAGTATGGTCTCTTGGATGCTCGTATAGAAAAACGGCGTGACAGAAGCTGTATGCTTTTGACGGCAAGTCGGCGGGCGAACGTAAGGAAAAGCCAAACTCTTACCCAGTCGCCATATGTGTTTTTTTGCAGTGAGGGAAGATTGGGGTTGAGATGAGGTGCGCGGGGAGTCATGGGAAGGGAAGAGGAGAAAACAGCGATCATATTGTCCCTTCCCATGACGCTATGCGCGCCTCGGATCATTATACGTTTCTGGGAAACTGCCCACCTACCCCTCCCTTAAGCTAATATTTTGCCCTACGTGAGAAGTAAGTGTTAAGGTTGGCTTAAGGGAGGGGTAGGTGGGCAATTTCTTGTATTCCTCTCACCCAAAATACACATAACTAGCCACAAGGTATGAGTCTGTGGTAAAGCTCATACAGTTTTGCCGCTCATATGTTACCTAGTATGCAGCGTTCTATGCAAGCAACCCTCTAGTGAAACGGACGCACGTACCTGCCGTTTGTAGCAGTCTGCCGAGGTAGGAGGACAATCTTCCTCAGTGTTGTTTCCGCACTTACAGGTACCCGTGCTCTTCTGACACGTATCGGCGTGTCCATTACACAAGCAACTAAAGTGAAACAAGGATTGTTAGAAGGAAAATTGGCGCTGAACAACACCTTGATCATAACCTGCAATCAGGCGGTCTTTCTACCTTTTTTGTTTGGAAGTCTTAAAAAAAAAAAAAAGCCTGATGGCAGGTTACCTTGATCATTGTTTGATAATAGTAATAGTTATTAATAGTAAGCAATGGCAGAGATATCAAATTACATAATTGGGTATTTTAAAGGTAGAGATAGTATGCGGTTATAGGGTTATTTTTTAAAAAAATTCAGAGGGAATAGTTTCCAAAAAAGAATAGAAACAAAATTGACCAACAGCAGAGTAGCCTGCTTCACAGCCGTTCTTTCTGTCGTCACGCAACGCTCCTCCCCAAATTGAGCACCGGAAGTCACGTTCATTTTTGCCACGCGGTTTCGTTGGCTCACTTGGCTTTGCGCTGTCTTTGCTAAACGTGTCTTTTATTTTCTTGAAGACAACAGGAAAACTTGCCTACCTTGTGCATGAATCGTCATGTTCGAAGAAGCCGTAAACACAAGAGCCGCACCTAAATCCATTACTGTTATTCTTGCATAAACATTCCTCCTCCCGTTCAATCTTGAAAGGACCTTGTTTTAACCACTTTTTGACCTGTGTACATATGAACCACGTCAAACTGGCACCACCATTTTGAACCGTGAATAAAGATAACCAAGCAATTTCGCTTAAAATCCTTTACTGGCGAGAATGGGTCTGTGTGGTATCAAATTGCACTACGGGACTTAAGGCGATAAACACTGACCCAGTCCCCACCCAACTTTGCAAGAGCCAATAAACGAGGCAAAGGCGTCCCAAGATCGTCCCATGGTGCAATTCGACACAACACCGACCCAGTCTCTCTCACGGTCAACCGCAAATGCTTGTAACTGGCGCTACGCTAATAACGTAAATTGCCGCTTTTACCGCCCCCCCCCCCCCCCCACCCCCCACCACCCGCGCTGCAGTTTAGGCCCATCTATCCGTAAACAAATAAGCTCCCCGGATATAAGCCCAGCCCCGTGTCTAGCTTGTTTTGATATGAATTTGATTTATTATAACGTTTTGAAGCTTAATTTAAGACCAGTACTTGCAAAACTTATTTTGATCAGCACTGGTAAAGCTTAATTCGAAGCGCTTTTTCTATGCCGGTTAAAAGCCTCCTCGGATATAAGCCCTCTTAAAACCCCTTACGAAGATGTATAAACGGCAGTTAATGAAGCAGCCTATAGAAGTGTTGCAATCGTTCGTTTTTACGGACCACTTTATTTTTAGAAACATTTTAGGGCACTTTTTCCCGCGAAAATAGAATCTCCACCATGTCTATGAACGCATTCGAAGTATAAGATATCAAAAAGGGAAACTAAACGTTATTAAAAGGCAAAAAATATCTCAGTATGAGTTTTTTAGGTCTGTCGGGTTTGCTGACTGGTTTTTGGAATTTAAAAGATATTCAAAATTCGCGCCAAAACCGTTCTAAAAATAAACCGTTCCGTGAAAACGCCGTGACACGAGCGCATGGAAGTTGCTCGCTCCTCCTCATGGGCTCCTGTTTAGAAACTACTGTGTACCTCAGCAGGTTCAAAGGACAAGTTTCTTGTCTGACCATACTCAAGTTGAGATACGTTCATACAGACGTCTGCTCTGTGATTGCACTCATTATAACACGATACACAGCTGCCGTTGTCTGTGGCATCACCAACGTACAATGGTTCACAGAACTCGCAGCTTCTCCCCTGCATAAATAAAATTATTGCAGTTGAACAACTTTATCTTTTTGGTATACTTTATTCGGCAAAGAGAAAGGTCTTGGCATCCACTCCCTGGAATAACAAAACTGACGAGTGTGTGACATGATATGATATAAGAAATGGACCCAACCAGAAATAACAGAATAGTTGCGTGACAGAACATAGCACGTTGCGGTTCGTGATCTACAAGTAAAGTGTTGCGTGACGGCGCTTACCACAGTGTGATTACGGCAGTCGTGACATACATCCAGATGAGTTTCATTGGCACACTGACCATGCTCATTACACAGACACTTGACAGAACAGTTGACAGATGTCCAACCAAAGTTACAGGCGCAGACCTCGGGCCTTACGCATCGCCCATGGTCACATCCCTTGGAGCAGACTGGCACACATGTACTGAAAGAAAACGAAAAATGTCGTGTAAGGTTAGTTCAAAATGTCAGGCGTCTCCACCCACTAAACCCCAGTGTCAGTCTCTTCTCTCCTGGCTTCTAACTCCAATATCAAAAGACAAATTCTCGAAACTGATCTCCATACATTTCCTTAAAGAATTAGTTGGAAGAATTTGGTAACAGATCAAAGTATTTTTCCTTGGAGATCATTTTATTAATTTTCCTAACCTTTTCTCTTGATGATGTATATATATTGTAAGGAGAAAATTGATGTTGGTCACTCTTGGAGCTTAAATATGTGCAATACGACTAAAAGGACATCCCTCCTACTACGAGTAGTCCTCATTTTTCCTCAGGGATAGCAGAGCGACCGAGACGCGAGCGCGCGTGGAAATCACCCCACGCGAGAAAGGCGAGCCGCGGCGGGGAACCCTAACCCTAACCATTTTTGTCTCTCTCCACCGCGTCTTGCCTTTCTTGCGTGGGGTGATTTTAACGCGCGCTCGCGTTTCGCTGAGGACTACTCGTAGTCTACTCCTAAATAGGACACCTACAACCTTGGACAAAAATTAAGATCATACTCCTTTCCTGTTCCAAAGATGAGAAAAATGATCATTTCGGTCTTGGCGTGGAATCATTCTTAATTGCCATTTATTTTGTTCAAGATTGTAATCTTGATCTCTTAATATGTGCATTTGATTATTTTTTTTATAGAAAATGCGCAATATAAATATTAAATATTATTATTAAATATTACTCTTCGACAAAATAAATGGAAATTAAGACGACTGTTCGCCTTCCTCCACCCATTTCATAAAGGGAAACGCTGGTTTAAAACCTCATCTTCCCAGGGTTCTCTCCTTGCTTTGAAGCGAGGCAGGTGGAGTCTTTGAAACTAAAGGTGTGTCTTACCCAAGATGCACTAGAGTGGCGCGCGGGGACGAGGTAGTGGTACTACCTTACAGAGTGCAATTGGAAATGTTCACACTTAATGCTCGGACAAGATGCCCGAGTAAGGTACTCCCTGAGCACTAATGTGATCACACCATTTTTTAAATAGCCAAATGAATTCGGGCACGGTGCCTGTTCCCGAGTAAAAGGTCAAGAAGTTGTCACTCAGGCACTAAAATGAGCATATGACCGGATGCCTGTTTGAGCACGTTTTCTGTTAGTACTATGGCGATCCACTGCTTGCATACACATCACTCCATGCCACGCTCAAGTTTCAAAATGGTGTCTAAAAGGGCGAAATGGAGAAAATGTATACACACTTACATATCGGGTACCCTGTGAGTGAACGCAACACTACTGCATTTAGGGCCGGTACCTATGAACCATCGCTTGGACACAAAGTGTGTACATTACCTATGTTTGCTGTAGATTTCACTTACCCTGGTTCGGCAGTGTCGTCATATCCCTGTTTACAGACACACCTGTAGGCCTCTGGTGTGTCTACACACAGTTGTGTTATCGGATCACAATTGTTCCGTCCATTCTCACACTCGTTTTCCAGTGGACATAAAGTGGAAGCCCAGACATGAGTCACATTAGAGGCCACACTGTTTGCGGTACATGTGTTGTTGAGGGGACCTTCGAGAGAAAAAAACGCAAAAAGACGCTTGAGTTTAATTAACAGGACTTCTCTGTACGTGCCTTTGTAAGAGCCCTTATCAATGGCCACAACCGACCGGGCAGACAGTTCAGTTGTTCAACCCCTTAAGCCCTACGGGTGATCAGCATCAAATTTCTCCTTGTAATATTAATGCTTTGTAAAACAGAGTGGTCATGAGAATTACGGACATGATCACACGAGATGAATTTGCTTGATATTTTATCAACTTCTCCCCACTACTTCTATAGGAAAAGAATAGAGGCAGCAACAAAGGAGAACTCAAATTTTGATCTTAGGGTTAAAGGTTTAAGGAGCTCTGTCTCACGACGCTTACCAAAATTCTTGCCTAGTCCCTAGCCCTCATTATTGTGCGCAGCCTATGCGTTTCCGGTCACGTGGTCCGGGAAAGTTTCGAATACGTTTCTCGGATACGTCACTGAAATGCATTGACCGAGAGGGCCTGGAAAGACGCCGTACAGCGACTAGGCAACCAGAATTCAAAGAGCGGGAACTGCCATCAAATTGAATGAAACAAATAATCACTCAAAGAATTAAAAGAAGTTATAAATAACACAGGAAATACAAAGGGAAGCAAGGATGCAAAAACTTGAAGAAGATTGAAACGGATTGCAATGGGGCGTTTTCAGATGACGTCACGGCGGCCATATTGGTGTTCCAAACAAATCCTGTAGGAGTTGGACTCTTTTCTTATGTAAAAACTTTCTTTTGTTCCCATAAATTTGCATAGATGCTGGTCACGTGAGTGAATACGCTCTATAGTGGTTTTTTTAAAACCTGTTGGCCTAACAGTTTTTCGAAGTTCACTTTTGTTGTTTTTAAGGTTTGAAATAACACTTGGAAGACATATTTGTTTCCCACAAAGCCATGGTTTTGTCGTTCACAAGAAACTTCTCAAATGTCATAGTGAATAAGGAGGCGTCATTATAAACAAAATATATCATCCAGCCGTGATACGGCCACTTTAAGAAAATTCCTCTATTAATCAGTATAGTCGAGCCAGATCACCCATTCCTATAAACAGTAGTTACGCACGGAATAGGCCACTTCCGAGTTCCATAAACCCTCACTTTCAAAATGAGGCCAAGTGCACAACCTTTCTTGTGAAAATGAGTTTTATTTGCATGAGAATGAAAACTCCTCTCTATATCAAAGGCTGAGCACTTAACCTCGTTTTGATACAGAGGCACGGGGGAACTCGGAAATGGCCAATTGATAGGTTCTTGGGGTAAACTCTCGAAGAAAGCCTATTTCATTGTCAAAATAATCGACCTGGCAAGCAAGTTGAAAGTTGCTTGATAAGGGGATAAAGGGACGGTTAAATTTTTCTGGCACACACCATCTGATTGTAAAAAGAGTTTCAACAAAGAGGTTCTCCTGACCTTGTATTCCTCCTTCAAAACACTGCCCTATTCCCGCGATTCCCTGTTCAGCGCACCAGCCGCAATTATAACTATTCAGACAGTAAGAACACTGCTGATGAGCACCACAGCTGCCCATGCACTCAGATGTTGATCCCCGAATAACCCGCCCGCATTGCCCTGCCAGACAGATGATCGGCAGGTAAGATGGGGAGAAACACTGGCCGAGAGTTTCACTCCACGCGCATTCTTTCCAGCCACCATCTCCACCTGAAATACATAAAAACAAAAGGAGACACTTAAGCTTAAGTAGCGCGCGGAATTGTTCGCGCAAGGAAAGTTTCGGAAGAGGAGCTGTAAAGCCGTGCGGCGAATGTGAAGGAGACGCTTTGGCACTCTCTTCTCAAGGCAAACCCGCGAAAATAACGCTTCGTCGCCAAAAATCTCACACGCGCAAAAACAATTCCGCCAGCTACGCAGGCTGGAGACACTTAAGTACTCATTCATGAACGGGTTTTGTAATGATAGCAAGTGGCAAGACTAAAATGATGAAGAGAGACAATTAAGTCGACAAGGTTTTTCACGATTAACAAGGGCAATGCTAAGATAAGCATCTCCAACGATGACTGAGGCCCGATCTCCCTACTGTATGCGAGTTAGCTTGCAACAGTTTTGTTAACACGCATAGGTTTTTTCTCCAATATTTAGTTATCTTGTTGCCCTTATATTATATTTTTCACTTTCGCTGTCAAGTCTATTATGTGAGCATGAGCAATTTACATTAATAGCTAAGTTTGTCGTTATTCGATCACATTTTATTATTTTAGATATATTTTTTATTATAGATGTTTTGCTTTTCGTTTAACGATCGCACCCTGCCTGATTAGCTTGCTTAAGGCATTTATGTTAATTAAAGATTAAACAGTTCTTTGCTCATAGCCATAGCCTGAGAAAAGAGCCAACACTTCGTGACGTCACCACTGTTTTACCCGTGAAATAGATGACGTCCAAGGAACGAACGCAGACGCAGAAATTTCATGACATGTTACTACCCAAATCTGGGTAATGATTCTGATTGGTTGGAGCAAATTTCCCTGAGGCACGACCAATCAGAAGCACTGACCAGATCTGGGTAGTGACGCGTCATCAGGATCGAATTCCTTCGCTCGTTCCGCAAAGGCGTCGTGAAATGTCGACAGTTTTTTCAGGCGAGCGTGAGCGACAGAAAACAGACCATTAGAAGCGAGGCAAGTTGTGCAGCTTGTGTGAACTGAACACGACTGCGGACAATCGACAGGTGAAGTCGTAACACTGATTGCGTTCTTATAGTTTTCGTCTATCTGGCTCGTGTAACAGTTCCAGCTGTAAGGATAGTTACTGGGCGACAGGACTAATTGTCTCTCGTGTACCCATTTTAAATGAGTAGTCCACATACACTGGCCTCGATCAAGGCATGTGGTACAAGATGATGCCTCGCATCTGTTGAAAGAGCAGAGATCTACTTGCTGTTGCTTTTGTTGGGTCGGTACACAGGGATGTGCTTCATGGCAGGTCTCGGTTGATTTGATGCATTTTCCACCCGTTGGGCAATGAGTACACCACGAACAACTCGGCTTGGTGTTCGGGTGAGGGTAGGAAGCCAGGCACGTGCTGCAGGAGTAGAATGTATCACAAGAACGAGTGGAAAGTGCAGAACAGTTTGTGCCATTGTGAAAAATAACCTACGATAGAAAAAAGAAACCTTAATTTCAATGAGCGATTTCGAATTTGAAGTGTTTACGCAAAAACCGAATCAAAACAACTGGAAAGAAAGAGCTGTTGACATTTTAGTATAGGTAATCCCATGATTTGAGTGCATGACTTCCATGTGGCTGTCACCGTTTTTGTTCTTTTTTTTACCTCAGCGTAGCATGTTTTAAGTAGCAAGTTTAGTTTCTCTGGCTCATTTTCCTCGATTTTGTTGACAGTATTGTTCTCTTAGCACTACATTTCAATAAATTTAGCCAGAAAGACGTACCTTTTCCTTTGTTCGGGTTTTTGGAATATTTTTTAACTGTTCTATTGTGGTTTTGCATGCAAAATCAAATCGCTAATTGCTGAAAACCACGGTCACTTTCTTAAATTTTGTTGTTAACACAGCTCTAATCTCATTGGTTCTTGTTGGTTTCTTTTGTGTTTTCAGCCAATCAGAAACCATTTGTAATTTGTACTAGCATTACAGGAGAACTGCACTCCTTTCTTTGCCAATTTTTTCGTGTATATTATTAGTCTCTGAAAGTGATCAAAACACTTCAACTTTACTTTAAAAAAAAAGTTGAAACATATAAAGTCGTGTCAAGTGAAATTACTGCTTTCTACGTTTCAGTTGAAAGGCACAGCACAGGATTTACCTCCAGCCTCGTAAGTTAAAAGCGCCAAGTTCAATATAATAAAATTGATAGTACAAAAGCAAAGTACTGCATGCCACAGAATTTCGCCCATAGAGGTAAAAAGTTCGAACTACAAGTAAGATCGAGTGAAAGTACTGCTGAAGAGATTTCATTTGAATGGTCACATCATAGAATTTCGTCCTTAGACTCAAAAGTTAGAAATACGGACTAAATTACATGTTAGTAAAATCCAACTAGTGCTCTATTAACAATGCTGCGTTCTGATTGGTTGAGCTACTACTAGGCTATATGTTATCGCCCGCTAGTAGCGAAAAGCGCCGGCTTTGAAAACCAAAACAATGGCGGCTGAATAGCGTTTTGCTAGGTAAAGTTGTTTTGTCTCGATATTTTTGACCAACTAGTTGGATTTTACTAAAACAGTTATTCCTCTCGCCCTCCTGGCCTCTGAGTCAATAGCCTATTCGGCCTTCTGCCTCCTGGGCTATTGACTCAGAGCTCATTCGGGCTCGAGGAATAATTGTTAAGTACCATGCGAAAGTACTTCTGAAGACGTTTTATTTACGCGGTCACAACACAGTTTTATTATCCAGTCCCGTTAACACTACATTATTCTCATCTTTATTTTAAATACCTGAGTTACATTAGGTTCAGCGTGACAGACTGCAGGCACTGGAGAAGTCACCGAGTAACAAGCGCTCTGATTGGTCGCAACAGTAAGATTCCCCTCTTGCGTGACATTGTGGACTTCACACCAGCTACAGATATTGACAGCGTTACACTTCTCTTTAGAAGTCAAAGCTTGGCACAGGTCTGAAGGAAGGGTAAGACGGAACAAAGTTCCTAGCGCTTCACCGTTAAATCCTCCAAAAATGAAGATCCTGTCTGCAACTTTGGCGGCTGCGGCAGACACAAGGGCTTCTGGCTTACTTCCCAGCAAACTATTGTCTACAGGGAACAAACAAAAACACAGCTTAAAAACCATGGTCCTAACCAAAATTGAAAATACTACAGTGAAGGTAGACGCCCCAGTTTTTGCGTTTCTGTTGGACGTTAAACGTTTTCCTTTGGAAAACGAGCTTTTAACATAGAACTTGTGATTTTTCAGTCGGTGAAACAGACGGCTCGCAAGAAAAAATCCGTGTGTTCCACAAAGTATCAGTTCTCCATAAAGAACGAGAATGCAAAGTGGAAAAGCTCAAGTAAAAGAAGTTTTAGGTCATGCAGCCGCGGATCAGAAACAAATCCGAACTCACAGTTGGTAAATAAACCGTCCTGGATCAGTCCACACGAAGTTATATGGTCGTGATTTATTTTAATATACAGTTTATCATTTATTAGTGAAGAATAAATTAGGGGAGGGGAGGGAAAGGGCTTATGAAGATTCTTCCTCTGAAAAGGGGGCGCTTATTAGAGGGAGGGGGCTCGTTTGAGAGGGGGGCTTAATAGAGGAATAAGGTATCTGCCAATGCGCACTGATAGAAACGTAATTGTGAATTTTACAAATAGTCCCAAAATTTGCTCGTGTGGACCGAGTCGAACGAAGGTGAGGTTTCGATCAAGTTTTCAAATAAATTTACATAATTTTCGTGACAGTACATTTTTTTTTTGGATGACATGTGCCCAGAGCTGGCTTTTGGACTGAAGCGGTTCAATTAAATAAGATATTTTGTTTACCTGGAAGAAGATACCAGTAGTTGCACTTAATGTTGTACAACAACAGTTCAGATGAAAACAGCTGATCGGTTGTGTTACTTCGACCGCCATAGACGATCATGACGCCATCCAGGATGGCCGCCGAGTGGAAGTATTTTGGTCGAGGCTGAGAAAATGAGAGGCAAAATGTCAGACAAAGCCTTGAACACCAAAAGGCTCTTGTGGCTCAGTGGGTAGAGCATCTAGATTGTGAAGGGACGTGTATCGCTACTGTCTTTAAAAAAATCTGAAAAATTATCTCATTGATAGCCCTCCTGTTGCTTAAGTTTCATGTTTTCTGTACACTCTGCACTCAAGGAAGTAATTAGTAATCTAGCTTAAAGAAGCCTATTAATATAAGCTCCCAGCTTTTTTAGGCATCCTTGTCACATTAACTTATACTTTATTAACACTTTTTGTAACTTTTTATTGTTTCGTTGTGTGAGTGACTCAAAAACAAACACATAAATAAATAGATACTGCTGTTCCAGCTAAGTAAGCATGCTTTGTAATTGAATGGCATGGGTATCTTTGTTTCCAAGCGGTTTTTCAAACATAAGGGTCTCAAAACATTTTAAGGCTTGGATTTCCTTGGACTTCCTTGATTTGGTCCTCACCAAATTTGTGATTCGCCCCAAATGGTAAACACTGAAATAGTAAACTCCTCAGTTACCCAGCCAGGTGACTTGGAAGAAAAAAAGAGGGGCCCCGAGCCCACCTGGCGTGTGTTGGATAATCCTCATGGAGCAAGCAAAATAATCAACAGCAAACTCTCCCCACATAGGGCGTTGCCTCCAAGACATCACCCATGCTCCTCTTTGAGTATCTCGACAAGACTTAAACATCCAGGGGAGGCATTCAATAGAAGTTTGGGTGTGGGTGTGTCGCCGAGGCCTTCAAACCCTGAGCGTGTTTAAGACAAAAATCCGTTTATTCACTACCCTGTTTAAGACAAGCGATCTCTTTTTTGACCCTGAAAATGTTTACCCTGTTCTTGAAAAACATATTTTCAGCGGCACATACCCATTTTGGCCAAATAGGGAACAGGCTCCCTGCCTGAAACGTTAAAACTACAAAACATATCTTTATGTCTCTGGGAGTTAAGGCCTAACGAAAAAAAAAATCAAAAACTTACTTCATTAAAAGGTGACGGCTGTAAAATACTCCATTTTCTGGAATTAAGGTCTAAAGAATATAGAGCATCTGAAGGCATCACGGAGTCGATCCTGAACCGATATCCGCCAAACACTAACATCACTGATTTGGTTGCATAATACACAGTTGTGTGTCCATACAAACCTGTAACATTGAAAGCAAAATAAAATTAAAAACTGCAAAACTGGTGTTATGAGGTTTGGTTACATAACGTACGATTTCTCGCAACTAGGTCGTAAAATTTTGCTGACACAGATTGCAAGAGAAACTGCCCCTCAAAATTAAACACCTTCGCCCACCTTGGCTTGTTTGCGCGCCTGACCAAAACTGCCATGCTATGCAGGCTAATAGATAAAGAGAGCTTGGCCGGGCAGTTAGAGCGCTAGCCTCGGTTGTTCAAACATTGGACAGCGGTATCTACCGGATAAATCAGGTAGGTACTTCATGTATGGGGACATATATTGCACCGACTTTACCTATTTCACTTCACTATCCAGCGGAGAATTATTAGGAAAACCAATTGCGTTATCCAATGGATAAATATTTATCCGGTGGATAGCGACTAAGGCCTGAGTCTAAAGCACAGCACTTCAAAGTCAAAGCAATCGACTGCTCTGATCCATCGAGCCACTAATCCCAGAAAAGGAACTGCAAGTAGACTGTAAACAGCATCTCTTTTCTTCAGATTAAGAGAAGGGAGTGTCCGAGCGCGCGAGAGTAGAGCTACAAAGCCGCAAGACGCGAGAAACGAGGGTGGCAGCCAGTCACGCGCATGGTCATGTTCGTGTCTCGCGCATTTCGCTCGACAGACTAAGAAAAAAGAGACTGTTGTTACTCTAAAGTTCAAGGTATGTTCCGGGGAGAACTCCCATATGAAACGGGTGGAGATGCTCGTCGGAAATTTTGAATTAAAGCCCTAAGGGAGACCAATCTGGACGTTGCCCAACCTTTTTTTGACCTCTAAAAGAGACCATTTTAAAACACAGACAAATAACAAATACAGCGACTTTTAATGATGGTAAAGACATTATCATCGAAAACTATTACCCTCACCATCAAATATAAAGGCGTTTTGCCCAGAACTCCCTAAGTGAGACCAAAATCGGAAATTTACACCCCTAAGCGATACGACGAGCATTCCCGCCCCTATCATAAGGGAGTCCCCTCCAGGGGGTGTTTTACCCTTTGGATAGGGTCCAGTTGTCTGCACTTGACTCCACTGCTTCGTCAAGACATTGTACTTGTACGTTTTATCGTTAAATCCCGACCCTTTGTCATATCCACCGATCAAAACCATTTCATCTTCCGCCAGAGTGGCAGTGTGGCCTGCGACTTTTGGAGGTTGGCTGGTCATCTGGCAAAAAAAGACCACAGTAAAACTGAAAAACATGTCTTGCAAACACTCGCACGAAACTGGGTGTGTCACACTAAGTCAACTCCTGCCAGGCGAAAACAAAAGAAACATGGCAAGTTCGCATTCAAATTCGACAATCTGAAACCGGTCTTTGATCCATCGATCGTGGGGGAAGCGCCAAGTTAACTGTGGTTTTCTTTCGATGTGGCATGAATTAATAGGTAGATTTCAGGGAAAAAGCACAGCAAACGTTAAATATTATGTGCAAGTTCTTCTCAAACAAGGGAGCGTTTGACTATTGCAATAAAAGCACCTCAAAATTTCCCTTGATCATTTGATAACTCCATGAAGAAATTTTGTTTACCTTAGTCCATCGAAGCGTTGTCACATTAAACTGCCAAAGGCATTGATCAGCACCATTTTTAGTTTGCCCTCCATAGACCAGCATAGAGTCCTGTAAAACAAATGTACATTAATACAGTTCCATAAAATCACAACAAGCTTCAAGTCATTATACTACCATCCTGCAGAACTTTGCTAATCATTGTGCACTAATCACCTGCTACAGCTACGGTTGATTTTAATATTTAGTGAAAATATTTCTTCATCCCTGTTGGGCTTAAATCTCGTGGATAATTCTTCAAAACGCGATCGCGCTGACCATATTTTTAAGTCAATCGTTCCACAAAAGCAAACTTATTGGACAAATGACGTCACTCGTCAAATAATCGTGTTCGTCAGAACGCTCCCTTATCTGGTGTTCCCGTGGCACTACGGCAGAAATTTTCAAGCTATCACGGGCGACTGCAAATTAGCCGCCCCTAGTGAATTTAATCAGGGGGCACCTCAACCGGGAAACTGGACTCCTTTGGACTCGATTTCGTTTACGTAATTTTTCTGAAGGTGACGAAGGCGCATCCGTAATCAATGATTACCTCTAGTTATAAGCTACTGGGCGAATGACGTCATGCAATGGCAGTAATAACCCTTGAAAAAACTGCCTCGAGGATTTCGAATGCTTACCAAAGACGAAATTTACAATTACTGGCTAAAACAATAACAGTGTTGTTATAGGGACTCACTATTAGATTCTAAAACAAGGACGAGTATGAGTAGGAGATTTTCCCAAAACTAAGTCGTGCTCACGAGTGAACCTGCGTCATTTGCCAAGAAAACGCTATAACCGTCGTCATTCTACTACAGGTTTTAGCTCCTGTAGTGGCAGAAACAAGTTAACAAATGTTAAAAGTTTTTTCTCTCTGCGATCGGGAGAGGGCTTCAACTTGTCCAATAAAGATAACAGTGCTTCTTTTCTGGTGAAAAAAAGTTCAATGAAACTTTCCGAGTTGTCATCTTTTCGACGATGCGCGAAAAAAAAAAAATCCAATCGCGTACTCGTAGTCATTCTCGTCCTCCAATCACAATAAGGAGTTTAAGATGCCACTACGGCGACGGCAAGGAGAACGTCACAAAGCAATTGGTTAAAATTAGCAAAATAACAACTCTGCACGTGCATAATGCTTTTTTGTACATTTCTTTGGCGTCACTGCGCGACTACGACAAGAATTGCTTAATTTCACGTTTTATCGACAACGTGAACATACGACGACGAATCTCTCTTGCTCTTTTTAAACTTGGATATTTTTCTTAAGAATTCAACTCCAAGAGAGTTTGCCTACACAAAACATAGTGATCGAGTTAAGATAATCGCGCTTAAGTTTCATAGATCGCGAAGTCACTTTTTAAGCGACATTTTTGCCGCCGTCGCCGTCGTGGTATCTTAAACTCCCTAATAGGGAGTTTAAGATGCCACTACGGCGACGGCAACGAGAACGTCAAAAAGCAATTGGTTAAAATCAGCAAAATAACAACTCTGCACGTGCATCACGCTTTCTTGTACATTTCTTTTTTTCTTCTTAATTTCACGTTTTATCGACAACGTAAACATACGACGACGAATCTCTCTTGCTCTTTTTAAACTTGGATATTTTTCTTAAGAATTCAACTCCAGGAGAGTTTGCCTACACAAAACATAGTGATCGAGTTAAGGTAATCGCGCTTAAGTTTCATAGATCGCGAAGTCACATTTCTTTGCCGTCACTGCACGACTACGACGTGAATTGCCTAATTTCACGTTTTATCGACAACATGAACATTAGAAGACGAATATCTCTTACTCTTTTTAAACTTGGATATTTTTCTTAAGAATTTAACTCTAGGAGAGTTCGCCTACATAAAAAAAAGTGACCGAGCTGAGATAATCGCCCTTAAGTTTCATAGATGGAGAAGTCACTTTTTAAGCGACATTTTTGCCGCCGTCGCCGTCGTGGTATCTTAAACTCCCTAATGTCTGTATTAGCAGCGGGTCTTAAGGTGATGTTACACGGAACGATTCGCTACGACGACTTTTAGCGCAACACAGCATTACAACATTGCTGCGACATTGTTTCGAATGGTTACAACATTGTTCCATCATTGCCACGCAATATTGCTCTGAAAATCGACGTTGCGAATCGTCTCGTGTAACATCACTTTTACAGCAAGGAGCCCAAGTGTGACCTCCTTTAATTAACTCACATTCTTTCAGGCAGACATTAACCAATCAGAAGTCGAGGACAGTTTTCAGCTGGCTTCTGATTGGATTAAATCTGCACGAAAGAATGTTAATAAATCAAAAGCGGTCACAATTTTAGGCTCTTTGCTGTAAATCACTATTTTTGGAGAATGCGAACGTACAGCATACAGCAGTCTTTTAGTTACTCACCCCATGAAACACAGCAGAATGAAGGTATCTGGCAGACGGGACATTACTTGGTAACTGATTAATCTCTATAACAGACCATGCATTAGAGGTGATATTAAAGCTGAGAATATCATCTAAAAGTCCATAAGAGGTCGAATATCCTGCAAACACCAGCAAATATCCCGGGCCATGCACCATGGAGTGTCCCAACCGAGCCACGTGACTGACGGTGATATTAGGGCGTGGTAAATCGGCGAGTACTTTTTCCCAAAGACCTGTCCCTACTGTAACGGTTCGACTGCAGTCAGGGCCGATGAAGCCACTGGTACAAACACAGTGGCCAAGCGTCTGCGAATTAAAGTTAAGCATACTGTCAATAACCATCATACTAGTGGTCGGTGGATAAGCCTATTGGGTCTTTGTAGCTGTGCAAGGCCTTTAGTTAGTAGGGAGGTCGCCAACAAAGACTAAGCGAATATAAGTTGCGCGTGATCTGGGGAAAGGAGTGGCATTTCTCTCCCCAACCCAATGTATTTTACAATCTTGTCAAGGTCACAAGCAATTCAATCTTTTTAAAGGAAACACACACACAAGATGAAACAAACGCTGGAAATGGTATGAACATAATTAAACACAAAACTATTTAGTTACTATGATACATTTATTTCGTTCTAAAGTTGAAACACAAATAATTGGACACTTACAAGATTACAATTCCCTTGCCCTTGCGACACACTGCAGTTCTTCGGACAAACCAGCTGGTTACAGTTGGCTCCTGTCCACCCCTCTAAACAAACACACCGCTCTCCATCTGATGTCACAATGCACTTCCGGTTACCCCCACAGAGGCCAGGACATTTCGTGACCTCAAACTTAGCGCTGAACTTCTGGGACAAAGCGCCTGTGCTTAAATTAGCTGTTATCACCACAACCATGTTCCCTAACAACGCTGTTACAGGCTTCAGTTTCGTTGCGTTCCAGCCACAGAAGGAACCAAGCCTACGAAATGACTGGAATGATTCTAACGGAGACGGGCCCAACGAAAATGGAGGTAAACCATCATACACATCGACATGATCGGTGAGACAGTTTATACGGATTTCTTTAAATGTGAGACTGATATGCGCCCTGTTACCAACCGGGGGAGGGGACGGGCCGTAAATGACACCATGACTGGCGTTACTCAGTGATGATATTACCCAGAGGCAACTGGCCTTACTCCTGACAGAGACTCCGCTCCCCTCTTCAGTTGAGATATAACCTTGAGTAATATTCGTAAGGATGCTTCGAGTTTTGCATTCATGGAAACAGATTCCACCATTCCTAAGGGTAAAACATTTATATAGATTTGAGCAAATACGACAAACCAAAGAAATTTGGCTCACAAAAGGCTGAAAAAGTAAAAAGCAAATTTGAACTCCTATTTTCTAACCAAGTTACAGTGCGGACATTTTAACAGGGGCACTTAGAAGAAGATTGTCCAATCACAACATTTTCTGTAAACAAAAGATTCTCAAGTTTTTTTGCAAACGGGCCAATGAAATTCAAGGTTCAACTACGCAACTGTTCACAACTTCAAAACCGTTTGAGCTTATCTGACCTCCCAAGAAACAACCCTCAAGTTTAAGAATGTCATTGGTACGTTTGCCAAAAAAAAAATGAAAATCTTTAAATTCAGAAAACGTTGTGATTGGACAATCTTCTTTCAAGTCCTCCGGTTTGAGTGTCTGCACTGTAACACCCACCTAATACAGGATAATAAACAGCATAATAGAAAAACTCCTCGGCAGGTTATTTAACAATTATTCCTCGCACCCGAATGGGCTCTGAGTCAATAGCCAGCCTCATTGGCTATTGACTCAGAGGCCATGAGGGCGAGAGGAATAATTGTTTTAGTAAAATCCAACTAGTTGGTAAAAAATATCGAAACATAACAACTTAAGCTAGTTAAAGCTAGACTTTAATCCTTTTTTGCCGCCAAAAATTCGGAGCTTTTCGCTACTAGTGGGTTATAACATATAGCCTAGTAGTAGACAACTAGTTTGATTTTACTAAAATTGAATAGTCATACATAGTTTCACCCATGGACCCTAAAGTAACAATCGCCTTTATGTACAGCATAATAAACAGTACCACAGGAAAGTACTGTTCAGTAGCTCTTGTTTCTAAAGTGGCAAATGGCTACAATCTATTAATTACTATACAAGTGAGAGGATAATGTCACAGAAACTGACTGATACATTCTACTTACTCAGGATTTCCCAAGAGGCCTGGCATGCACACGCTACAGTTGTGTCCCAAAGTGAAATCTGTACAGAAACACTTTCCTGTCTCCATATCACATACATTCTGCTTGGGATCGCCATGACCATTACAATGACATGATTTACACCCCAAAGAAGTTGTTGCATTACCATAAGAGCCGGGGATACAAAATTCACAGTGGTCACCTTGAGTATTCTCTGCAATAAACCAAAAAAAAGCACATCAAACATGTAAATCTTTGCACACATCATTTTGTTGTTGATGCGGCTAAATATCATTTAGACAAAGTTAAACTCAAGCGAGTTGGCCAGCAGTCTTTGCCCACTCCAGTACGTGACCTACAGGACGGCCCTCGGGGAATTGCAGGGCTCCTTGTGTGCTCTTTTGCTAGTGTTGCGTTGCATTGTAGCTTTGCTTGCTGATCGTAGTGGATCAATTTTTTGCCTTCTTGCGCATCATTGCGGATTCTTGCTCCCTCTCCTCCCTCCCTGCCTGGTGGTTTTGTAAGTATTTTTTCAGGTAAGTATTCTCTTAGGTAAGTATCTCCGTTGAATTTATTCAGTGTGACAGTGCCGGTTAGTGGCCGCTTCTGGGTGGTTCTCGCTTCCAGGGTGACCCCCACTAACCTTTAAGGCAATTGCTCCCAAGCTCATCATTTAATTGTTGTTGTTTACATTTTACCCTGCGACCAGAGCCATCTTTTGTCTTCTTTGCAGAAGAGAAAAGAAGACTGCGCCTAAACCTCGTCAAGCCTTTGAGGCTGCAGCAACCCAAAATTCTGGACTAGTTAATCTTGTTTTCTCTCGTCAAACTGGGTTTTGTGTGCGAGCATCCGTTTATCGATAAAACAATGTTCATAACAGAGCCTGCTGTACCAAGCGCCCGGATATTAGGCCTGGGTTCAAGGCTGTATTCTAGCAACATGCCACGAAAGCTCAACAAAGATTTTACACGATGCTTCATTATACCAAAATCCAGTAAGCGAAAGCAGGGCTTTCCTAGCAGGGTGTTTACATTTTTCCTCGTATAGGAGTTTACCCAAGGAAAGGCGAACCGTGCAAAAAGATTATGTCAAAAGTTGAAAAAGCTGGTTAACTTTGGGTAATTTTCAGCTCTTGGCCTGCAATATCAAAGGAAATAGCCCACCTTCCCCTCCCCTAAGCTAACATTAACACTTGTCACTTAGGGCAAAATGTTGGCGTAGGGGGGGGGGGGGGGGGGTAGGTGAGCAGTTTCTCAGAAACCTAAATTGACCCAATAAGCCTTTGTGATCAACATCAATTCTCTCCTAATAATATCAGTAAATAATCAAAAGAAAAGGTTAGGAGAATTAACAAAATGATCACCTAATTGAAAATGGTTTGATCTTTTATTAAATTCTGTCAGGGAAATGACTGTATGGAGGTTAGTCAGGAGAATCTGTATGTGGATATTGGGACTTCAAGGTACTGTACCTTGACACTTGTCACAAACGCCGATGCCCTGTGAACAGTCACTATGTCCGTTACAGCCGCAGTCAGTTGAACAGTTTTCGCCCAACCAGCCGAGATCACATTTACACTTGTAGTCTACATCACAAAATCCATGTTCACCACAGTCGTGAAAGCAGCTGAATAAGATAAAACACACAAGCTACCGGTAAGTTCAGTTTCAGTTTGAAAATTCCTACCTTAACCCATTCGCTCCTGGAGATTTTGCCGAAAAGCGCGTTTTGAAGCTAGTCGAGTGGTTTTCTGGTCACTGTCGTGCTATAAAGAGTTAAAGCTTACCACAAACTGGTTTACAGGTCGAACACTTTGCGGCCTTCTGATCCAGATGCAAAATATCAGCTTGCGAAGTTCGGGCATGCACAGAAAGCAAAATTTTTAAAAGTGACACAGCAATCTTGACTTTTACTTTTCGCTTTCTCTCCTCCCTTCTTTTTTCGCTTTTCTTGCCTCATTTTTTTTTCTCTTGCTGGGCATTTAGTAGGCTTCATTTTGGTGGGAAGAGTTTTTAGGAAAGCTTTTAGGATCTTAGGATTAGGTGAAAGGAAAGGTAGGTGGGTAATGGAACAAGATTTTCATGGAGATTTTCAGGTCAATGTCACGTGGTTTTTTGCTTGTTTCTCCGGTGTCCTTGACTGAATTGTGCTCATTCTTGTATGGTTTGAAAGATCTCTTCACTCTGCACAAGTTAGCGAAGAAAGTTGTCCTTGACCGTTAAAACTGATGACGTCACAATGGGTAGAAAGGACCTGGATCCGCACGGGCGGTTACGGGCGGTTCAGGGGCGAATGGGTTAATAACTTACTATCAAACTCAGAAAACCGTGAACACCTGAAAATTTTCAGGAATGTAGATTGTGTACTGGCCAATCACAATAAAGTTCAGGATAGGCAAGCAAACCTCAAAACCACAAACTAATTACCGTTGCTGTTTGCGGTTTAGTTATCTCGTGCCTTATTGGCTTATTTCTCGCAACACAATAACATTCCATAAATATTTCTGGTGTTCACGGTTTTGTGAGTTTCACAGAAAGAGACAACTTGAAGCTATCAAAATAATCTGCAGATCGGAAGCTGAGGTGGTCATAAAAAACTGAAACAAGAGTGATAGCATCAATATTTCCTAAGCCCACAATTTGGTCTAGGCAGAGCAAAGTGCTGATGACAATTTCTTACGTTTTATTGCAAGCTGTGGTACCATCTCCAGTGAAACCTCTGTTACAGATGCATTGAAAGGAACCATGCGAGTTGTTGCAAGTGGCATTTTCATGACATTGAGCAATGCCCAGTTTGCACTCATTTACATCTGGACACTCAGAATATGACCATATAGTGCTGAAATAAATATGATGGCTAAATAAATATAACTCTTCAAGCTACAATAACGACACCCCCCCAGGTGGGGAGGCTTATTTATCTCAAGCCCATTTGACGGAGGCTTAATAGAGACGGGGGGGGGGGGGGGCTTATTTGAGAGGAGGGGCTTTTTTTATTTAGAAAAGATGATGGTATTAGTTCTCGATAAAGAACTAGAATACAAAGTGGAAAAGCTCAAGTACAAGAAGGTTGAAGGTCATGCAGCCGAGGATCAGGATCAAATCCGAACTTCCAGTTGGTAAATACACCATCCCGGGACAGTCCACACGAAGTTTTACAGTCGTGATTAATACAGTCTATCATTTAATTAGTAAAGAATAACTAGGGGAGGGGAGGGGGGGTCTTAATGAGAAGGGGGGCTTATTTGAGAGGGGATAGGACGGTCCATACCTTCCATTTGTTGGAAAAATATTTGGGCATTGTCCACTGTATGGGGCGACAAAGTCACCTGAAAAACATCTGAATAAAAAAAAACACATTAATAAGAAATGAATGGATCAATCAATCGATCAATCAATCAAACTATGACAGAATATGGAGACATAGACCACTGGTTTTTTCAGCTTAAAGGCTTTCATATTTTTCTCCAGAAAATTTTCAAATTAAATACTACCCCTTTAGGATTACATATTTGTCTTCCAGGAAACAATTTGATAGATATGTAAACAATGACTCGCACACACGTTAAATACACCACTTAATGAGTTATGCTGTTACTTCAAAATAATATTAATTTACACTGAAATAAAGGTTAAAAAGGTTAAAGAATAAAGATGTTAAAGCTGATGATTAGCTAAAGAGTAGAAAGGGGACATAGATCTGTACGGGTTGTTACTGGCAGTTCAGGGGTGAATGGGTTAAATTAACTGAGTGCAAAGGTACTATCTTTGCCCTGCAAACAGTTCAACACTGCAGGACACTGTCAGATGACCAGGTAGAAATAGCAGTTCCATGTGAAACTGTCTACGAGAATTGTACAATTGAATCTCCAATACCTTTGGCTTAAGTGGAGGTTAGAGGTTGCCTGCTCAATTGACGTTTATCATAAATTAGCATAATCTTAAGCAAAACATCCCTTTATTTTGAAAGAAACACGCAATAGGAGCCGGATCAGTCATCACCTTCTATCTCGGACTGTATTTTCCTTTGTCATATTATTAAAATACGGCCAAACTAAGTGTATTAACACTTGTTTGTCACTTATTAGAGGTGACAACAATGGAAGAACTCTCGTTTGGATGGCAAAAAGGCCGCTTAATGAAGGTTCAACTGTACTTGCATTCTACATAATTATGTTGATACTTTAAGACAAAAAATGATTAGTTTCACAAATTAAAGTACTATACCTTCCAATGCGTGGATCGTCATCATTTCCACACCAACCACACCTGTTACCTGTTAGGCAACTTTGACAATTTGTGTGCTGACTGCAGTTGGAACATTGACCTCCATGGTAACTAAAAACGAAAACATTGTGCTATAAACAATGGTAATAGGACTGTTTGGAGTCTAATTTGGTCTGTAACAGTTTAATCGTGAGTATGATTACAGACCGAATTGAACGACACAAAGTTCTGTTACCAATTATTAACCATAACTATGACAAAATTTTTGATATTTTGGGCCTTTTTAAATTAAAACACAAGACATTCTAAGAGTTTTTTTGTTAGCAGTGAAAAAACCCATTTAAGTGGGCACATGCGATGACGCGTACTGTCATTATTACTTAGACATGACGCATACTGTCCTACTACACTCTTCTATTAGTGCTGAAATCAGGACAGTTGATAGCCATTTAGATTTGAGAATTTTGTTATACCGGTAGTTATGATTAATATAAAAAAATGACCAAAAAAAGATGCTTAAAGAAAGATAGTAGATGTACCTAGAATAAACTGTCACAAAGACAACATATATTTCACTCAGAGATAAAAATGTTAGACCAGCATTACCTGGATGAAAGGAAGAGTTTTATGCAACTTCTAGCTTGATGGGAGAGTGTGTTCATTTCAGGAGTGTTTACATGATTTTAAGTTTAAATTTTGAAGTATATTGCTTTTAGTATCAGTATATAAATGGAAGCTCTGCTTTTAGCCCTGGGTAAATCTATATATTATGTTAGATCAGGAATTACAAAAAAGCCTTATTCTATACACCCCTTATTTATATTTATTGTCAATTGATTCTGAAAGTAGGGAAACAATACCAGGGGGTAGGGTACTTCCATATGACAAGGACAAAATATTGATGTAAAAAAATAGAATCAAAGGCAAATTTGAAGCTGAAGGGGTTGGGGGGGGTATTGTTCCACAATAATTATTATAGTCAGAACTATTTATGAGTCTTTAAACCACGAGCAGAAAGAAGGGCACTACTAATGTGTATACCTTGTTCTTTAAGCCATTAACCAAAAAAAGAGTGCTTTCACATTGAGTTTTACACTAAAACTGTGGAACGATCTGACCATAAAATGGAATGCTCTGACTTGGAACGATCTGACTATGGAACAAAGTGACTACAAGACAAGAAGGTATTATGAAAGGGGTACCTTTTCTGTCAAAAATGATACATAACCCTTTAAGCCCCAATATCCATATACAAATTCTCCAAACTGATCTCTATATATTTCCTTAAAGAATGTGTTGAGAATTTGATAAAAGATCAAAGCATTTTCTCTTAGATGATCATTTTATTAACTCTCATAACCTAATCTCTTGACAATCTATAGATATTGTTAGGAGAAAATTCATGTTGGTCACCACTCCCAAGAACTGAAGTGAGTTCAGCATTTTCTACAGCAATAGGATTAATGTTAATAGGATACTAATTAATGTCACCTGTTAATCCAGTGGGAGCACTGTCCATAGGGATAAAGAGATGTGTATGTTCCAAATACAAAACAGCTTTGGGTCTTGTCGCACCAGGTACATCCAACTCTGTCACTAAGACAACTTTCACATGTTTTGCGGCTGTAACATGTATGTATAGTAAAGCATTAATATATTATAATTTAGTAAAATCCAACTAGTGGTCTATCATCAATGCTGCATTCTGATTGGTTGAGCTACTACTAGGCTATAAGTTATAGCCCACTAGTAGCGAAAAGCGCAGGCTTTTTGGCGGCTAAAAAGGATTAAAGTCTAGCTTTAACTAGCTAAAAGTTTTTTATTCTCGATATTTTAGACAAACTTGTTGGATTTTACTAAAACCATTATTTCACTCTAACTGAAAGAGTAATACTGTCGACTCTCTCTTAACGGACACCTCTAGAAGACAGACACCTCTGTAAAATGGACACTTAGAGTTAGTCCCTGCTTTTCTTTACTCCTTTTATTTGACTCTCTATAAGACGGACACCTCTCTCAGACCGACACTTAGTACCGGTCCCAAAGGTGTCCGTCTTACAGAGAGTTGAATGTAAAAGGATAAAATTAATAAAGGATATGGCGCCATTCAGCCATTGATTGCCAGCCTCATCTCCCGCAGTGTAGTTTGATAATTGTCGATGATCACCCCATGGTGCTTAAAGAATTTTTGTTAATATCACGGAGTTTAAGATACCACCAATGTATCCTTAGAGAGCAAAACTGTAATAAAGACGTTCATTACCTTAAGCAAGGACTGCTACAATCTTCATGAACAGTTGTCAACTTTTGCCCCCGTTGATAACAACCAAGTGTCAGACCTTTACTGGCACCCCAAACACAATTGCTACCCTGGAAATTTAACAAAAAACAAGCTTTTATTACATGTATTTTCGGGAACTTCTGACAAGGTTAAGTCCGGTTTTTCTGGACAAAATGTTCTTAAATGAAATGTGTGTTCCACTTGTTTAAACCCTTTGATAGTCCTTGATACTACACTTGAACCTCTCCAAAATGGCCGCTGTAGAGAGGTTTAAACAAGAGTCAATGTATGGACTGTCTGCTGGGACAAAAAAGTGGCTGTTGTCGAGAGCTGGCCATTGTGGAAGTTTGATTGTAGTTTCACAAAGCTGTTTTTCAGTGAAAGGAACTGTTTTGTGTGCATGGTAAATGTGATTCCAGAATGAAATTAACCAGTCCTGAGTTTTCCTTTCCTTTTGCCCAAGCTGTGAACTGAATGGTTCAAAAAGCCCCAGGTGTGACAATAAAACTTGGTATTATGACAAGTACCTGATTACAAGATGAACAGTCCACATAGTCTGAACACACTGTGCATTCTGTTTGATTTAAAGTGAGATGCTTTGGATTTCCACTGTCAAAACAAGAGCCAGTATTGCGTGACACGCAGGCTGTCACACACCATCCACAATTTGCATTTGTCATGCATGCAAGGCAACTCTTGTGCCCTGAGCAGTCTGAACTGCTGTAAGGCTGGAGGAATTGTGCTGATAAAATCTATAAGAAATAACTGGTGGTGAGAAACCAAACTTACTGAGTTAACTAGCCATAGGTAAAATGGACCCTTGCAGGGCTTGAAAAAAAATTTGAATTCAAGCTTGTCCTTTGGGCAAGCAGCTTTCACAATTTTGCTTGCCCAGGGCCACGTCTCATTTTAGTTTAGGTTTCTGGGAAACTGCCCACCTACCCCTTCCCTATGCTAACATTAACACATACTTCTCACTTAGGGCAAAATGTTGGCTTAGGGGAGGGGAAGGTGGGCAGTTTCTCAGAAACCTAACTAGTTAGAGGATGATTTGCCTGTACCCTTCCTTGCCCGTTAGGCAAATGAGCATTAAAAGTTACTTGCCCAGCAAGAAAATCTACTTATCCTGGACTACTGAAGGGAACTTTTTTTTCCGAGCTGTTTATGCTTTGATTGTAAGGGAAGTGTTTCAAGTGGTAAGAAGGTTAGGTTATACACAAAAATACTTGGGATTTTTTGCATGTAACTCTGTCAGTTTTCAAAATGGGGTACCTCTGCATAGATGTATCCTTTTCGAACTCACTGCTTAAACGCTTAAACTGAAAGCTAAATGGAATTTAGAAACAAAAATATGCATTGCTCCATAAGGATGAAAACAACCAAAGCTGTCATTAAAGGGTAAACAGACATATGCTCACCTTATGTGTACTAATACCACTACCCTCAGTTCGGTTCCATCTGAGTGTGAAATGAGAATTGCCACCATCTTGGGGTGAAGTTTTGTTTATAATGACCTTGATAAAGTAGTGTTTGTCTTCAGCTTGTGATGGAAAGAGTCTCTGGTTGCTGCTACGCTGAAGGTGTTTAAGGAGGCAATCTCCCCCAACAGGGTCTTTACAACTGCCTACCAACTCCTGACAGAAAAAGAAAAATTACACATTTCTTAATGTTTTGGATGCAGTTAAATGCAATTTAAATGAGTTAACAACAAGTCTTATCTTGCTGGCCAGCAATGTTGCAAGATGTACATGCCCCTGGGATCCCATGTGCTCTTGGAGTTGTGTGAGTTGTACCATGTTCGAGTGAGATTAAGTGTTCTGGCCTTTTATTAGTATTCAGCCTTGGCATTGTACAGACTCAGTTTATAGCCATTCGCCCCTCCCTTCCCTAGTCACTCCAAAGACTTGCTCAGTGTGACAGGTACCTGTTTTCTTCCCTAGCGTGTGGGGGCTCTTGGCTGGGATGCCAGGATTTGCCAGCCATGGGAGTGGTCTCCTTCTCCTTAAATACAAAGTTCCCTGGGGGAGCGTGCCATTTGTTATGCCCTTAAGTCGCACAGCAATAATATATGGCTGTACAAAATTCTATTAAGAACCCTTGCACATTCATGATTTGAGTCACTGAGCCCTACATGTATAGAACTATAAAATTGTCATACACTTACCTGGTTAGCTTCTGTGTCATCTGTACTAAGCCACACTTCAACTTTACCAGACGCAAAATTAGAGATTGAAAAAATCATTCCATAATCCCTCCAAGGAGATGATAGGTATTTAAAGGGGTATATATATCCAATAAGCTGAACTGTGGAAGGACGCAACACCCAGACTTCTGTCTCCAAAGCAATCATAACGTTATCAGGAATAGAATTGAGTGGATACATTTGATTTTCCACAACTGTAATCCCTGGAGGGTGGTCACTGCTCTGGCACTGGTTAAATGACGTCAGAAATTGTCCAGAGTCACCCCACCAGCCTCTCAAAGATTCTCTGTTGTTGTTGTTTACTGTTTGACAGGCACCCGTGGGGGACCCAGTTGGGTAGCAGCTACTATCCTGCACACACCAGCCACAGGCCGTACTTCCAAATGATAAACAAGTACCACACTGCTTGAATACAGCACAAAGGCCTGGACAATACCCTGTTTTGAGACTCACACCACAACTACCTGACTGAGCCCGACTGAAACACCTAGAATCTGTACTACACCATCCACAATCAGGGTCATCTTTACAATTCTTTTCCACATTGTTGTAACTTCCGCACTGACCTCCAGTAGAATTTTTGTCAGCGATTATGGCAGTCGGCAGCTTATATCCCAAGACATCACCCAGTGGCTGTCCACTAAACCCTCCCACAACCAACAGGACACTTCCATTTCCCGGCACAACTTGGTGGGAAAATCTGCCACGCAGTTGAGAGGATGATGAAGATGGAGAAAGAGCTTGAAATATATCTGAAGAAATCCACTTCTGGCATTTTAAGTGGTAAAAGAAAAGGCTGTTATCATAGCACGTTTGATGTATATTTCCACCTAAAGTTTGGAAAAACAAACAATGTTCAGCTATCAACTACAGTTTGACATTTTGAAGTTTAAAAAAGTGATGAAATTCAAAAGGTATTTTGATTAGCACTGCTATGTAGCTTGTTTAGAAGGCCTCAAAAAACCCTCTAAAATTAATATAAAATCCACTACCCTTATGGGGCTTTTCAGAGATAATAAAACGAATAACAAGCTGCTAGGAGGTGAACAAGTGGACGTTTTACAAGCATAACTGAGGATTTTGAACTCAGGACCACGAGAAAAAATTCAGCTAATGGTCCGGTCAGGACTTTAACTTGGGGCCTGTCGATCAGGGTTTGTACCCTTTTTTAAACAAAAAGTTCAAAGACTTTTCAAGGACTTTCAAGGACACATTTCCCATTTTTCAAGGACTCCATTTACTTCAAAAAAGAGCCTTGAGTCTGTCATTTTTAGTTCTTCCACAACATGAGCAATTTTATCCTGAAGGTCTTTCTTAGTTTACTCCTTTTCATTTACAGTTATCTTTAAATGAGAAAGTTAGCACCAAAATTCAAGGACTTTCAAGGACTCAGGATTGTCAGAAAGTTTTGAAGTAGATGGCTGAGTTGTCAAAGTACGTGGCCAGTCCAGGGATATTTTATTCACAAAAACGCCACCCGTAAAGAAATGCCAAGCAGAGTAGCCAGCCGATACTAACCAAGTAGGCGGCAATTTTCGCCGGCAGCTGGCTACTTTTGACAACCCTGAGGATTTTCATGGCATGTGCAAGCCATGTGTGGATAACAAGTCCAGCAATCTGACTACTTGGCTGGCTACCCCCACATGCTAGGCTACAGTGGTCTCCCCCATGGCTAGTCTTCTACGCAGCCCTTTTTATCTCACCAGAGGAGTATTGAGTGACAAGACAATAACAGCTGCATAGGCGACTTCCTCTAAGCAAGTTAATTCTCTCACCATATATGATCATATAGTCTCCAACCAACACTGCAGAGTGAAATGCACGGCCTGGTGGAACACTTTTACTATCTGGGGTAACAGCCGCCAATTCAGACCACACTTGAAGATCAACATGAAATGCAAGGAGTTTGTTTGAGCGATCACTGACTCTGGCTCCTTTAGGAACAAATCCTCCAAAGATGATAATAGATCTCATGTCTGCATAATAAACTGCTGAGTGGCCAAACATGCGTAGATGATCTTCATTTCCTGATTTGTATGAGATCTTCTCCCAACCAGTTTGACTAGACAGTGAATATGAGTACATGGCCGAGGAGAAATGATCACTAGTGGTGCGGCCTGTTGGTTTGAAAACATGAACTGGGATTGTTGTTTTTTCAAACACATGAGTCAGATTGTTCTGAGTACCCCCGAAAACTCCCCACTTAATGAAGCCACCCATAAAAATAGTTGACGTAGTCCCTAGTGCAGTGGTCTATCTTTCATGGGGGAAGGGACTGTTACGGGCCTGTGTAGTGCTGTTGCAGTGACCTTGCCAAGAACTAGCAAATATAAGTAAAGATATAAATAAATAAACTTTCCTACCCCCAAAAAATCCAGGAATCGAAACTTTCAAACCCGAAAAAATGTACATTTTGAATAAGCCTGTTAGCTCATAACAGAATACATGGATAAATATATGATTAATTGATTGATTGATTGCAGCTCCTTCATGACCAGGAATTGAACATGATCATGGTACCCAACCGACTAAAGGCTGGTTTTCACTAGCGACGGAGTCAGAGTCTGAGTCCTAACAGCCCTTATGACTCAGTGAAAATCAAAAATCTGAGTCTCAAGAAAAAAAATAAAACTGAGTCTTTAAGCAGAGTCATAAGCGAGACGGAATCAGAGTCAGAAGAACAAGAACATTTCCATTTCTTCCGACTCCACTTGTGGCACCGTCACTTATGACTTTCTGAAAATCAGATTGTTGAAGTCGGAAGCTGAAATGGAAGGATAAACCAATCAGAATGCATGTTGCCATGCTTTGTGATTCGTTTAGTTCTTCTGCTTCTACGGGCAACTCCAACAACCTAGTTTTCACTTGATCCTAAACTACGAAGTCATAAGCAGAATCAGAGTGCTGTTTTCACTAGATTGTAAGGTTCTATGCTTATGATTCCAACTCCATTGCTAGTGAAAACCAGCCTTAAGCCAATAAGTCTGCACGTCATTAATAATGATCATAGTAAAAAGAGTGGAATGGTTTACTGTTATGAATCCTGTTAGACACCTTTGTTGTGGTCTTGATGGTGCACAACTATCAAATGCATTTCTATTGCTTTGATCTTATTGACCAATATTAAAACATCTCATTAATTTATTCCATCACCACTTGAGCACCATCAGGAAGCAGCATGCAGCATCACTCTGTTTGCCACAATTTTTTAACCAGTCTCCTCCACGAACTATATTATGATGCACAAGAGACTGAGATATCTGGTTGGTGTCACCCTTGCTCATTGAACACAGCCAATTTATCTTCTTTTTTCTTTTCTTTTTCTTTCTTTTTTTTGCCGTATAGTGTCACCAGTGCCAGAATATTATGAATAGAGCTTACCACCAAAAATGTATAATACATCGTCTACCAGAGTGGCAGTATGTTCAGCAACAGGAGGCGGTTTAAATGAATCATTCACTGCCAACTCTGTCCATTTACTAACAGATATGTTGTAAAGCCACAGTTCGTTGCTGACGCTTCTGTCTTGTAATTCTCCACCAAAAAGCACCATGCTGTCATGATACAGGCTTGCAGAGTGAGAAAAACGACCCGCCTACCAAAAAAATGCATACATGTCAGGCCTCAAACTGTCAATAATGCTGTGGAAGTGGGAAGGTGGTAAGTTAAATGCTGATAATTGCAAATAAAACTCCGACGATTCGGCAATGCTGCCCTCATCAGGGAAAATATATGAGTTCTCACATGTTACGAACTCACATATTTTCCCTGATGAAGGCAGCATTGCCGAAACATTGGACTTTTATTCGCAATTATCAGCGTTTAACTTACCACCTTCCTACTTTTAACACACACAAACGCTACGCAGGAACCCCTTTATTTGTAAAGGGAGTTTCTCCAAGGGGAGAAGGTGATAGAGATCAAAATATTAAAACCTTCCACCCAACTTTCCCTTGCTCTTGAAAAACATCTCACGCTACCCCCCCCCCCCCCCCCAGCAAATATGGATTCACAAAAGGAAGGCTTTTTTTGTCTTCTCTCTAGATGAGGAAGAGTCCCAATAAAAAAAAACTATGAACAGCACCCCCCAGATAAAAGTCTATAATAATTCTATGCTCCTTTTAACACCTTTGTTCAGCTGCTTATTTGAAAATTAATGAAACCCCTGACAGTTACAAAAGTGAGTTTCAACTCCAGTGTTAATATATCTATATATATATTGTTATAACTGTAAATTATGGTTATGTAGACACTGGAAGTGATTCTTTGATATCATCGACAAAGCCAGTAACTGGCTTTGTTGATGATTATTGAAAGAAAACAAATTCACTTTTTAAAGGTCCTTAATATTAATTTTGGACTCACTGGTTTAGGAGACTCAGGATAGACCTCACTCCAAAGACTTGTAGTAAAATTGAACTGCAGCAAGTCAGCATACACCTTGTTTAAGGAATAGCCTAATAAAGATAAAATAACATAATGTTCACTTATAATAAACTCATCACTCATTAGTGACCTTGGCCCCCCCTGAAAGGCCGGTTAGCGCTAATCCAGAATTAACATTTTGCTCCAATTTTTGCATTTACCTTCTACGCACTGCTTACAGTCAAATTTTGAGTTATCATTACTGCATCTCAGAGTAAAGGCTCAACAGTATTTTGTAAGCTTGAGTTACATGTTGCTAGACCAGAAAGCTGTGTTTAAATTTTGGCTAAAATCTTGGGTTAAACTCGAGGAACTGGGCTCCTAGGAAACTAGGGGGGAGCACTCAAGGGAAGTTTCGGTAGAGGTGTGCTGCCAAGGTCTTCAAACCATGACCCTGTTTAACACTAGAGACCTGAATCCTTTTGTTTTGTGCACAGAAAGTTGTTGGTACTATACATGCACAAGTAGACTGCTTATTACCAACCTTCATCTTCTTCTGGTCCAAAAAGACACCCTGCACAATCAGGACGCTAAATGGTGAAAACCCTGTTCAAGTGTCAAGATCCTGAAAACCACACCCTGCTCAGCGGTACATACCCATCTAGGCCAAATAAGGGAGTGCTCCCCCTCACCCCCCCGTCAAGCGTTCAAGTTGCAATTTTTTTAAAATTACAAGATGTACAAACCTCCAAAGGCAAGTAAAATATCACTCTTCTCAAAGTATATGACTGAATGAGCAATCCTAGGACTGAAAACTGAAGATGTTGATGAAACCGTGAACCATTTGTTGGAGTCCGCATCAGTATGAGTGGGAAGAGAACATGATTCACCAATGTATCCACTGTTACATTCACAGTGACCCTGGGTCTGTTAATAAAAAGGCAATAAATAAGTGGAAGATAATTAATAAATAGATATGGTTTATGATATGGTTTAGATATGTTTCCATATGGTCTTCATCCTTATACACCATAGCAATAATGTCAAAATGTTTAAAACTCAAGTGGAATAGTGTGTGGTGTCACTGCAAAGTTGTAAACATTTTGACATCATTTCTGTGGTCTACAAGAGAAAAGATTAAAAGCAAATTGTCGTCTATTTTTGTTTTACAATTCAGTTGACAGTTCTTGATGTCCATTTGCCCTGAAGTCTCTTAGAAGTTGTGAGCAAGACAAAGAAAAATTGTGCCATCAATACAACTTTTCTATAGTCTATACCTCTCAAAAACCAAGATATGGCTTGTGAATTATCAGCTCACAGTTAGATTTCAAACCCTATAAGAAGGTCTGTTATCAGGGCTGTCAACCCCCCACGTCTTCAAATATTGAGGATTGAGGGGGAAGGGACGATAAAATGTCGTCATAATGCACATGGCACATGACGTCATTTGTGAAAAAAAAAAAACAAAAACACGAAAAAAGATGTTGTTGGAATTGTAACATTTGACCTAATTGGCTTACTTCCCACCAATCATTTTTAACAACTGAAATAGTCTGAAATGTACAACAATAAATTAACTTTTTAACTTACAAAATTACACTGGCCACGTCCTTGGTTCGTAGAACACTGGGAGGGGCAGCCATCCAAATCACAGGCTTTACCACGTAATAATCTATCACACTGACAGAAGCCATCTACACAGATACCTTTCCCAGAACAACTTTTGGTGCAATTCTCTATAGTGTAGTTAGCAACAAATCCCTTTAGAGTATAATTAGTGTCACTATAAAGATTGATAAGCATCTGCAAAAGAAGGGGAAAAAATGATAAGTTAAACAATGATTTCGACTTTTCATACAATGTACTGTGCCATCAGAAAGGCTGGGATAATAAAACTATGATAGAAATGAGAATTATTTTAACTTAAAATATTTCTCTCCCCTTCATTTATTTTTTTCTTTTAACTTGGCTGCCTGGATTAGCAATTGCTATTTTGCAGGCCAGTCTATTGTAAAAACCATTTTTAATAAATAAAGTTGAAGTTGAAGTTGATCAACTCCAGGGCCCAGTTGTTCGAAGACTTATTAGCGCAGACCCAGGGTTAAATTTCAATCCGGGTTTCTCTTTCTTTCAAAAACATTTTCTCGGATAATTTTCTCTATTTTTTGGAGCATCCAATCACCAAATCGTAGAAAAAAAATATTCCAATAATTTGAATATTTTTATTGAATTTGCTTTTATTATAAGCATTCACATCAGAATTCAAATTTTGCACTTACCCTGGGTTTTCTTAACTCAGCTTTGAACAACCCGGCCCTGAGGGTGTTTCTTGGTGTTGTGGAAACCATTGTTTTTTTGGGGGGGGTGGGCATTGTTCAACTTCTTTTCATCCAATCTTTTGTTTTACATCATCTAATGATCACCCAGGAGGAGTGAGGTGCTTTAGAAATTTTGGGTGGGGATGTGCCGTGGAGACCCTGGGACCCTTAGCCAAGACCACACCCAGTTTAGGCCATAGTTAATTGAGTGGCATGGTTATGAAACCCGTCAGACTCCTTTGTCATATGTTTTTGTGGACCTGAAAGTGCACAACGTTCAAAAGAATTCCTATCATTTTGATTGTATTGACCAATAAAAACGTTGCATTAATTTATTCCGTAACAATTTGCCAACAGAAAACAAAGGATTGTGCACTTTCACGGTGCTTTGAACATAAACTGCAGCACTGTTGTTTTTATCATTGATGTTTGCCGCTTTTCATAACCAGTCTCCTCTAATAACTATGTTTAGGCCTACTTGCCAAAAATTAGCATTCCATGGAAAATTGTCTTTGAGATATTAGCCCAGTTATGCTCTGATGACTCCACACAAATCCTTCTTAATTTGACTCAGTTCATAACATTAGGAACCAAGTCAAATTTAGAAGGATTTGAATGGAGTCATCAGAGCAAAACATGACTAGAGCTAATTTGCCCCACAATGCTAGTTTTTAGTAAGTAGGCCTTTCGGGTAGGTAGGTAGGTAGGTAGATTCTTTATTTAAAACTCGGTAAAATCTTCAGTAATAATAGAATAAAAATCTAATTACAATTAATTAGACTAAAAACTATCGACATACTGCTTTACAAGACTGCCGAGTGAGAGTCCGACGACTCAAATACATGTTTGATTTGCTCTTTAAATTTCCTGACTGATTTAATTTCTCTCACATTTTCGGGTAAAGAGTTCCACAACAAAGCACCGCTGTAACTGAAACTTCGTTTCAAGTAGTTAGTACGCCACCTGGGCAACGTCAATTTATGAAAGGAATTGCGCAAATCATAGTCTGTGCTTCGTTCGTGAAATAGGTTCTGCAAGTACACTGGAGCTTGTTCATTTAGAGATTTAAACATCATTGTTGCTTTATGCTTCTTCCTCCTCATAACTAATTTGTCCCATTTGAGTATATCAAGAAGCAGGCTGGAGCTAGTCCCATAGTTGGCCTTTAAAATTACTCTAGCTGCACGGTTCTGTAACTTTTGTAATTTGTCACTCAGTTGATCACTTTTAAAGCCATCCCAAATAAGGCTACAGTTGTTCTTTCAAAATATCCCAACAAATCCCATAACTTCAAAAATTTAATTTTCATGATGTCATCACTTTAGAACTCTATACTAGACTAAACATTCAAAACCCCTCCCTTTTCTTCATGTAGAGCTGCTATATTAACCCTTTAAGCCCCAGTATCCACATACAAATTCTCTAAACTGATCTCCATACATTTCCTTTAAGAATTAGTTGAGAGAATTTAATAAAACATCAAGGCATTTTCTCTTTCATGATCATTTTTTATATTCTCACAACCTTATCTCTTGACAATGTATGGACATTTGTTAGAAGAAAATTGCTGTTTGTCACTATTGGGACTCAAAGGGTTAATTCATCTACTGCCACTTTCTTTGCTATTAAAATGAGTTGTGGGTAACACAAGAATAATGTGCATGCTCTTTTACTTTCCTTTCAATTTAATCGTTTAAGCACCAACATGCAGGATGCATGTACAAATTCTCCAAACTGATCTCAAGGCATTTCCTTAAAGAATGAGTTGAGAGAATTTGATAAAAGATCAAGGCATTTTCTCTTTGGTGATTATTTTATTAGTTCTCACAACCTAATCTCTTGACAATGTATGGATATCATTAGGAGAAAATTGATGATGGTCACTATTTTTGGGACTTAAAGTGCATATAAGGGTTGAATCAGATATACTTGGCAGTGTTGAAGGAATCTTACCTGTCCTGAATGAGCAACAACTGTTCCTGGCAAAGTATTTCCACTGAAAGCTCCAATCAGAGGAGAAAGGTACGAGCCGCCATCATAAATAAACAAGTAATCAATAGAACATTCTGTTCCAAATTCAATAAAAGTTATTGTTATAGAAACATTGGGGTATGAACCTGCAAAGAAAATGAAAGATAGGGTTATAAAAAGTGCAACAAATAAAAACTATACAAGTAATGCCTGATCTAGTTATATCAGTTCCCGATGCAAACAAACCTATAAATTTCAAAGCTTTTGTTTCAAGTTGGCCATTTTGTGGAGATACAGCAGGGCTGTATGATCACCAAATTGACTACCACCACTGCTCTATAAAGTCCTCTTCTTTATAACTTGCCCATTTTAGGGGAAGAAAGTTATTTTACCCTTCTCTCTAATGGCCACCAATCTCTTAATTTTTAACTTTATAATCAAGTAAATAAAGGAACAAACGTTAAAGTAACGAGCACTCTTATGAATTTATGACAAAGAACAGTGCAAGTAACACCTTTTTAACAATCTAGTACCAATTTTTCAACAATCTAGTTCTTCTTCGTATCAGCACTATGTTTCACTTTATGGTTCCTTATACTATGAATGGTTCCGTGACTGGGCAAGATGTGGCCAATCCCGCATACTGACTGGTTATCCAAACAGGCAGATAGGCCCATCTCACCCGCTCACAATGTCCTAGTTTTTCCCACTGGAACAGATTTTGTTTGACAATGTTTGTTTGATTCTCAACATATACAAGCAGGTATTTTGCAATGCTTTTCTCCTGCTCAACAACAACAAAACACAAACACGCATCAAGACTGTGCCCATTGGCAAAGAAAAATTCAAGGGAGCCTATCAGTGATTTTGTTACCTCTGAGTCCTGCATCCCTGACACATAAAAATCCCCACAGACACAAAATAATTTGTGCATATGTCCAGTAGGACGCAAAGATTGATTGATCGATTTGAAGATGTTTTTAGTAGAATATCCTGTTTGTGTGATTTCTGTGGTTGTTCTTGTGGCTGATGTTAAACGAGGCTTACGCCTTTCAGTCTTTGATGTGCTTTACAATAAAAGGACTACCAGTATATTTCTATTTCAGTAAACTGTAATACAGAGTTTTGAAGTTTATCTTCAGATTAACTGTGGTTAAAAAAGACCCAGGGACTGACTGGTTTTCTGAACTGGGACTCATAATTTTCCACAAGATCAGTCCCAGGACTCACCTTAACTATTTGTAACAAAATCGCTGGCCTATAAGTGCTCTTAAATATGGAAATCCAGGGTGCCCAAGATATGCTTTTTTATGAAAAAGCTTCGTCAGAACTGACTGGCCAGGCCATTCCTGTGGTAATGTGAATTTAACTTTTTGTCAAAATTATCATCCAGCTAGATCAGTCATTTCCTAAAAAGTATGCACAAAGGAATTCCTTTTTCATCAAAAACTCTTGGAAAAAGCCTATTTCATTTTCAAAATGACCAGTCTGGCCATGGTCTGTCCGGCCAGTTCTCACTTTTGGAGAGAACTTTTAGTCACTCAAGAGAAAAAGTAAGTTATCAGTGGCCCCCTGGGCAATGGTAGAGCACAGCCTTGATGTAAACAACATCAATGATTTAAATTTCTTTACTCATTGCACATTGATCTTTTCACTCTTACAACATTAAAACTTGTGGCTTGACCCAGCCACTTAGCAATCCTAGGAAATTGGCCCTGTACAGCTTTCCCTAGTTATGATACTCTTTATGACAATAAATTTTGGTTGAAATAAATGTTGCTTTATAACTAGAACATCTGCACGCAACACTTCATCTTTCCCTCAGGAACCACTAATTGAGTTTTCTATTTAACTTGTTCAAAGCTTTCACGACACTCAACAATAACTTTGAAAGCCAACTCTAAAGATTTTTCATTGTTGATCACTTAAAAACTAGTAAATAATAACCTTCACTCTAATAAAAACTAGATCATGCAATATTCAAAGGACACTTAATAATACTGATCCCCAAAATACCATAATTTAAATGTCTTTTTCAACTCACTGGTAATTTCAGTCTCAGACAAAATCTACTCGGTCTGTACACAGATTGAATCCACTTTGTTACCAGATCAGTCAATATTTGTGTACAAAGCCATGGAGATAATGATTGCCCAATATTTATTTCCTCAATAATGTGTTTATGTTCAATAACTTCCCTGGACCTCAAAAATACTAAATTTTAAGCTAAAGAAGACATCTTACATAATGTACCTATAGCCCCTAAACTAAACACCTGAATTGTGTTCCACACCATAGAAAACTGTTTGCAGCTAAGATGGACAGAATGATTCCATCACAACACTACAAATCGACAGCTTAGTGAAACGTTAATTAATTAGGCGATAACGTTCGTTTACTTTAATAATGAACTATCGATAGAACAGTTACAACTGGACATTGCTTCCCGATGTAGATGTATGAAGAAAGAACACTTCTCTTTTTGCGGTTTCACTCGAAGATTATCCAAGCGGGAACAAACTCCAGCTGTAAGTGTAAGCGGTTCTTTATGTGACACAAGCTTAGCAATGCAGAACATGACAGAGCACGCTATGAATTACTCACCATTTATCAGCCATTCGCACGTTGTGTTGACTGGATAATCACTGGGTCCATCAGAAATAGTTCCCTGTAAATCAGTTAAAACAGTCCTTCCACCGCATCTAGCTTCAGAAACTGTTAGACACGTTAATGAGAATAAAACCAAACCGAACCACTTGTATACAACCGCCATATTTCTATCAGGTGGTCTTGCTATCAAATAACCAAATCTCGCGCACAAAGTATACAACGTTGCTAGCGAGTCCACAATGAGAAAACAGATACATATATTGCTTTTTCTAACTAAGGTAATCCGCTAACACAACAGTGGTAAAGACAGTCTGCAAACTAATTCTTCCAAAAAATTCCCGTCTTCCCAAGCGGATCAGAAGTCTCTCGGATTCCTGTTTCACGTTCAGCATATTTTCATTTCCAATACGTGATCGAGTGCGTGAACCTCGGCCAACTTGGATCATCTTTTCACCAACATGATTTCCAGATTGAAAATCAAGGAAATAACCATTCACTACTCGCAAGATATGCACTACTCCATGTAAACACGAAAGCGGGTTCTAATCGTTACTACAGTTATCACGTGATCAAACGACAACTGCCACCCGTCTAGGGAGGGATTGGAGGGATTCGGGATGATGCAGCAAAAAATGCTATTTCACCAACTAGAAGAAAATTTCTTCCTTGTGTGAACTGAGCTTATCACTGAACAAATGTTAAATTCATTGTGCTCTGGAAAATTCCAGCCAGCTAGCGTTTAAGAAAGCATATTTTAGCGCCGGAAAATGGATCAGTTTGGGTTTATAGATTAAGTAAATAAACAACAGTAATAAGAAATACATTTGTTTTTTTGTTTATCACTTCGCATTTTTCATAATTTCAGTTTCAAATCCATCAAAATAAATAAATAGACCATTTCAGAGTTCCCCCAGGCCTCTGTATCAAAACGAGGTTAAGTACTCAGCCTTTGATATGGAAACGATTTTTCATTGTCGTGTAAATAAAAACTCATTTTCACAAGAAAGGTTGTGCACTTGGCCTCATTTTGAAAGTAGGGGTTTTTGGAAGTGGGAAGTGGCCTATGATGATAGATGATATAAGCTTGTTACTTTTGTCAGGATGCAGCTGTGCGCTTAAATTAAACTCACATAAATTGACATTTAAACTGCAAAGGACCGCAAACGAATATGCCGCAAAACCGTGGATCTATAAAAGACCTGACCAGCAAAATCATACACTGAGTAGACACACTGAATTCTGCAAAGCTGATCGTACTACGTGAAAATTAACTTTGTAAGACATCAATACGACACTGAAAGAACCAAAAACAGAGCGGGGTCGTAGCCGTAGACAGCTGTTTCGCCCACATAAAGTTTGTTTTGCATCTTATGACGGGGTTTCTTATTCCTCTTTGAGCCTTAGTGCTATCTTTCTTGTTCAACTTTTCCCTTTATTGTTGTTTTCTGTTAGCATCTTCTACAGAAACGTCTCTAAGTCTGCTAAGGACGATGTCCCACGATCGTTAGTGCGCATAATTTCTGTGCCTCCCAATATAGACGCGCACGAAACGCGAGAAATGCGCAAAACGCAGGACACCCGGACGGGTTCAAATCTTTTTCTCACTAGAAAGTCTCGAAGATTCTAGTTATCTCTCGTGGAAAAGAAAAGTAGTTTGTCAACAGAAGACATACAACTTTTTGAAGAAGTATATACAGGTTCTTTAATATTTCCATTGAATGAACAAACTGAGCACCATTTGGTCAACAAATGAAACTCTCAAAACATCAAACGTAACAACTCCAAGGTGTTATAAGACGATGGCCTCTGATTATGCAAAACTGAAGAATCTCCTAATCACGTGATACTAATCGAACGTTCAGAAAGTGTGTCTGAATAGAGAGTTTAAGCTTCACGTGTACCGCAAACGGCAAACGTCAGATTCAAGTTGAGAATTTCTCAAAATAGAAAATAAGCAGATAAAAACAGCCCAGAATAATTCTTATGGATAAAAAATTGCGTGAAACACTAATTTATGTGTAGAAATAATGAACAGTAAACGACAAATTACGGGGAAGCTTGGTCACGTGGAACAAATTTGAGCTTGCCGTTTGGCGTAAAGGTGATGCTGTAACCTCTCTAATATCATATGCATGAACATATGCGAAACTTGGAACAAAAAATGACCGTTAGTGAACACCCTGTGATCACAAACAATAAGATTCCATTAGAACTGAAGGTTATCCTTTTTAAGTGAGCCTAGACGCACGAAATAATGGCACTAATGAGAGATATATTAAGTAAAACGGCTCATGAAGTCTCTGACAGAGAATACTTTGCGCGTGCGCACAAAATTGGAACACGTGCTACTAACGTCACAATGAAAAAAAAAATCTAAAAAAGGAAGGTTTTCTTTGGGTTGACTTACGTTCATCTCAAAAATGGGGATCTGTCAATCCGTTATTTGTTCAAAAAAAGATGATGCTGTTGAGATTCACAAAAGACAAAACGCGCTGAGATTGAAGGAAGCTGCTGAAAGCGCCCCAAATGTGTCCAATAGTGTGGAATTAATTGACATTGAATCAAGGGAGGAGACGCCATCAGAAGTATCTTCTTCCTCAACTTTATCAGAAAACGAGAGAAATATCGATCTGCCGCAAGAAGAGCTCGATGCTTTAAAAATATGCGGGACACCATGGCCACCAGGTAGAGACGACGATGTGGTGGAGCCCAAGGTTAGTCAGATGAAATTTTCTTTCGTTCCAACTGAGGAGCGTCAATTGGAGAAAGACAACAAGAAAGTTGGGAGCAAATCACCACCAAAGGAATCAAGTCAAGCGGGACCTTCGCCTGTGCGTCACTTCGGCTATTCAGGGCCACCGCCCCGCCCCCAGCCGTGGAAAGAAGTGTACTTGACCATGATCAAACCCAAAGAAAAACAAGCTGATGAAAGCATGAGGGCGAGAGGGCAAATGAAACGCGACAGGAAGAAGATTAATAGACAAGACCAGATCCGCGCCTTAAGAAAACAACTCGCCCTGAACATCAGTTCAATCAAGAGAAGGTCGAGTTATATTCGGCGCCACAATACCCCTGAGGAACAAGGCAAGATGGGCGTGGCCGACTGTGGCATGGACGATAGCGATGAGAGTAGCTTCGAGAGTGTAAGTCCTGCAAGCACTACATCATCTTCTACTGTGTCAGATAGTTCTTCTATAACGTCTGATGACAGCTTTGAATTTGAAGAATCATGCATTAGTCACTACAACAGAGGGGATGATGAGTCTACTGTGAAAAACGCTCACCGAAAAATGCTGCCGAATGCCAACATTGACCATACTCAAAAGGGTGCGGGAAAGTCATGGAGAATGTTGGGACAAAAGCGCAACAAGGTCTTTCCAATGTAAGGCCTGTCTAAACTGCGATTCATTACGAGCGATTCTGGATGCGATTTTTGACGTTTTCTTAGCGATTTTTTTTTCAATGTTTATGCAATGGTTAACGTAACACGCTCCTTGTGTAAACTAGCCTGCGAGCAAGCTCTCCAAGGATGGCGAGCGAATCCAGCCGCGTTCTTTAGCGAGCGGCGAAACACTCGCGTCTTCTTTCCTGTGTGACTTTCGTGTGAACTCTCGCGACTCTCCCAAATGGAGAGCTTGCTCGCAGGCTAGTTGTAAACAAATGTTCGCCGAGAAATGTTTTTGGAAACTCTTGCGAAGAAACTCGCTGATAAATCACCTCAAAGGTAGAAAACGGACATGAGCAAGGCAACACGCGTTTCGCAGAACTACGTATTGCGTCACCGAGTGTTATCTGCGAAAAAACGGTCGGTTTGTCGCGCAAAAGCAAACAATGGCGACACTAGCAATCACAAGGTATCTTAGCGACTAAGAATATCTTGAAAATGCATTTACGAATAAAAAAGTTCGGTTAGAAAATAACAAGGGACAGAAAAAGACCAAAGATAACGAAAATCACATAGCACTAAAAATTTATTCTGCTCATATCCATAATTTATTACACCGAAAGGTTATATAATTTTCTATCATTGGTCATAAATTATGCGAGTTCAAGAATAAAGAAATCCCTGCGATCGCCATAGAAACATTTTTGGGGAAAGGCGGGGGAATTCATCGAGAAACGCGGGGAATTAGATAACATTGTAAATAGGAAAGAGAGATTGTAAATAAGCTAAATAACATAATATTTTACATCACGAGCTTTGTACATTGTTTTATAAATAAATGCAATTGATTTTGAGGATAAAAGAAATATGACAATTCAGTTGAGGTATTTTCTGCAGTGTTTAGATTTGCAAAGACAAGGTAGCTTCTCGTCTTCAATTGGAAATTTGTAGTCATATGTCAGTTCCTCCCCTCTAGATATACTGAAAAGACAATTAGAAAAGACAGTGGTTAGCAAGCATAATCGTAGTCTGCTACACAGCCGTTTTTAGAGTCGTCACGAAATGCTCCTCCCCACGGTTTGTGGGGAGGAGGAGCGTTGCGTGACGACACTGAAAACGGCTGTGTACCAGACTAGCATAACCGTGAATGAAATAACATCACGGTTGTTATTTTAATCTTTGGATTCTATTTTTACCCTGAACGGCACCAAAGAAGGCACGTTTTGGTTTTAACCCTTGAAGCCTTTAGAGTGATCAACATCAATTTTCTCCTAAAGATGTCAATACCAGAAACTCATAAGGAGTTGAAACGTGTAACTCTCATACGTTTGCTTTGTCCGATACTCGTGATTAGTCAGTTTCAAAAGTAGTATATTTGGAACGAGAAGCAAATATAGCTGACCAATCAAACTTCGTAAACGACGTGACGTAATTTTACTTCACGAAACCCCCCCCTCCCCCGCAACCCCAAAAAATGGCGGACAAACAGGGGAAAAACTTCCGGAAGTGGAGTAAGCTCTCAAAGGTTGAAACCAGAAAGCTTACCATTGAACGCGAGTTACACGTTTCAACCAGTTATGAGTTTCTGTCAATACATAATCAAGAGAAAAAAAGTTACGCGAATTAATAAAATGCTTCGACTTCTTTCACAAATGGTCTTAACTATAAGTGACAAAAGTGCTGGGAAGGCTTGCCTGTGTACAGAACCCCCCCTCCCTCAAAAAAATCGGGAGGGGGGGGGGGGGGGTCTGTACACAGGCTATGGGAAGGCCTGCTTTTTTTACCTCTTTTTTCCCTTCCTATCTCCGCCCCTGGCCCAGTGTTGAGCGAGACGTTAAAGTTTGTGCGCGTAACTGTTCTATTATATCCCAACACTGAATAGCGGGAACGGGGAATATTTAGCAAAAGAGAAAACTCTCTTTTTTGAGGATTACTGCGCTTTTCAAAAACAAGCGGAGGCTGAAGTTCAAAGCCGCCTTCACAATTTCGTTTTTCGCTGCCGCTAATCATAATTACGATCACAATCAGCGAACCTCGAAACACAGAAACACATAAAACGGATCGAAATCCACCAATCGAAAATCAAAACAATGCGCTAAAAATCGTCAAATAGTCCCGTACGCAATACAAGACTTAAGAAAAAGGAAGAACGATACCTTCTTGAGGCGAAGATAATGATTTTCTTCTGGCCATCCACGTTAATAACGCGAGAATAGCAGTTGGACTGAAAAAGAGGAAAAAGAGTTAATCTTTCTGAAACATAAAATGTCTCAAACTGGTAAAATATTGCGCTTGGTCTTTTCATCTTATCGTCCGAATCGCGGCAACTATATGGAAAACCATCCCATATATAGACATCAGCTCTCTCCAGGCGATTTGACGTTTTCATTGGCCATTTTAAAGTTTGGCGAGAGACTGGGTCGGAGTCGTGTCGAATTGCGCTGTGTTTCGTTGTGACACTGCTTTGAGGGACGCATTCTGATCCAGTCTCTAGCGCAACCTTGTGATAGCCAATGACAGAAGAGATCACGTACCCTAATAGTCCATAATGAGATAGCGTTGCACACAGTTTCTATTTATAGAACTAAATCTCCGACAAAGCGACTTGTTCACTTTTGTTTCTATTTAGTCACTAAAAATGTCAAGTTTATCTGACATTTGTAATTAAAATGACTGTATTAAATGACTGTATTACAGTATTTATATAACGTTTTATACCGGGCCAAACATAACTAATTTGAATAGAGAAGCTGGTTAGTTACCTCGCAGGAATGGTTGATAAAGCGGGCAGCGTTTCCGCACATGGTGGCATCGACAACGTAAGTACCATCAACACGGAACATATAACAGCCAATACCCTGAAAAATAAAACAAATTAGTGGTCATGGATCGACAGACAGTTGGGTCTTTGATCCTAACTCATACAAAGCGACTAACTGAAAAACTGCCAATTCTATGGAGTTAATTTCTAGTATTGCAAGAAGTTTCTAGATATAAAAAAAGGCTCTACCCAAGAGCTTCCCAAATAGGCTTCAGTTTCCGAGAATAAACAAGTCATCGAGCGAATAAACCTCCCACAGTCAATCAGGGTAGCCACACCCGCAAAGTGCGCCAAAAGCAAGTTTAAGTCTGTTATTTGCTTGCTCATTTATAGACTCACGCTTCAAGAAGCCTGCGCAGAAGGCGCACGAAAAATCAATATGAAGCACAAACAAAAGCTGTGGCAAAGAGGAAGGGGGATGCGCGCCAGAAGAAAAATCTACCTCTCACCTCGAGCGTGTCGTCCTCTCTAGCACGCATACCTTGCCGCGTGCCCATATTTCTTATGCGCCTGTTACACAGGCTAACTTAAAGATATTCGTTATTTGCACGCGAACCTCGAGAAAATAATCTTCACAAAGAATGTGATAATTTCATTACCATTGCCAGCATAACGCGAAAGATTTTGCTACAAGTTGTTAAAGATCATACCTTGCTCTCGTAGTATTTCTCCCGTTTGTCCGTAAGAACGGACCGCACCAACATTCCAGAATACTCGATCACCATCTCGCCCGCAGCGATGTTACGAGTACAATACAAACCACGGCCGTGGATGGGAGATCTGGATTGAAAGAAAATTAAAATAGAAACGAATAAGCAAGCAAATTTACTTTGCCACCACAGTTAATAAATCACTGACAGGTTTGAACCCTGGAGTCATCTCACAAATAGGTAGCCGATATGATCGTCAGCGTGATCATAGTCTTAAGTAGGGCTGTTGTTGACAGCGACTAACGTTTCGACAACGACTGCAGTAGTCCGCATCTTCAGAGTCAAAGTGATGTTGTGTCGCGTCAGTTGATGGTATCAAACTCTGGTTATTGACCTGATTGGTGGATTGGTGATAAAACCAAATTTGGGGACAAATTGTAATCATCAAACTGAAAATCGACCTCATCTATCGGTAACAGTTTTCTTATCTTGTGGCTGCACAACAATTGTTTGCCTGTATCTATTTTCTGCTTTGCTTTGTTAAAGAGCTACATAAAGGCTAAAGCCTCACTTACAAATAAGTTTCTTTTTTCCAGGAATCGGGGATTTCTTTATTATTTTACTAGAGGCATCCGTGGAAGTTGAGGAATTAAACGGCCGGTTCTAAGGAAGAGCAAGCTCCCCATTTAGGGGAGCCGCGAGAAGTCACGCGAGAGTAGCACGCAAAAGGAGTAGCGAGTGAGAGGGGTACTCGCGCGTTCTCTCGCGGATTTCTTCACCCGCCATAAATGGAAGCTTGCTCGCAGGCTAATGGCACGGTAAAACACACACCTGTATACAGCAACGGCATCCTTGTTGAATTGACACTGTTTAAGATGGCGGTACCTCATGGCCATTGGAAGGTCAAGGCAGGTCGGACGCCTGCAAAGTAAATTGTTCGATCATTATACGTTTCTGGGAAACTGCCCACCTACCCCTCCCCTGAGCAAACATTTTGACCATTATACGTTTCTGGGAGACTGCCCACCTACCCTTCCCCTAGGCCAACCTTTTGCCCTTAGTGAGAAGTAAGTATTGATGTTGGCTTAGGGGAGGAGTGGGTGGGAAGTTTCCAAGAAACGTACAATGATCCAATTGTTCAAATGCTAGCACAGAACAGCAAGTAATTTTTCTTTCATGAAAAGGCAAGTTCTACCAAGACACCATTTTGGTAAGGAACGCATACAGCATCTTAAATGAAAATAAATATCGTAGACGTGGAATTCGCACATCGACTGATTACTGCCATCTCTGCTCGAAGAATTTCGCTGCCCAAAAAAATGTAAGCGACGTTAACGTTCTGTGGTTTATTCAGAGCATACATACTTGACAGTAAGCGGTCCATCTCGAGTCTGTTCTGCATTCTCTTGCTCCTCTGAACCTTCTTCCAACTGAGGAGGTACACGATGAACTGACGCCAAGAAGGCAAACATGTCGTACTTTTTGGATCTAAAAGGAACACAAGTGAAAAGGATTGGAATGAGTAATAGGGACTATGGATAGAGTTTGATAGCGATTCTGAATCTGACGTGTAAAAAATTCGAATTAAAGCTACTGAGTAGCACTTCCCAAGGTGTTGATTACTACGCTATACAAGGTGGGTCTAAGTTTAGGGACCATTATACGTTTCTGCGAAACTGCCCACCTACCCCTCCCCTAAGCCAACATTTTGCCCTAAGTGGGAAGTGAAATGTACAATGAACCAACTTTTGAGTCTGTGGACGCAATCTTAGGGTGAGATGAATTCAAATGAAATCTAGTGAGCAGTACTTTCATGTGGTATGGGTCGATTATGCCGTGGATCTAACTTTTGAGTCTGTGGATGAAATTTAAAGTGTGAGCATTTAAATGAAAGCCTCATAGAATTTCTTTTCGGTAGTATCGTTTATCATTCTGTACAAGGTAGTCCTAAGTTTGAGCCCAGCCGCGTGGAGTCTTTACAGGGCAGCCTGTAATTTCATGTGGGGCCTCACTGAATATCTCTATTTGTGAAGTGAGCTCCCTGTATAAAGATTGTTGTTATTATTATTATCATTATTATGTCGCAGTATGAAACTTTGGAATGCTGTCCACATTATGAGTAGTATAGGGCGCATAACGTAACCTACACCACTTGAGAAGCACCACCTAGAAGTAAAAAAAGGTCGGTGCGAAACCTAATACGATCCTAATAAACATAATGATATGAATCTCTTTACTTAAAAAGCCAATTTAGAATATTATTAAATTCTTATACTCTGTAAAACCTACGCAAAGACATGATGATATAATTATCTCTACTAGAAGCCTGTTTAAAAAATTATTCATTATTATTATTATTATGTAAAATTTAGCACAGGGATTTTCCCTGGGGAGAAATATCCAGTCAAGTCTCATCCCGAGACCTCAGACTTCCAGCACCTTTCTGAGGATATGTGCCGATCCGAGGAGTTATTATTATTATTATTATTATTATTATTATTATTATTATTATTATTATTATTATAAGGTGCTGTTTGTCATCCTATAGGAGATGTTTCTAACTTCAAGTCTGTGAATGAACTTCTTTGCACTTTCACGAGATGGTAAGGAAGCATTTAATTAGCGCTATAAGGAGTTCACTTATTTTGCTAACCTGTTAAACACCTCAGCTCTAGCACAGCCATGCGGATTTTCTTTTAAGACCTGCGAAAAAGAAAAATTTCATATTATTTTAGTGTTAAATTGACTCAGAATCGACGAGAAAGACTTTTAGCCTCACCTGCTCAGCAGTTCCTTCTAAACTGCTTATGTCAAACGGTGGGTTATACTTGAAAGAGTACTGCTTGACTTGATGGGCCCCTGGTAACTGTTCCAACATGGACACGATCGATTCCTTTAAAACAGAAAACAAGTCATCAAAATTGTCACTGACAATATTTCGCGTATCCCTTCTCCTCCTTTTCCCCCATCATAGACCTTTTCCTATCGCGGTGCTACTCTATGGAATCCCCTCCCAACTATGATTGAAGCAAAACAGCCTCGAGATTTTTTAGGAAATCTGTGCAACACCTCGGTCTCCAGGGCACTAATTAATTCTCTTTTCAGTCTTGTGTATCTGCAATTTTTGTAATTATTTATCATATTTTGATATTTTATTGCATGAACGGCTTAATGGAAACCAGCGTCTTGTACTTGAAGAAACGTCGTGTTGAAATAAAGTGTCAGCCTTTCTGTCTGTCGGTCAGTATCGTCGTCATCATCATCATTATTATCATCATCAACACCACCATCATCATCATCATCATCATTAATGACGTCATCCAAGTCACCTACCTGACGTACTCCAAACATTGCTTTTCCATTCACACCTGCAAAGTAACAATTCATAACTTGTCAGCAAAGAATACAACGAATTATTTAAAAAAACACGGAGCTGTGTTGGGAAAGCTGCGAAACACAACTGTTGGGTTTTATCAACTTAGTTGGCAGATCCTTTGAAGAAGAAACACTGAATTGCCCAGATATAGAAAGATGGTACAGGTTAGATATTAAAGCAATCTTCAAAGAAAAGATAATATCTCTTCCAAAAGATATTATGTTGGTTTACTAAAATAAGCAACGCACGTTTTACATATTTGACAATAGTAATAGGTTTTTCCGCTTACGACATGCCGGACACTTGTTAAGAAAAACAAACCCTAACCCGTAACCCTTACAACAACAAAACAATACTGAGAACCTGCAAAGGGAACCAGCTTCAAACGTCGATCAATCCTCGCTTCCTGGACCATATCGAAAACCTGCTTCCAAGCGGCTGAGATTAAACACAAAAGAAAAAAGTCAGAGTGTCATTGCGTACCAGAGAATAATTAAGGAAGAACGAAAAACTACTACTGTAGTATAGACCAGTTTTGAACAGCAAAACTAAGATAAATTAACTGACCAGTCACAACACGAACTAACAATAAAATGGACCAAACACATCTCGGAGCAATTATATGTAGCGGCTTCAAAGCGCGGGAAAAGAAAAACGCGTGCGAGCAGGTTATGGTAACACGACTGTTCTACCTTTTACTTCTGTTAAGAACAGCTACAATATTAATTCAACCAATCTTAGAGCGCGGAGATCCGACGAAAAAAAGGGCAAAAACGCTTGTGAGCAAGTCACCATGATGTGAATGGTTTCTGCTTTTACTTCTGAATATCTTTTCTATTACAAGATAAAGCAACCGTGCTCTGATTGGCTAGTTAAGACTTAAGGTCTATGTGAGAGCCATTCTTTCGGTTGCTCAAATTTGGCGTACGCGAGAAACGAGTGAAACCATCGCTGAGCATGCGCTTCAATTTCGAACACAATTTCGAATCCACGCCATTCTCGTCCCCAGAGTCCGTCGTTTCATGGTCACGTGGTCTTGAAACACAAATTAAGTCGAGTGGCTCTGGGAACAAGAATGATCCACGCCTAACAGCCGTGCGCTTGATTCAGTGGGCAGTTATGACCATCCGCTTGTCAATAAACAGATGCTCGCACACGAAAAGCCACTTTGACGAGAAAAAACAAGATTGACTGGTCCAGACGTTCGGGCTGCGGCGACTTTAAAGGCTTAACGCAGACTCCTTTTCTTCTCCTGGCAAAAGAAGAAGACGGAAGGAGACTCGCAGAGGAGGAAGGGCGGGGGGGGGGGGGGGGGGGGTAAGAAGGCTTCTATATCCTACCTTCACAAGTATCAGCCTCTATCCTGAACCCTTCATCATTTGTGATAACGAACTTGACGTGGAGTTCCTCCACGTTTGAAACACTTGCACGGTCTCTTAGATTCGTTAACCAAGCATTAGAAGACTTATCTTTAACAGGCGAATTAGAAATGTCCGCATCAGCTGTTTTTGCGACAACTTCGTGATCGCAATTTAATTGTCTTACAGTCTGCGGAATACTCTCGTCGAGGCTAGAAGTTCTCTTAGCTACAGGAGGGCTTTTTCTAGTTCTATGAGCTGTTGGTGTCGATGTCGGGGTAGATTTTTGAGGAGGTTTCTGTGGTAGGCGGGCATATGCATTGCTTAAAATCCTTGGTATATGCTTGCTTTGCTGAGCTAAGTGCTGAAGCAGTTTACTCGGTGAGTTCGTCGGAGAAATTTGTAAAGCTGGCGGTTTTTGAGGAGCAGGAAGAATTCTTCGAAGTTTAGCTAAATGCGAATTTGCGTTTGAAGCGACCAAGCTTGCATCATTAAAGAGTACTCCAGGAAAAGTAGTGTGATTAATTAGCGAAGGCCCAGGATGAGGAGCTATTTTTTTCAGTTTCTTTCCATAAGAACTGTTCAACAAATCATTGGATTTGTTGCTGACGCGAGGTTGAACCATGTCTTTAACATCTCCGTGCGATGATGGTAAGTGTTTAGTCGCTTTTTCCTTCTTTTTTATCTCTTCATGAGAAATAACTTTGTGTAAGTCTTGTAGGTCTTTTAACTCCTTTTCTTTTTCTGAGTGTGATTTCTTCGCAAATGTTTTCACTTTCTTCTCTTCAACTGTGCAATAATAACGGCAACGTTTGGTCGGATCCTTCACACTCCAGTATAGACGACTCACTCTGACAAACAACAACATCAACAAAGATAAGTAACAGCATACCTTATTCATATTCACAGTACAGTAAAATCCACAAATGAAGACTACGCCTGAGCAGTTCGTTATTTGTTCCTAGAGATCGTAAGGTGGGCGGAACACGCGAACGGCGTGAAAATCGCCACCTACGAGGAAGAAATGTCACATGCGTGCACCTTCCTCGCCGGTAACAATTTTCGCGCACATTCACATATTTCGCTTACTTACTATCCGTGAGCAAATTCACCACTGTTACATTGCCCATAACACACCTTGACGCCCCCCCCCCCCCCCCCCAACCCCCAAAAAACACCTTTTTGCATAAGCATACAGCATTGGTTTCAATACCCAGAACTGCAACTGAGGAACATTGGGTATGCTTTTTTTTGCGAGTAGAGGGAACGGGAGCGGAAGGGACGAGGTGTAAACGAGGCTAATCTAATGAGGGACTACGTGTGTTGTCTGACCTTCAATAACTTGGCGAAAAAAAAAAATACGAGTCCAGGGGTCGGGTCTTGTTTGGAAAATCGGGAAAAAAAAAATACAAGAAGGCGGAAGGGGGGGGGGGGGGGGCTCTAGAGACGGGTGTCTGTTCCCTTCGAACATATTTTATAGTGCGTTCATTTTCAGGTACGATGACCTGTTTCTCGCGTGAGTTGCTTATTAACTCGCTCCCAAAAGAAAAAGAGCTCATTCTCTCTCGTTAGCTCCATAAAAGCGATGGATGGTGCGTTTTCAAATTCAATGAAAACTTACTTATGAAATAACTTCTTGGTTCAAAACTTTCACCATTTTAATTTAAATTTAGATATTCATGATCATATGTCTATTAAAATATACAAACCTGTAATTAATGGGATATAACGCCTGTTTTGTGTCTGAATATTCGCTCAGTTTGCCCATGTTTTCCATAGTGAGGGAGCCTTAAGAGAAGAAATCAAGACAAAAAACTTCAGATTCTTGAAAACTCATAATTTATCACAAGAATTTAAGTAACCAAAGTGGCAAATGTAACCTTTCCTATAATTAATTAGCACGCACGTTACCTTGCACAAGGTTAATAGAGCTAGGCTGGAAGCCTCTTGAAAATTTCTTAGTTGCTCGGATTTTGCTCATGTCAACGCAAACACGGCGCTCCACACAGAAATCATCATTTTCCATCAACAGCTACAAAAAGAGAAAAGAGATATTTTAAATCGCAAGACCCTCATCGGAAACAAAGTTCGCAACTCAAATAAATATCGTAAATGACCCAATAAACGACCGGGGCGTCTATTTTATTTAAGGGGTCCATGCGAGGGCTTTTAATAGATGGGAAGCGTTTAAAAGAGAGACGCGTTTATTCTCATAACTGTAACAAGCTAAAAAAAAAAAAACGAAAATAGCAAGAGAGTTTTAAAATAGCGGAATATCCACTCTGTCAACTGATACGTCTACGCCTAGAGATCCATATAGCTATCTCAAATCCCAACATCGATGTCAGAATCCTCGCTCAGGGTTATTGTGTTGTCAGCGTTAGACTATCCCTACTTTGAACTTGACAATGAACATGATGAAATCCGAAAAGCCTTGTTAATCAAGCCAGAAACTGAATGAATCGAATGAATTCCTAGTATTTTGGAGTAATTCTTATAGGGGGCGTCTATTTGACATGGGGCGTTTATTAGAGAGAGGCATCTAATACAATTTTAGCAGCGTAGAGGGGGCGTTTATTAGAAAAGAGGCGTTTATTAGGTCATTTACGGTATAGAACATATCATAAATACGTCCCTCGCCCATGACAGTAAAAAAAATATAAATACATATTTGCTTGGCGCGACTGGCAAACAGATTTAACGCCGTTTTAAGGTACACGATCTGATCACGTGCGAGTCTAGAGATTCCTAGGGACATGGTTAGTGAGTTTTGTTCTCCCTAGGATTTCGGCTATGTTCGTAGTATACCGGATGCCTTAGAATTGGTGCCGCCACGAAAGCTATCCGGCAGAGTGTCAACAGCAAGGCACAAAACCTAAATATGATGTTCACACCCACCAGACATCGTGCAGGAGCGGTTGGCCAAGAGAGTTTGCTTAACTAAATCCCAGTTCTCACTCCTAAATATTTACTTCCGTCTTAGTGGACCCTCGTTCCTTTGCATGTGTACAGACTCCCCTCCCCTCTCCAACGTTTTTTTCCTGAGGGGAGGGGAGGGGGACTGTACACAGGCTACTCGTTTCTATACTTATCCTCTTCCACTACGGTCCGAATACCTGTTCACAGTGCACCAAAGTGAGGGGTAGGGCAAAGAGCCTATCTGATATGTGGCGCTCCACTTTCGAGATTGACGAGGCGCAGCTTCGCTCCGTTACAGAAATCGCGCTGAAATCACTGTTCTTACGTCTGAACAGAAGCCCTTAGACTTGCTACAAGTCGACCTCCTTAGACTTGCTCAAGTCGAGTTTCAATACACGACTGAGGTCGCGTAGCGACCGAGCCGGCGACGAAGTCTTGAGGTCGACTTGTTTCGCATAAATGGATTTGAACCATACTATAAATTTACGCGGGAAAAAAATGATTGACATATGCCGTATCGGGAGCGGCATATGCTGTCCTATTGGTCAATTGTCATGACGTCACCGGTAGAAGTTGAACCGAAGAGACTCGCGCCATACAGGTACGAAAAGTCCTTTAAAATGGCATAACCAACCAGGAAAAAAATAAAGGACTTTCAGAAAGTCTAAGCCTTATCCTGAATGGTTTTCGTGCCGGCGTAGGAGGTATCCAGTAACGTGTGAACAGAGCATTACAAACAAAACGTTAATTCGAACATCAAGGAATCAATGAACATCATCCATTGCACAAGAACCAACCTCTTTCTTTGTCCTAAAGGAATGCTGGGCGCAGTAAACTTTCTTGTCATCTTGAAACTGAGCTTCCGCTTTTCTTGCACACATGAAGTGATAATTCATAGGACATCTAGGCTCACAACACCCCACAGTGGCTCCTACCTCTCCACAGTATTCGCATTTCTAAAAACAGAACAAATCAGTTAGGAAATGTCGCCACTTGCATTTCCCAAACACAGGAACAACAGTACTTGTAATATTGGCGCAATATATACACTGTAACATGAACGTCCGGACACATAGAACACCACTGTTTCAATATTGGGTGTAACACGTTTCACTCGACGTGGCTATGTTTTAGGTAAAATCTGTTCTCAGGTTTAACCAGAATTTCCGTTGTCTCCTATGAATAACTAGGGCTACGAAACAGGAAGTTTCAAATAAAACTAAGTTGAATACTGATTTAACCTGAAATCGATTTTAGCTTCAACAGCTACACGATGCAACACTTAGTGTAACCACAAGGCCCGGACACAACAATACTGCTTTATTGCGAGCAACATGTTCCACTTGAGGTTGATACACGCGGCAATATTTTACAAAGCATTTCGCACATTGCTTGCAATATTGGGCGCAGTTTGACTTGACTTGGCTACACGATGCAACACTTGCATCGCCTCAAATCAAGACCCATATTTTCTGAAGCTTCTCAAAGGGAATGGCGCGAACCATTTGATTTCCGACAGGAATTTCCGGATTTCCCATGTAAATGGTACAAGTGTTAATACCCCTGGAATAGGTTACGACACCACAGATAAACAAAAACAGTCAGAAGCATTCTCACCATTTGTTTGCCTCTAGACAAAGCCGCTTGAACATTCTGCAATCGGCCCTCATCATCTTCAAACACTTCTGCAGACCAAAGTCCACAATTTACGTGCACCCACTCATCCACACCACAGCAAATGAGGCGGCCAGGGCCGGAGGGTTCAGCATCTCTTGTAAGACCACACAGAAGACAACGTCTGGTGTCCTCCTGAAAATTAACAACGAAGCTTAGGTAAAAGGATAGTATTTAATGTCTTACTAATCTAGGTCATTAACAAGTCATCCTCTTCATCTACATGAAGGCCAATCTTTTATCCCGCGTAGGGCGAAAGTGAAACCTTGACTTTTACAACCATGAAATGCATTTGTTTGCCCTTTTGGGCCTTTTTACAGACAGAAATCACAGATTTCCCTCACCCTTTCGTATACTTCACCAAGTAAAATCCCTACGCTTTCATATACCTGAAGACTGAAAAAGGTACCCCTTTCGGGGGGGGGGGGGGGGGGGGGGGTCTTCCCATATAGGCCATTAGAGGGAGTACTTCTCCCCCCGTTTGTTCACTGGATAAATCGCTATCGGATAAAGCGTCTAGTTTATAAGCACGGTTTATCCACTAGATGGTGATTTTTTTGGTAGATAGTTGACAATTATTCCTCGAGTGGGCTATTGACTCAGAGGCCATGAGGGCGAGAGGAATAATTGCTCTAGAAAAATCCAACAAGTTGGTCGAAAATATCGAGACAAAACAACTGTAGCTAGTTAAAGCTAGACTTTAATCCTTTTTTGCCGCCGAAAAGCCGGCGCTTTTCCCTACCAGTGGGCTATAACATATAGCCTAATAGTAGCTCAACCAATCAGAACGCAGTATTGATAATTGATCACTGGTTGGATTTTAATAAATGTCATTAGTATTTACCAGAAATTCATAAGGGGTTGAAACGTGTAACTCGCGTTCAAGCTTCTTTTGTACATTTTTTTGCCGTCACTGCACGACTACAACGTGAAAGTGCCTAATTTATCGTTTGTGGAGGGCGAAAACACAAGACAGCGACTTTCTTTTCCTTTCCTGTACTTCGATACAATCTTTAGAATTCACCTCCAAAAACATTTGCTAACACGAGATAGAGCAGGCGCGATAAAGTTTTCACGAATTCACTTTTTAAGACACATTTTCGTAGCCGTCTACCTCGCTGTTGCAAGCTCCCTATTTTTTGAACTGTCGCGGGCGCGTGGACTAAAATTACCTCACGTCTATTGCGAAGTTTGATTGGTCAGTTATCTTTTCTTCTCGTTCCAAATATAGTATTTGCGACAACATGAGAGTTACAAGTTTCAACCCCTTATGAGTTTCTATCAGCTTCCATAACCTGGAATATCCCTGGCTATTTACTGTTTTTGGCTGAGGTCGAATCAAATGGTGTCTCCTAACATGATGGAAGAAACCGTCTGACTGTTAAGCCCGGGTGCAAAATTGGACATAGTATGTGCTTTACCTCAATTAATGACTGCCTCTTTTCTTCACTGTTGCCGTCCAATTCCATTGGTTCTTCGTCCTTAGCTGTTTTTTCTGCAACATTCTCATCGTCAATCTCCATCTTTTCTCCATTATCTGTAAATGGGCAGTATGGACAGTCTCTGAGCAAGTTTACTAGTGAAAATTCACCCTTTCACAAAACCAAGCAACCAATTTACCAACCTCCTCCAAGGCTCAAGCACCCATCATTTTCATACGGATAACCCCTCCCCTCCACTCCCCTCCCCTCCCCTCCCCCCCTCCCACACACACACACACACCAGGGCCTAGTTCATGAAAAGTTGATTAGCGCTAATCCAGGATTAAAATTTTGTTCCATTTTTGAATTTACCTACCTAAATGTTTCTGAGAGAAACATTTTATGCTGCCATTACTGTATCTCAAATCTCAATGTTAAGTATGTAAGCTCGAGGTACCTGCTCTAAGACAAGAAAACCTTGCTCAAAATTTGGCTTAATCCTGGGTTAAACTTAACCATCTTTTAAGGAACTAGGCCAACGCTGCTAATACAACTCACTGTACCAGAAAGATGCGTACATGTGTAAAACAATCCTACCTTTTGCTTCAGGACAGTTGGATGTGGACTCAGGAGGGGGAGACTGGATTGTTATTGCAGGTTTAGGATCAGATTTTCTTTCGCAATCCTCCACACAGGCATAAGCATGATCCCAGCTATCAAAGCAAATACTGGGTCCAATGAATCCACTGCGCAAGGTAAAATAGATGTCAATGAGAATCAAGGCAGTGAGGAAACAGTTCACATTAGTGATAACTGAAATTTGCATGATTATGTTGTCACATTCCACAGGTCAAGAGTACAGGTCACTGCTCCATCCATGAATTACCAAACCCTTCAGATTCCCCTCAATCTAATAGAGCATTTTGTTGAGGGATTAGGGCTACGAGAAACTTTTAATGCTAATATTCATTTGTTTGTATCATGATGACCTGTTCTCTGACCTGTGGAAAAGTGACCTGTATTTTACACCAGCCGCTTCTTTTCTCTACTTCTTTTAAAACCCCACTGGAATAATTAAATTGCTGTGAGTCATATTTTTTTATTTCTTGTCGCAGTGTTTGATCTTGTGATGAAACACTGTCTCAAGTTAGATATAAGGGTATCTATTACTAAAAAGGTAGTTCCAACTCTTGAGTCTCCAGAAAAATTATGTGAGGCAAACTAACCACTTACACTACTTTGTTATTTTTATGCATAATCATATTCTGGTGTTGGAGTTAATACTTTGTGAATTTGACTACATTTGAGTAAGGGTGTAATGATTCGTATTCCTTGCGATTCAATTCGATTTCGATTATTTCGATTCGATAATGTAAATGTTTCTTAATAATATTCTTATAACATAACGTGATTTGAGAATAGTAACAGGAACAGGAGGATTCACAGTCGCTTGGTTTGTAGCCATGTTTGAGAACCTGACAAAGATGGTTTGCCTTATTTAGAAATTCTCAAGGGGTGGTTGAAGGACAGCATTTTTACCAGGCAACACAAAATGGCGCACGAACTACAATATAACAACTCACTGAGGGCACCCTGGAAAAGATATGGGAAAATCAAAGTAAAATTGAAATGTCGAAGCAAAGAATCATGAATCGAACGGAATGGTCATAATCGTGATTAATCGAGAATTCGATTAATCGTTACACTACTACATTTGAGGTCTAAGATCAGAACTTTTTTTAGCTTACTTGGGAGGAAGTACTGGTTGACTCTCACTGGTCTCCTTATTATCCTTCAGTGTATGCCAAGGAAACATCAATGCCAGTTCCTGAGTGTTAAAATATAGAACAAATAATGGTCGTAAATACATACATTGACAAGAACGATAAAAATAAAACAAAATTTCAAGCAACCACAATAAAACAATAGGGAACATTGCAGAAAAACAATTTGCACCCTTGAACGATTTTGGAGTAATGCTTTTTTGTTTAGTTAATGTTTGTTTTCTCATTGAGCTTTTCAAACCTGGTGCCTAAAGAACTAGTAATGGTAGATGTTATTACAGTTAACATCATAGTAATCTATGTCCAAAATAATCACCTTGCAAAATGATGCAAAAAGAGAAGACCATTGTTTTGTTAGTTCAAGATCAGCCTCTACAAGTCGATACACTTTGTCTAAAATTCCCCTCAAGTCATGGCAAAAGCTTTCCTGCAAGAGAAAACACAGTTGGGTTTATAAGATGTCAGTAAATTTTGTGAGTATGTGTTCTTGTCTGTCCAGAAGAATTACAGGTTGCACTAACTTGGATTATGATAAACAGGAGTTTCAACATGAGAGTGAGTGCTTGCATTTGAACTGGAAGAAGATACTAGCACTAACAGCTACATGTGTGAAGAAGAAGGTTATGGGAAATGAGATTGCAAAAGCAATATGGTGAATAATGAGCAGAGAAAGATTTAAAATTTTAGTTGTAAACAACATTGCCTGGGAAGGTTAAGCATTCAATAGTAGATGCATTCCTTGACTGTGTCGACTGCAAGGTTAATAATGGATCTTTGACCCAATTTCTCTTCGACTCAGCAAAAAAGCTAATTAACCAAAGTGTCTACAGGCCAGTCTCTCTAAATTCCTGCAACCTTTTTAGGCCAAAGGCATATTTTAAAATTACGATCTAAAGAATCATTGTTAGAAAGTGTTGGCTCTAACCTCCAAACTGGTGCATTTTCTTTCATTATCTGAGCATAACTTAAATTGCATTGTATCATTTTCAGATCTTGAATGTAAAGATAGCAAACTTAAAACAACCCTCTGGGCCCAGTAAATATTGGGATCTTTAAGAAATGGGCCCCAGATAAGGCAACACTTTTAACTTGTCAGAAACCTAACAATTCTAACAAAAGTTTAGATTTTACCTATATAATAAAGAAGAGCGTGCTGTCTCATTCATGCTTGCCAGCAATTAATTCAAGATTTCCCTGTACATGAAGAACATACATACCACAGTTATGTACTTTTTCTCTTTCACTTTTGCTGAAATACTGTCCAGATCTTTAGGATGCCCATTGTCCACTTGTAGCTGCAAGATGAAACAGAAGTAGGCAAAGCATGTTTCTTTTAGCAATGAAAGGCTCTGTACATAAGGTTCTGAGACAATTAGTTGCAATAACTTATGAGCAGGGCAATAACAATAATTATTTTTATTGATTGGCATACCTGTTCAAAGTGAGACTGGAAAAGACTATAAGCCTCGCAAGATTTTATTTCTTCCAAAATCTAAGAAAAAGAAAGAAAATTAAAAAATTAATTCAATCAAGGACAAAGTGTGCAACATTATCATCATCATCATCATCATTTTTAAGCCCATTCGGTCAGGCTGCTCTAACAACGATGTTATTCCAAGCATTCCACTCCAACTTCATGGTCAAGACGATTCTGGAATCACTTGAGAGCATATCTGGGAATGTCATTTCCATTGGGTAATGTAACAAAACCTGGCCTCCCTAAGCGTTGCTCCTAAATGTGGTGGGAGATTTGTGTGCCTTGATGACCCTGGAAGCTATACGAGTTGGGCCTATGGTCTCTGGTAGGTTCAACTGTGCTGGCCAGGTTTTGGGTGAAAGGCCAGACGAATTGCAACAACTGGCCCACCAGGTTGTGGGTTGGGCGATGGCTTAACGTCCTGTCCCCACGTAAAAATTTACTATTACTGAAAACAAACAAAGGAGAAGTGTGGAGGCCTTATGCATTATGGAGTGTGAAGATGTGAGGAGGGTAAGGTAATGTAACAAAACTCGACTTCCAATTGTTGGAAACAGATGGCATTGTACCCCACATAAGAAAAAAATCGATTGACTTTTAAATGGTATTTCTACTGCTGATTTTCAAATTAACCTTAGGATGTTTCAGCTTGTCCAGTTCTTTATTTTGCTATCAACTTGCTTGTGTTAGTTGCTGTGTGTGTGTTTTATTTATTTTTGTTTTTCTTTTTATTCTTTCGCTTTTTTTATGTGCATGTTCAATCCTGACGTACATTTGTATTTTTGGAATATTTTAGGTAAACGGCATAAGCACTCTAGATGAGCCAATGTTGTAATAAATATTGTTTACAAAAAAAAAACTTGACTTTACCCGTTCATAACCAGCTTCCATCTCCTCCATGAGCTCTTTGTACCAGTTCAGCGTCTCCTGTTCTGAACAGCACTGCCTACAAATAAACTGTACTTCTTCTGGCAAGTCTGACAAACACTCGTACTGATCCAAGGTGATGCCTTGACACTCTGCATGCACCCAGTGATCGCACTGAACACAGTGCACCATTTTAGATTCAAAGTCGTCATCAGAGTAGCACTTGTTGCAAAGGGGGCAGAAGTTGCCCTGTTGTCTTTGGAGGCCGCAGTCTTGGCAATGTGTAAACTCTAGCATCCACAAGGCCTCAGGGTTCTAAAAGAAAATGTTGTCAGTGTCACTAAATTTGACTATACATGTATAAGGCTGTGTTTCTTCATAGAAAATCTAAGACTCAATTAAAAAAAGGGTTAGATAGGGTTCCTGTTATTCTGGTTGGAAATGGGCTGTTGTTTGATGTGATGTTTTTTTTCTCTATATTTTTCCTTCCTTCACCTGATCTGGCTACACTTACATGTAATAGTGGTTAATCTCCCATAAGGTATTGGTTATATAGAATGATGATGATGTGAATGGTGGGATTATAGATCTCAATGAAGATAGGACCGCCACATTGTAGTTGCAATTAACTTGCAAGAATCTGAGATCAGGCCCAATTTTAGTGGTTCTCATACATTCTCTCTAACGGCTACCACTAAAATCGTTTCGCCTTGCCGCCGGAATGTTATTACAAAGCGAAACGAAAATTGAGCCTGAACTCAGGTTAAATTGCAGTTGCTTAAATAGCAATTAAAACTGCAATGGTCATATCTTCAATATTACATTTAAATTGGTAATGCAGAAGATTTTCAAACCGGTGGTTCAAATAAATGGCAATAAGCACCCTAGCAGATTTCCAGCACAAGAGAAATTTCATTTCTCTCTCAGCAGAACACAACACTTATTATCTAATCCACAAAATAATTTAGTGGCAGTAAGCAGCTTACCTCTCCAGCAGTCCTCTTTCCACAATTGTTACACTGAACACAACGACCACATACCTGGTAAGAAAACAAGTAAGAAATACAACAATGAAATTATTTAAGACATTCTGCCTGATGTACACAACAACGTAAACTATCTGTATCATAAAGGTTGCTTAAACCATCTGCATTATAAGATCGCCAATCAGTGACAAATTTTAAGACACTTTGTCATCAAAGACCAGGGTTTGCAAATTTTATTGACAAGTGGAGTCACTGTGACTTCTGCTTCACAAATTTTGGAGTCATTTTGGAATATTTGGAGTCAAGTATCACAACGAAAAAAGCCATTTTCAGACTTTCCAGCACGTGGTCCTGGCATGTATACACTATCATGAGGGATACACGAAGTAGCTTTGGCGGTCCGCTGACCTGGAAAGCTTAAATCCATGAAGGCGGTCATCGAGTGAACTTTGATCATAATTTACCCTGTTTTGTCGTGCAGTATAACTCTTTAATTTTGATGATTTAATTAAGGTTTACAACGTTTACAATTAACGAAATTTGTATTTGTTGCGAAAAAAGGTCAGGACAAAACTGTGTTTGTTACCGAAAATTTCTGGAGTCAAAGTGGCTCCCTGTTTGTTACCGAAAATTTCTGGAGTCGAAGTGACTCCCTCCGTAACCTCTGTGGAGTCATCTGAACAATTTTGGCGTAAAATACGCCAAATTTGGCGTATTTGCGAACCCTGAAAGACATTTCTTACATTACTATATATATTACTTAAAAACAGAAAAGTGAAGCTTTCCCTGCCACATCTCTTCTTATCAACCATTTTTTAATAGAGTAATATTTTGTTTACCAAGACAAAACCAAAATATTGATGACAACAACTCAACAATTTTGTCATACAGTGTGTATCTCTAGGAAAATCCAAGATTAGATTCTTCATCTCAGATGCTTTGCACCTTCCAGAGGCATATCCATCTTCAAGAGGTGTACGCATGATAGGTATTTGCTGTAAGGGTGCTGACTTATGTTTTAATTTTACAACAAAAATAACCACTAACCCAAACGTCATCTTCTCCTTCTGGTTCTGTGGGGTAATGAGGACCTATACATTCCACATGATAACCCCGCTGGCACCGATCACACATCAGAAGCTGAGAATTAAGCAGTCAGAGAGTGTGTGTTGAAATGATTTAATCATTTAATAACAATATCTAAAGGAACTCTCAAAGATTTTCATACATGTTGGTGCTTATGGGCATCCTGACAGGATTTGCTATCCTTGCAGAAGAAGTTGACAGTTAGAAATGCAGAGTATGTTTTTCAGATAGCTTCCCAATGGCTGGTTTTTCACTAGCAACAGAGTCATAATCCATGGAATCGCATTCGCAAGAAACAGATTTAAGTTTGCACTCTTTTCTGACTCCACTGATAACTCGACTGTTGCTTACAATCTATTGAAAACAGGCTTGTCAGAGTCAAAATATGAAGAGAAAGACTAAACCTTTAATTACATTTGCTGATTCCCCAAACCTTGACCTTGTGATTAGTTAAGTTCTTCTGCTTGTTGACTATCAACAGTCTAGTTTTCACTAGATTGTAAGCAATAGTAAGAGTGTTTTCACTTGATCATAAGTGCTCTGACTTTCTGATAATGACTTTGACTCTGACTCCATTGTCAGTGAGAACCAAAGCCACTTTATATTGCAGGAAGAACAAACGAAAAAAAGAAAAAATAGAACATGAGTGGAGGACAAAAGAAACTGTCCCATTACTTCACCTTATCCTGATATCCACAAACAGAACAGCTGCTGCAGTTATCACAGCACCATGTGCTCTCATCTATCGGAGTCTCATCAAGACAAAACCCATGAAAGGGTTCAGCACAAACTCTGCAATAATACATCTACAAACAAGACAAAACAAGAATGTGACTCTCCTAGAATGGCTGAAATAAAATTGACAGAAAAAAAGCTGACTTTTACACAAAATAATCAGTCTACAGTGACATAAAACTTAGCATTATCTCTTCATGCATATAATGACTAAAATCTCTTACACAGATTAACAGAGCATTTTCCTCAAACCTTTTCTGTGCCCTTGCTGCCACAAAGGAAACAGAGTTCCTTTATTGCACTAGGAACACCAGCAGTAAAACAAATTCCAAATCCTTCCTTCCAGATCTCCTCCTCAGTACTGTTATCCTAATAAATGATAAAAATATATTGTTATTCTTTTAACATCCCAGATTTCATATTCCTACACAAAATGACTTTTAGATCCCCAGGCCCTTTCAACTTGACTGTTCACTTCTTCACTCTACAAAATGTCACCTTTGCCGTTTGCCTTTGCCATAGGGTCTCAGCTGGTACAGGTCATGTTTAAGCAAAACTATCTTGCACTTCTTCAAAGGTGATTCTGCATCAAAGTAGTGCCAAGTGCCAGTCAAAAAAATATGGCTTATACTTTCCCAAAGGTACCCTGCCATGTACAAGACTGTCACAAGCTCCCAGTTAGAGTTTTTCACAATCCTATAGGTTTGTTCAATCAATTCTACTCTTAACATGTATGTTATTTTGAGTGCCCAAGGCTGTGCTCTAAAAAAATTGAAATCCAGGGTGTCTAGCATTATGGTTCTATGAAAAAAAACTAAGATTTTCTGGTGGCCTAGGAGTAAAAGTTAGCCGCCAAGAGCTCCTGGGTACCACCAGAGCACAGCCTCAGTACCACAAACCCGCTAAATCTGAAGCCAAGTGCTCAGATTCCGCCATAAACAAAGAATTAATTTTAAAGTTGTTACAAGACCACAATCCTAGGTTTGTGTTATTATTATCCCTGGTGTCCCCTGTGCACCTCAGCAGACAACAAGCCAGTGGATCTGTTCAGGCATCTTTAATGAGCAAACTGAGACCCAGGGAAGAGAAGCCCCCAGGGCTGGAGGGAAGAAAGAAAACAACCACTTGAACAACTGCGGGAGACGAGTGATCACATTACGACATAATGTCAGTCAACACTCAACTGGTGAAAAGGTGTGGGGTCCTGGGGCTAATCAGATTATTCCCTTGGAATATTGATGATTACTATCATTAACTTACGCTCCAAGGCAGCTTAACAAGGTTTTTATCATCCAGCACTGCCTGCCTCTTGCCAGCAGCTGGTGGTTTGACTTGAACACTTGACTTTTTCTTGGATTGTGGAACCTGACTCTGTTCTTTCCTGAAAATCTTTTTCATGGGAATGCCTTCTTTTTTAGGCGCCACCTTTGGTTTTGCTGATGATCAAAAAGCCCAGTTAGTCGTCAGTTAAAGGCCTATGTTCACCCAAGCGGCTTTTCGCACATGTGTATTTTTTTTTCAAACACTCCTTTTGTCAAATTCAGTGTTTTGATCAGGCAGAGTGTTTGCTTTTGACTCTACACACACTGAAGATGGCAATTTTCAACTACGCAAAATCATTTTTCTGGAATACAGGGCTCACAAAGCCGTTTGGTTGTACATCAGCCTTTAATCTCCAGTATCTAAATACAGATTCTCCAGACCAATATCCATACATTTCCCTCAAGGGTAAGCTGAGATAATTTAATAAAAGTTCAAAGCATTTTGCCTTTGGTGATTACCCTATCAATTCTCATAACATTTCTCTTGGTGATGTATTGAGGCTGTTAGGAGAAAATAGGTGTGGGTCAATGTTGGGAATTAAAGGGTTTTAACCCTTTAAGCCCCAATATCCACATACAAATTCTCCAAACTGATCTCTATACATTTCCTTCATAAATAAGTTGAGAGAATTTGATAAAAGATCAAAGCATTTTCCCTTAGGTGATCATGTTATTAATTCTCATAACCTAATCTCTTGACAGTGTATGGATATCGTTAGGAGAAAATTGACGTTAGACACTATTGGGACTTAAAGGGTTAAAGACATTGCATTGTTATGAATTCAAAACATTTTTTGCTGCAAGCGACAATCAGGGTTTACAAATACGTCAAATTTAGTCTATTTTACACCAAAAAATATATCACACAGTTCCCCAAGAATTTTGAGCAGTATTTGAATTTCTACCAGCCAATAATATTCTCAAAACTGTGAGAATGCCAGCATGATTCCCAATAGAAGCCAGCAACTGGCAGACTTCAAACAGCTGTAAGCCATTAGCCTGTTCAGGCTCCAAAATTTCCCCTGTGAATATAAGCTCCAAAAAGATATACATCTATGTATGACGATGAAAAGATCACATTTTCAGTAAAATAGTGACCTACTCGGTACTCATTCACGCCAGTTAACTGTAAAACAGTTCTTCGAATAACACTTTCGAGGTTCTCAGATCAACCTCAACAAAAAGTTAAACGTAGCTGAACATGCATTTCTTTCATTATGTAAAGTTAAGAACGAGAAATTTTTACACTGAATGAATCCTGCCTGTTACAGGTTTAGTAAATGGAGGTAGGAAGCATGTTTCTGAAGTTCAAGATAAGGCAAACTTTAGTAATTTATATAGTAGATCTTGTGTTCCATAAACAAATCATTTTGGGTGAGCCCAAAAATACCTTTCTCTGACTTCTTGGGTGCGGCATTGCCCAAAGGTTTTGGGGGCTGAGGATCAAGACACTTGCGTTCACTGAAATTTTAAAAAAAGATGATGAGTAATTCATTGGTTCTCCAGTAAAACTATTTTACATATCTTAACAATCATCATTACACCACAAACTACTTACACACAAGATTGCTTGCATATTCCTGGTCCTCCAAACTTTGGTTTGTCCCTGCAGTAAAAACATTTAGGTGAAATATAATCTATAATTCTCATTTTGCATCACATAATACCCCTTTCTTTAAAGATACAGGGCTGTCATTAAGTTCTGGGGGGTCAGGAATTTCCCCTGGTCACTATGAAGGTGTCGGTCCCGGGTTGTCAGAAAGTTTTGAAGTAGACAGCTGAGTTGTCAAAGTAAGTGGCCAGTCCAGGGATCTTTCATTTAAAATAAAAAACGCAATCCACAAAGAAATGCCAAGCAGAGTAGCTGGCCGGTACTAACCAAGTAGGCAGTGATTTCTGCCGGCAGCTGGCTACTTTTGACAACCCTGTGTCTCCTGACAAGTTTCATAAAAATAGAAGAAAATAGAATCAAAGGAATCCCTAGCTGTTTATTTCCCCACCACTTGATATATCTACCTGTCAATTTCAAATCTTATTGATGCCTTCAAAATCATTCAGTTTTCAAAACATTTTGTCATGGTTTCAGAATATTTTCTCTGCCTAGTTGACCCATACTAAGGACATTTTTATGTTGTAGGTCAAAATGAAATTCAGGTTACAATGGTTTCAGCCTGGTTTGACTTTCAGTTTCTTTTGTTCCCAACACATCATTTATGATCATGAAAAGTACTTACTTGCACCAACGGCAAACACCACAATCCTCCTCTATTTTACAACCCTCACAGACTCCGCAACGTACTCTCCTGCGCCCACTGACTACAGCACATTTTTCCGTTGGCTTCTTTCTCACGCCCATTTTCTTAATAATTTTCACAACCTTTGTCTTGGTTTCACCACTCTTTGTTCGTACTTTCTTCACAACTTTGATGACTCTTTTCACCACCCTTTCTGTTTGTTCTTCAGGTGATTTCTCCATTTCTTTTTTGATTTCTGAAAGAGGTTTGCTACTTTCTTCATCTTCACTAGAGCTGGGAATTTCATTGTCACTTTTGATTACCTGAAGTCTCGAGGCAGCTGCCTTCTTCCCACTTGTTTTTCTTTTCTTCACTACCACCGGCCCTTTACGAGGCTGGCACTCACTATCAGAGTCCTTATGAACTCTCTTCTCTTCCTGACTCGACCGTCGAGATGATGCACGGCTACTCATTCCACCGTCAGAATCTACACAAGCATTTTCATTCCCACCCTGTTGTTCAATTTCTCCCAAGTTATCCCTCTTCAGTACTGAATTATCTTCAATAAACTCATTCTCCACTTTTTCTTGCATCTCTTGTAGACGTTTTGATTTAAACACATATTTGTTTGTAGAATTGGGTGTACTTTTTTTAGATACATTACTACCTAAAGATGAAACCTCCGAAATGGATGATGAATCGCTAACTTGGTCCTCAGGATCTTCTTTTTCATGTTCTTGTTTGATACCAGAAACATCCAGTGTTCTTTTCCTTATTTTAATTCTCTCTGATCTCTTTATAGATGTTGAGTCTCCTTTACTGTTAATTTGTTTCCCCTCTTTTCTAAATCTTGAGCTAGGTAGCTCATCCCCTGAATTTGAAGTTCTACTATTCGCTCCTCCCTGTTTTTTACGACCAGGAAATTTTGCCTGTTGATAATGGTTTCTTTCAGTGAGTGCATTTTTAATCCTCTTTGCGTTCTTAATGCGAGTTTTCTTGGTAACAGTCTGATTCTCATCAGCTGAGGAATTGCTGGCAGTTTTGTCCTTGAAGTCAAACTTTGCATTCTGACAATAAAAAACAAAATAATCACAGCTGTATAAAGAACGGCCTGCGTTGCAGATGAAATTTAACCTCAGTAAGTAATGTCTGTGAAGCAGTGCTGATATCCATATTCTGGGTCCCCAACGATTACTCAAATCCTGGTACACACATTGGGACCCAGAACAAAGATTTTGGTGTTGTTTCGCAGACGGACTTAACCACAGTTTGGTTTTATCTGTGGTGAAGGCTATGCTACATAAATAACAAGAAAGAAAACTGCACATAGCTGCTGTGGTTTAAACTGAAATTCAAGTTAACCATTTCAGACTACTTTGATTCTCAGTTGGCCCAAAAAATTCCATATCTGTACAGAATCCGGTTAGCAGCTCTGATTGGTTGACAAAGAAATAAAATATATTATACTCTTTCAGCTATTGTTCAATGTACAAGGGACTGAATCTACCTGAATCTAAGAAACACTCATTTTCTGGGGTATATTTTTGCGTCACTATAAGAAGTATTTTTACATTATCAGTACACAATTTCTGAGGCCAAAACTCAGAAATCTCTCTCATAAAAATTTTCCCAGAATTGGGGAACAATGCAAGGTAGCTTTATATAATACAGGTAAAATTTAATTTCAGGTTAATTTTGATTTAACCTAGGTTGATTCTCAATTTCCTTTACTTTCTACCCCTAGAAGACAAAGGAAACTGAGAGTCAACCCAGGTTAAAAAAATTTAACTTGAAATCAAATTTGACCCACAACGTATATGTGGGCTAAAAAGGGACAATATATAGAAAGAAGTATACTGTAAATGTAACAGCACATATATCTTCATACCTTTCTACCATCACTCGCACCAAGAGGCCTGATGTCAAATCCCGTGGGAGATTCTATCGGAATGCAAAATGTGGCACTCAGACACAGATATTTAACATTTTATGGAGTGTAATAATAACAACATTAACAATGATGATGATGATGATTATTATTATTATCAGAAACTCATTATATATAATAACTAGTGATCAACCCATGTACACGTGACAAAACATGGACGTTTGGGCAAATATGTTTATTGTTGATGACAGAGACCAAAGAATCGAAGCACGTGCAATAAACTAAAACAAAGGAAAGGAGGAAAGAGCTTATGTCTCCACTCTTTATGGACCTTTAATAACAATGGCTAACTTTACAATAATAATTCCTGGCGACACAGCGTGCAAAGAATGTCATTTTTAAAGCTTGCCATTAGGGCAAGCTGAAACTAGCATATACTAACTCAAATGTCATTTCAACTAGCCCTAAAAACATTTTGATGAGCAGGATTGATTTCACAGTTCTTCTGTAATTTGAATTCCTCAAAAAACTTCAGTTGCCTGTTGGGCAAGTTAAGAACAAAATTCACTAGCCCGATAGCAAAATCCACTAGCCCCGGGCTATCAGACACTACTTTCTTTGCACACTGCGACAAGAGGAGCCTACAATCCCAATTTCCAGGAAGTTATTATGCATGCATCGCATGTACATAGCCAGCATTCATTTGGACTTCCACTAAGAATGAATGGAATGAACAAAACGCAGTTTGATCACACGCATTTCATCTTTCTAACCCTTGTAACCTTATCATCCATGTTTTGATCATCTGTCACGTGAAACTTAAGCAGCGCATCATGTTAGAGCAAAAGACTTTGGACCTTCGATTGTTGTCGACACCACACTCTTGGTTAATACTGGTGCGGGCAAGTTTTAGGCTTCTGATCCAAGGTCAAAAGCTGGTGCTTTACATAAGTTTCATGTGTTATAAGGTCAAACTAGCATGATCACATTACATTATTGATACAAGGTCTAAATGCGTAATCAGATTGCATTGCACATGCATGCATTCCGATCATTTTTCGTGGAAGTCTAAACAATTGCTGCCACCATGTACTTACCACACATGCGAAATAGCTACCTGCAGATTAAAACTGTGGGCTCCTCTAGTTGCCAGTAATACTAATGATGATGATAATGATGATGATAATAATAATAATAATATTAATAATAATGCTAATAGTTTACCAAAAATACTAACGATCACTAACATTCAGAGCGGGGGCATCTGTAGTGTTAACTATTACTAGTAATAATAATGATGATGATAAAGATGATGATGGTGATGATAATAATAATAGTTTACTGACTGAGTATTTTGTTGCAGGCATAATTCACCCTCAGATCAAACCAGAATTTTCTCCATTTTTGTTTCTTATGAATAATTAGGGCTACATAACAAAGGTCATACTAGTTTAACCTGAGCAAAGATTTTACCTACAACACACCCACCACAAAAGGCTCTTCGTAAGATGGCAGCAAAGGTTTGTAGTCCTATACTCATGTACATGTACAGGGTTGTCACTAAGATTTCAAGTAGCCGGGTAAACACAACAAGTGGGCGGGGAATCAAACGGCTAGAGATTTCTTTTGGTTCCATTTTTCTTCTATTTTCCAATAAAAGTAGCCGGGGAAAATCCCCGGCCCCCGGCTCTTAATGACAACCCTGCATGTATCAATATTACTTTTGTATTATTTTTCAAAAATAACTTTGAAGAGGAATATTTAAAAACTATGAAGCAGCATTGTAAGTGGAGAGCGAGTTGTATTGTTAGTAATGTAAACAATGCAGTTTTAAGGAAAACAATGTGGTGAACTCAATTCACCAATTTTTTTTTAACAGAACTGTACTGTGATGAAAGGACCTTAAAATGTTAATATTTTGCAACAAATTACGTTGCCATTAAACATTAGCCTGCGTAGCATGGCGGTTTTGGTTGGGCGCGCTAAGTAATAAAGGCGGGCGAGAGCAGAGAAACCGCGAGGAGATTGGGGCGGAAGCAACTTGAAAAACCGCCTGCACGGACAGGGGGCTTTTTTGAGTCGGTCCGCACGCCAGCGTACGGATCGTTCCGATTGGTTCGAAATGTTCGCCTGTCAATCAAACATTTTGGTAATCTCCCATGGGAGAGTTTCGAGGGACTGAACAAATCACCTCCACAAAACAAAATCAAAATATCAAAGAAGCGTTGACCGGAGCGTCGTCGATCTTGAATATTTGACGAGAAAACAGGGCAATTGTATTGAAGCCTAAACAGGAAATGGCCATTTACAGTCTTCTTCAAAGGAGAGATGTCATGGAAATTTTGTCAACAAGATTTGGCAAGAGCATGATCTTTACTGTCTTTGCTATGGCCAAAGAAGAAATATCCTCATCGAAAACCTGTATGATCACAATTCCTCCTCTAAAAAGTACTATCGACGACCAGATATCTGAAATGTTGTCGCTGAGCCGTAAAGCAATGGACCTTATGACAGAAACAGTAAATTTCAGTGCTTCGAGAAAGTTCACCTCAATTTTCTCTATTACTCGGTGTTAGAGAATAACGCACTCCAGTGCAATACATCGAACGGTGTCCGCGGTTGTGGTCGATGAATCGCATACAATAGAAGACGCACAGCGTAATTCTCCATACTTTTTTGCTTGGTGTAGCTTAAGCTACAACTCAAATCTGAAGATCGCGCTATACGTAAAAATACAACATCCTGCAAACAACACTTAAAAAGCCGGGTCCAGCGTCAAAACATTCACGGACAAAGCAGTGACAAAGAAACTACAAACCAAGGCTCCTTGGTTTGTAGTTGTCCAGATCCAGGTATTTTAGTCGGAAAAGACCAAAGAAACTAAAATATTTATTTAGCCGTAATAAAAAGCTTTAGGCCTTAAGAATGGTTAAAGAAATTAGTACTTTACAACTGCATCTGAGATCAACAAATTCTAATTAGCGAAAATAACATTAACCACAGGAAATAATTACTCAATACGGATTAAACAAACCAACTCCATGACCTCTAAATAAATGTAAGACTTAGTGCAGCAAAAATAACATCTATTCAGTCAAGTTTAGAACGCGGTGTAGTCACCTATGCGCGAGATAGCCGCAAGGAAAAAACCTGTGTTTGTTCAAGCAAACTCCAATTCCGGCCAAGGTCACGTTTTACACTATATCACGAGCTTTTGTGTCGTGTTTAGGCTGTCAACACTTTATTTCTGATTGGCTGGGAAAACTGAAACCAAACAAGTTGTCAACAGGATGTCAAAATGAGTTGAAGGGGGCGGCAGTTGAAAAGGCCACGAATCCGGGCAGGCGGTTTTTATTTTTCTCGCGGCTTCGCCGCTCGTTCTCGCGCGCTTCGCGCGCGAATTTCGCTGCTACGCCGCTCCTGCGCCCAGCTCGACAAAACCGCCATGCTACGCAGGCTATTAAACATTTATTAGTTGGTTATAGGTAATATTTCAAAAAAACAAAACAATAAAAAAATATAAAAATCAAATTAGTATAAATAAAAACTTCATTAAAATATTATGAACAAGAGCTGCACAGAGAAATACAAAGAGAAAATCAGAAAATCAAGTATTTGTGGCAACCTCAAAGTAGAAAGTGCATAATTTTTAAAATCACTCATCTTGTAATATTTAATGATGTTTGATTTATATACGAATATCATTATTTTCTTACTTGCAATGCTAACCAGATAAAGCAACCCATACAAACACAAAATGCTCAAATAATCGATGGAGGTTTATTCATTAATGATTTTCTTTCCCAACATGCAGCCCAAAATATTAAATTTCCCTGACTCAACATTACCTTCAACAACCTTGCTGAAATGACACTTTAGGACTTGTTTAAAAAAATAGTTATTCCACATACTTTACAAGCCCTTTTCTGTACGCACATGATGATGAGAAATTAATTGCATGTCAAAAAAATAACCCCGGTCTGAAGCTTCTCTTTCTTTCATCACTGCATATTCGCTTAACAGTTTACTGACATTGAACTGAATCAAAGAAAGTTAGGTGGTTTCGCGTCAAAGTAAACTTCCAGTCTTCATTACAAGTGGCTTCTAAATTAATACAACCTGCTCACAACTGTTGACAGAACTAGCTAATTCATGATAAACGATATAAATACCTGGATTAGGAACGTAGACGCTTTGATCGGCCGGTAGCTCCATTCTCTCCAACTTCACCTCTGCCAGTCGTAGCGATTTCTCAGGAGGACATTCGCCATCCTCAAGGGGCCTCTTTTGTCCTCGATTGATCTTGTTTGCTGCTTCAGATCTCGCTTCTTCTCTCTTTGCTTTGAATTTGGGTGACGTTACGTCGTCGTAATCCAATTTTTTACTCTTTACAACTCGCCCAAACCGCGATCGCACTTGGTCGCTATGTTTGTTTACCGATGAATTTTGCTTGCGAATCCTCTGTCCCTCCTTGGCCTTTGCCAACAACTGTTTCGCCAGTGGAACGGCTGCTTTCTTTTTTACACTCGCGAAGGGAAATAAATTCCTTTCGTATATTTTCATGCTTTTGGAAAGAACTACTTGAGGAGGTTTTGGGACTCGAGGTACAAAATTTGCCTTCACCTGAGTTGTTGATTTCACATTCGGTGACAAGCAAGTATTGTCGAATACAACCTCACGAACCACAGGACGCGCGAAGCGTCTCTCGTACGACTCTCTCTTCTTGTACTGTTTTGCGTATATGTTTTGGCTAGGCGATGTGGTCGTCTGCTTTTTCTCCGTCTCCTTAATATTGTTGTTATGATGGGAAGATTCTGGGGGCAATTTTGATGAATGGTCTGCTGAATGACGCGAATGGGTGTCTCGAACGCCATGATTATATCTCCTATAACTGACTCTCTCGCTGCCATCCAAATATCGGCTGACAGAAAAAGAGCGATATGCTTTGAGACCTAAATCCTCTGCTCGAAAGCCGTAAAATTCTTCTTCCTAGATAAAAAAGAAATCAACACTTGAGCCTAAAATCACTGACCATTGACAGAACTGAAAGGGTTTGAAAAACAAAACACTGAAATGTGCATGGCAAACAGAGACATCGAATCACCTCTTCATCGGAATCTCCAAAAATTTCGCGGTATCTTCGAAGACTAATTAAAACTGGCTTGATAACCGATCTCTTCTGTTTTTTAATCAACGTGTCCTTTCTCGTACGTCCAGACATATCCAAAGACTTTTCTTTCTCCGGTGAACGGCTCTTGTTAGATCCTGGGAACTTCATTCGCGCCATATTGCCTCCAAATGCGCATGACTGATAGGAAGCCACACGTGCTTTGACGACCGCACAAGATCATGGGACAAAATGGAATAAACAAGGTGTTTTGCAAACTTCTGCTTTATTTGATCGTTGCTACCGCTTTTAATGCGCTTGCTAGTCAAGTTTAGTCTATATTTCGTACAGCCTAAGACATCTTGTAGACGCTAAACATTTCAGAGAGCGCGAAATTTTCTGCACAACGATTGAGCGACCAGGCCTGGTGGGTATTCCCCAATGCGCTGATTTGTTTCCGGCGCATAGCATTCGCCAGAGCGTACATTTCGAGCTTTTTGAATATAATGTATAAATGTGCTAGGGTTTGAGTTTATTAGCTATTATAGGAGACTTAATGATATTTTGTTAAGATGACGCGAAAATAAGTGGTCTCCCGCTAACTCGGTCCTAAACATACGCGTCGCCGAGCGCGCCATGATTAAAGCGATCGTTCCCAAGGACTCCCAAGCACAGCTGGCGCTAAAGACGATCAAAATGCGATTAATTTATTCTGTTAGTTTTTTTGGCGGCATATGCCCCACTTTATTTTCAGTACTTCTAATCCAAATCACCCTTTCAATTCATTTGATGCCACACTCTCCGATTATTTGTTCATTACAGGACTTTGAGACAATTAGGCGCGGGGTTTTCCCTATCAGATCTTGTTGCTCCGCTTTCAAGGGACGAAGAAGTGTTTTCGATTTTACCGGTATATTTGTAGAGGCATAATTTTCTTCCTGTCTGCCCCCTGTTTCATTCTCTTGGAATCGTTACTTGCTAAAAAAATTATCATTTCTAAAAACACCTGGACCCGACCGTAAACCACGCGCACCGCAGCCGAGGCTAAAATTCACGCCACACATGAACGAGTCCGATTTTAAAAGTACCCGGTAATGATTTCTTTCTATCCCTTCTTTTCTTTTTGTGATCGTTAACCTTGATTCCAATCTACAATCGACTAGCTGGTTCTAAGCACTTCCAAGAGATTCAATTTGCATGTACAAGAAGTCAGTTCACTCATTTCACTAGCGAAAAGCAAACTTAATGATGGAAAGATTTCAGATAATACTTTTCAGGTTACACAGTCTCTTGAAAGAAGAACAAAAAGTTATATGTATGGGCCACACACAGGGTGGCAAGTCTTTGGGTAGTCCCACGACATTTGTTGATCATCCTTGAATATGGGGCTGGACGCAGGATACGCCGAACGCGAGAGCTTATTTGAAAGGCATTCGTATAGGGAAATATGCGTTCAAAATTTGGATAAGCTTTAGAATCGAAATTTATTTGTTCAATCACTGACAATTTTCAAGAAATGACAGGGGTCTTTTACTAGGATGAGAACGCCGTTGCTGATTTCCATGCTCGAAGATCTTTCGATCCTTCTTGGCTGTGTTCAGGGTTTGGACCGAAGAGAAGAACTGGGGTAAACTAAAAAATTGACTTGTAAGCACAAATTAGCGCTTTCTTTATCTTTACTTTGACGATCATTTTTGCTAAAAAAGCACACCTAGAAGCTGTTTTTTTTCTTCAGTTTTTTTTTTAGATAAAAACCTTTCCCTGGGCACATTTTTTCCGCGATCTCGTCCGATTACCCCCGACAGCTGGTTACTAAGGAGTCTTGCTCCCGCGTTCCCGCGAAAGCGGGCCAAATTAAACTATGATCTCTTAAGTTAAGCGCTGTCTGCCGTGTCCTCCCTATGATATTGTTAACGGTTGTTAATGACTCTCCTGGCTCGCGAACCAACTTGCGAAGAGACTTCATGTTGAACAGAGATTGCTCAGTGATTGCTTCCAATTCCGATTCCCACCATGAAGTTTGTATTGTAAAATGCTCAAAATCTTAGTCACCTATATACTGCTTATGACACGCCTATTAAACAATGATCGATTTCAATGGATCTCCGAGCACTTTGCTCGATTTTGGCGAAAATCGGGGGAAAATCGATTTGGAAATCGCGTGGGTATAGTTCACGACGATGTATGAAGCAGCTATACTTCTGGCCATTTTTTTTCCGTTGAATACAGCCCTATAAATAGACCTCTACGTGTAAACTGACTCGTTTAAATTGTCGTTAAAGTTTTAGTTACCATACCAGAAATTCGAAAAGTGTTAGCTGATCGAGTTGTGATTTCTGGCTGGATTTTTGTGTCAATCTGCGAGGGCCTGGAGACATTGTCTGACCTGTCGTGATTTTTCAAACGATTGTCGTACTTCATGTACACTGCACGAAAGATCCCTTGCGGGAGTTAAAACTCGAGAGACCTTTTTCGCTTTTATGTTTAGTCCTGTCGGGGGTCCTGCCATCGCAGACCATGTGATGTTACCTCTAAGAACTGTTTGTTTTTCTCCAAATGTCGTGCTATCCACGTACATATGCGTGCATAGCTAATAAAAATCCCTTGAGAACATCACGTGACCTGAAAAACGTACAAGTTATAAAGGTCTAAAGAGAGAGTAAACGAAAAAACATTCCTCAATAACGAGCAAAATAAGAGTACATGATTCATTTGTAACATACGCATATAGCTGTCCATTTGCCTGCTGGAATTTTTCATTGTTTTTAAGCCTAAAAACAGTAAAAGGGGGAGGAATCTGGTTTTACTGGAGATCTTAAAGATCTGTTAACTCGTTTGCCCTCTAAACCCCATTATCAATATGAAAATCCCATTTCTCATTTGTTTCCTCTATTCAGTTCCTACAAAAGTAGCGGGGAGGATTTGTAAAATTATAAATTAAATTTCATCATGTGTGATCATGTAATTAATTCTCACCACCTCTTTGTTTATAAACCATTGATGTAACAAAGAGAAATTTGATGCTAATCACTCGGAAGGTCTAAAGAGTTAGGGAAACGTTTACGAAAAAGCCGCGGTTTAACAGCTATGACACAGTCAAAGGTTAAATTTTTAATCTAATTCAACTATATGTACACGATTTTCTCTTTTGAAGATCTTTACAAGGTCTGTGCGATCAGCAGATGGACTGAAATCAGGCAAGTAGTCCGTTAAGGAGAACTTCTTCAGAGTTGTTGGCTGGCCGGCATTGTGCCCGTCAGTTTACTAGGGAATCGGCCTCTTCCTGGAAAAAACCTCTGAGCAGTGGCTCGAAATTCTCGTCACTTCGTGCGATTTGTCGCTCCAGGGCGGCACGGAAGTCTTCTTTGGCCCCCTTGTTTACCCCTCGGGTTACCGCCCTACTGTAAAAAGACAAATATGAAACAAACACATCATAATAAGTCAGTCGCTTGCCGAGAAGATTTTGCACACCATAAGTTCAAACAGGCCATTTGTAATAAGAGGTCATGTGAAATCCTTTTTATGAAAATGAAAGCTACACGATTTTGCCTTCGAAAAACGACAAGGTAAGTCATATCTTAAACAAAATAATCAGAGGAGATAGTGATTTGGTTTTTCAAACCCGCACCATTTTCTTAAAATGAGTAAGTTCGTAGCTGGTCACGTGTCCAAAATGTGATTTTTAAAATTATGAATTACCTCTTTCTGAAAGCAAACTTTGCACTTAAACTTCAAGGAAAATGTTGAGAAGATGACGTGGTAACGTTTACAGCACATCTGAGCGTAATTATCAAAAGTTTAACAAGATATAAGGAAAAAGTAGTTTTGGCCGCCATGTTGGAGGGCAAGAGTATACCCTCCAACATGGCGGCCAATACAAATCATACTATTTTGTTGAAAAATCAAAGTGCCATAAAATATCTCCCTTAAATGCGTTTCCTCTCAAATTTCCGGTGTAAGATAATTTTTATCTGCTTTTTCAACTTTTGGCATCAGCAAGATTCCAACTCATTGTTTAAAGGAAGCATTGGTCACGTGACCTCTTAGTGCAAGTGGCCTATTAGAGAGCTTTAGATTCTAGCTGATTCTGAGACGAGGGCGACTACAAGTACGAGATTTTTCCAAGACTGAGTAGTGCTCACGCGTGAACTAGCGTCATTTTGGTGGGAAAACGTCATAGCTGTCGTTAATAGCCGTCGTCATTCTGATCTGCTATGAGCACATAACTTTTAGCCAGTGGCGGGTGTAAAAAGTTTTATAATTTTGCTATCAGGAGAGGGGTTAACCTACTTCGGTATAAATAACCGTACTGACGTTTCTGGTGAAAAAAAAGTAAAGTGAAGCTTTCCGGGGTGTCCTTTTTTTTAGAATACGCGCTTCTCAAATCTAAAGCTCTCCGCTATTCTCGCATAAACCGTAAACTGCCGCTAATACGCCCCCTACTTATAAGTCCCCCAGTTATAGGCCGATGCACCTGTAAACAACAACAACAACAAAAACAAAAACAGTCCGATTATAAGACCCGGATATAATCCCCCTCCAAATGTATTGGAATAAATTCGATTTATTATGACATTTTGAAGCATAAATAAACACCAGCAAATGAAAAACGTATTTTGATCAGCACTGCCATAGCTGGTTTGCAAGCGCTTTTTCTTGTCCGGCCATAGACCTCTTTAGCTTGTACGTTTTGTTTTCCCAATACAGGTCATGGGATAATACTCTAGGGAACTGTTTCTTTCAAATTTCGTCATATTCACGTGCATAAGTACGCATAATTTATGACGAGACAAAGGGTCAAGTTCCCCCGGGACCTCTTTTGGGAAAACAAAACATATAAGTTAAAGAGGTCTTTAAGCCTCCTTGGATATCAGCCCCTCCGATGATAAGCCCTCCTAAACCCTTTATAAAGGCACATTAGGCCAAGTTTTATATGAGACAGTTGACCGTATGCGAAGAAAAACGAAGATCAGCAGAAAAATCTCAACAGTTTCCAAGAAAAAAGGATCAGTTTGATGTTGGCACAGTAGAAGCGTGCTCACCTTGAACCAGACGTAGCAACAGGAACAAGATCAAGATTATAGCTGTTGTCAGTGTAAAGATGAGCGAACTCTTCTAAAATATCGATATCTGGCAACGGTTAAAATGGACAACTCAATACGTTTATCATTATCACCACCACCAACACCATCATCATGATCATCATCATCATAATCATTGTCATCATAAGCAGCAGCAGCAGCTTAAGGTGACGTTAAACGTTCTCGTTGCCGTCTGCGTCGTTGGATCTTATAGTCCCTAATATATCATTCACCATCAACAACATCATCATCATCATCATCATCATCCTTACTGTTATCACTCTTCTCTCTTACAGCTAAGTTAACAGTATATTAACTTGAAACGAAAGGCAAGTGTTGGTTGACGTAAAGTAACAGTTTTGAGCCTAATTTCCAACCTCCTCCCCCACAATCAGCAAGGAGTAATTTGACTAAATATGCAATGAAAATTTAGATGAAACAAAATCCAAATTACTGTAATTAGCAATTACGCTTGTTTCGTTATACTCTGAGTCATGGTTTTGCATTTAAAACATATTGGACTTGTGTGGTTAAAAGCTCTGATTTACAATGGAAATCCACGTTGTCTTTGGAGTCACTTTCTGTCACAACCTACTCAGCCAAACCATCTTAAAAGGAACACCAAAAGGGACAGAACCAAGTATTCGCATTACACAGGTGTCCGTATTATAGAAGTTGAGATTGTATGAAGTTTTGCACCTTAGGGGACCAAGAGAGCTATCCGTAAAAGAGGAGTTTTTTGTATTAAGTAGAGGTACAACAGTAATGTACTTCACGGCAAGGATTTTTGCGATTCGTGTAAAAGAATACCACACGTCATTTTCTAATAGGCCACTTCCGAGTTCCAAAACCCTCACTTTCGAAATAAGGTCAAGTGCACAAACTTTCTTGTGAAAATGAGTTTTATTTGCACGACAATGAAGAATCATTTCCATATCAAAGGCTAAGCACTTAATCTCGTTTTGATACAGAGGCCCGGTGGAACTCAGAAATGGCCTGTTCATATTTTAGTCCCTTGCAGAGTTTAAAGGAAACAAAACAACCAACAAGAAAGTACTGCAAAAGGATACTGCTTACATAGTTGAAAAACACTCTGTACTTCAGCCCGCCGTGATCACGGATCTTGTCGAGGAGTTCGTAAAAGGTTGCTTCCTCTCTCGGCCAACCATACTGCAGAAGAACGATCACGTGACCTATAAGGGTGTCATTACGTCCTTCTGTCGCCAGCCTTTGCTGAAGAAGAAAAGAAAAGTTGGTGTCGTTTTTTATGCTGTTGGCAATACTGTTGTTAGCTATTGTGTTGAAGGCTGGGGTTTGTTTAGAGGTTAAGAATGGTTTCGCTACGATCGCTACCGAAAAAAATTTACCGATCTTTGCGATAACTAGTTCCTATATTCAACCTATATAATCGCCGCGTTCGTTAATAAAATATGAATGACCGAAAGGAACTCACCGTCATAAACGTAACGCTAAATTTGTTAAATTCGGATTTATAGAGTAGCAAGTTCGTACTATTTTCGAACCAAGTTGCTAACTTGAAAATGTGGCATAAGAATAACTCCTGGAAGCGATATAATCGGTGGAAAACGGTTTCCAAATGATAGCAAAGATGGCTCTAAACGGTACGGAACGATCGTTGAAAAGTGTTTTCAAACCATCGCTGCGATCACAGGGTGGTTCTTTTTTCAGCGATCTTTGGGATGGATAAAACGGGAGACGGGATGTTTTATAACATACCAACACCGAGAGGTGAGATGAAGATGCGATACGTAGCCGAAAATTTTCCACGGACTACAAGGGGTTTAATTTTGTGATGAGACACTTTTTTGAGCGCTTGATATATACGATGTAACTAACCTCTCTTCAAGGATAACTGGGTTACACAAAAACGAATAATCTTCAGTTAGATAACCACACATGTCAAGGTTCATGGTATTATTTGTTTCTCTAGTGATGTTATTATTTGCACTTGAATTTGTAATTAATGTTTGAGAATTTCTTTTAATTCTTAAGTTCGATGTCATTGAGTGATTTCATTCCTACACCATCAGCAACACAAAGACCTTGGCTTAGTCACCTTCTGATTCTTATCAGGGAGCTTTAGCAATTGAGCGACGTACATTAACCGGAAATAAGGGCTTTTACCTTTTAAAATACCTTGACGCTATTGCTAAGTTTCTTTACTCTTACAGAGACAATTTGGCCGAAAATGTTGGCAAAACCACTGCCCAAGATTGAAAAAAGTCCACTTCCGGTTAGTCTGCTACACAACCGTTTTTAGTGTCGTCACGCAACGCTCCTCCAGATAGCTGTGTAACAGACTAGCTTCCGGTGACGTGTGTCGCTCAAAAGCGTCTTTGTTTTCGTTCCCCATTGTCACAATCGTTCGTTTAAAGTGACTTGATCACCTTGAGGGAAGACAGAAGTAAACGCACACAAAAGGACAGAACTTCCGCTTCGCTGCACTGAATCAGCCGTAAAGTCCGACCTGGAAGTAAAGGCACAAGATCAAAAATCATGTGACGTACGCTTCTCCGTTGCTGATTGGTTCAAATCCTCTGGCAAATTCTTCGTAACCAGCTATTCCCAAATTTGGACAATATTCGTCGATATCAATATCAATCGACGTCAATAATAGAAAAAGGACAAAAGGCGTGGCTTAGCTGTTTTACCAGTGCAAACCTCGTTACTAGGGTTCTCCCTCTTGCCTCGAGAAAGAAAAGAGAGAAAACCCCCGAACGAGGTTGGAGAAAATGGTGTCCGTGCGTCCTGACCGCTGCCCTCGGTCCGCACGTCCTAACCTCGAGCCAAATATTTTCCCGTTCGGCCCTCCTACTCAATCAATAAGTACATAGAATGTATGAAAAAAAAAACATTACTGGATTCGGATGTCGCATGATGTGAAAAATTATGAAGATCTCACAGGGTGTTATCGATCCTCGATCTGCATAATTCGTCACATCAAAAGAAATTGAAGCCGAATCCAATAATTGCTAATCGATTCATCGGAACAAGGGCTTGTAAATTCTATTGTACCAGTTTTAATATTTAAAGGTTATCAATTCCACGCCATTTTTTTATGCTAAAAAAACCCTTTATCTTAATGCTATGCTTCGTTTGTGGAACAAATCCGAAATTACCAGAAGTAGAAGATGTGGCAGTTGCCGAGTCGTTTCCAGTTGCGTCAAGTTTTCCTTGATGAACTGACGTCGATCTTTTCAGTGCCATGTTTTCTGTGGTCGAGTTTCTTGACGAAAAAAAGTGAAGACCATAGAGAGCTTCTTCACATGCTCTCTGTGGAAAAAAATAAAAAGAAAAATCAAGAAAACAACACACAAACTTGAAAGCACCGTCGAACCCCTACTAAGCGGCGGCCTAGTAAGTTAGTCCAGTTCTGGCCCCTCTCTTTCTGTCACGCAACGCCGGGAGAGGGCGTTGCGTGACAGAGAGAGAGGGGCCAGAACTGGGCTACCTACAATCACTTGTTGTTTTTACCTGTTGCTTCTTCTTTATTACTCTGTTTCTGGTAATGTTGTGAACTACTTTCTGCATTAAAGTCGCCACTTCCCATCAATTGCACTTTTTCTAGGGTTTAGTACCTTTTCGTAATCTTCCACTCAAAAACACAATCGAAAGAAGTCGACAACAACTTGTGTTTGCCGATGTGATTTCTTTTTATTACCTTATGATCGTCAAGTTGAAAGTAACAACAGGATAATTGAATGGCGCCTCTTATCAATAACTGAAAGATAAGAGATACAAGAAGTTTGACCATGGGCTCAGAAAATGGGGAGTGGCCCAATATCCGAGGGAAATTAAAGTCCGGGAAAATAGGTAGTCTCCCATCCACCCATTTTTGTCTCGTCACGCAACGCTCCTCCCCAAGAGGTGAGGGGTTCGTTGGGGAGGAACGTTGCGTGACGAGCCAAAAACGTCTGCGCGGGAGACTAGGAAATAGGTCGAAGTTGGATAAATAGGCCTCTGATAAAATGTCACGCAAAATGAACATCAAAATAAATAAAACAGGTTATTAAATTTTAGTTTGTGCTAAAACTTACCTCTTGGTTGGATGAAGTATCTTGCTCCGAAGAAAGCCTTTGTTCTTGAAGAAACTCCACCGCCTTTTTGTATTTTCCCTACCAAAAAAATAAGGTCCGTTCGCCGTCAATTTTCAAACACATCTGCCTTGTACTTGGTCGTTTCTTGGCTTTTACGACGGTAGTCGCCGCGCAAGGGATTATGGGAAGGGTGAAGGATACAGTGAGCCTTTGCGTTTTTAAAGCTTTCCCATGATCCTCCTCACAGCACATTGAACATTCCCATGACCCCTTGCGAAAGAAACTTCTTGTGTCTTAAAAGAATTTCCTTTGCTAATGTGAACTTTATGGCTCGTAATCAACAAAAATGAATGAAATTAACTAAAATGCTTCAACCTAGTGATTTTATCAAACGATAACTACCCTTCTAAGACAAGAACTGCTTTGTTACCTTATAAATAAGTCGGTCAACTTGAAACGTTCTCATCCAGTTCCACTGCCCAATCTCCCACTCATCCAGTAGACGAACAAAATCTGACCAAAAGAGACTCTTACGTTAGTGCGTATATAAGTACTTAAAACAACGACAACAACTAAGCAAAACTTAAACAATTCTACTTAAAAATTAGTCTACGAGTTCGGGTTTTCTTCTAATTTGACAGCGATGGCAACAAAAAAAGGTGAAAAAGGAGGTTTAGCAAAAAAATGTTCTGTACATGCATCGCACTTTCTTCGTACATTTCTTTGCACCTGCTGCACAACGGGAGACTACTAATCAAGTTTTATGTAGGACGTCAACACAAGACAGAGATTAAGATTGAGTTCTTCAGAATTCGACTACAGAAAAATCCGCCAACATTTTATAAATTCTATGAGATGGAATAAGAACGATGAACTTTTACATAACGCGAATTCACTGTCACCGAGACGCGAAGGCAAGCGCAAGAAGAGGTAGCCTCTCCCGCAGACGTTCTTAGGGGTTCGTAACGCGTTCCTGCCCCACTAACTAGTGGGAAAGGACACTTGACGAACCCCTAAGAACGTTTGCGGGGGAGGCTAAAGAGGAGGGCGCAACGCGAGTCACGCGTGCCTCCCGTTGCGCGTGACTCGTGCTACGCACTGTTTTCGTGCTTGACTTCGCTTGCCTGAAACGCAAAACATAACATCTATTCTGCGGTCTACTAAGTCCCTCTTGCTTTAAGTTTGTCTTACTAAGTCCGTGGCGGGATTTCAGCCCATAACATTCCACTGTGGAAAAGACTGAAAAAAATGCGCAAATACAAAGTGAAGAAAGAATTCAAAACTAACCGTTTTTATAATCAACATGGGTGTTCAGAAGATGCCACGCCTCAACGGATACATGAAAGTCATCTGAAAGGCTTTGACTCACGGAACCACAATCTGACGCAAGGATTTAGAAATACGTGTTAGAACAGCGTCGTCAATATAGTGGTCTGCTGTACACAGTTAGGATCTATGACCACCACTTCACAGAAATACTGATTGTGTCTCTATGTACCCCCTGTTCCCCCACAAAAAGATGGTGACTGTGTCTTGTACGGGGAAATAGTCAGTTTTGCCCCCCCCCCCCCCCCCCCTTCGATCATGATTAGGGTTAAGCACTGACTCAAAATGTTAAGCTTTGATTCACTGTTAGATTTGTTACTATCTGAAAGTTAGGTCACGAAGAAAATTCAAACGAGGAGATCTTGAATGGGGTGGGGGGGGGGGGGAGAACATTTGGTTTTTACCACTTCCCTAGGGATTTTTTTGGCTAAACCCCGAGGGGTACACTTGAGTATGGCAGTAGGATCTAATTATTATTTTTTTAATATAGAGGGGAGGCGGGGTTCTAAAATTCTGTTCTAATGAGATATTTTAGGTTGCAAAAAGAAACTGAATTAACATCTTTGAAAGCTGCATCAGAGTAAAATCTCGATGATAGAGGGATTAAGATTCACGTTAACGCCAAAGGGCAAAAGTTAATTTGTACCACGTGACCAAATTTTCCCCGTATTTGTCGTTTGCGGTTTATTACTTCCACTCACATATAGGTAGTTTCATGCCAGTTTTTTGTATAAGAGTTGTTCTCGACAGTTTTTATCTGCTTTTTTTCTATTCTGAGAAATTCTCAACTTGAATCTGATGTTTGCTGTTTGCCGTAAACGCGACTCATCTCTAATAATGTGGAAACCTGAATATACAATTCCTTCATTTTTGCATTGAATTTTACAAACACTCACAGTTTCTCATATTACTGCCAAATTCCTACCTTCCCCGACTTCAAGAAAGTTTTATCTTGCCCTTGTATTTTTCTCACCATAGCACTTTTGAGCTGTCCGTTATTGCTTTTAAAAGTCAAACTAAACATGACTACATTGCAGGCCGCCAGACTCACTTTTGTCTATTATTATATGTGATGACTGCTTATTTTTGCCATCCTCTGTGCCAGGGGAACCATGACTAACCTGCTAAAGAAGCTTATATCTTATTACAGCAAATCTGGTCAACATATTGCACACAAAGCAAAGTTTGTACAACCATGGTCAGTAAATTCACATTCTGTGATGGGCAAGTTTAGTGGGTCATAATTCACCATACAGCCTCGCACCATATTCATACCATCAAGAGATATAACATTATTTATAATATTATATATTATTTATCTTAGTGACTTTGTTCTCATGGTCTAGTATAATGAAAGTTGTAGTACTTTTGGTTTTTTTTTTGTCTTTCCATTTATGACCAACCAGGTTGGGATTAATCCTCAAATAGTCCTCAAACTGGTTTGAAGGGTGTGTGAAAGTGACTCCTGATGTAATATCAGTTAACAAGGGTGGATTTAGGGGTGGGCAGAGGGGCCTATGGCCACCCCTTTTCATTTGAAATTTTGTATTATTTTTATATAATTCTCAGAAAAATCAAAAGGATCTATATAGTGTCCTCGTCACCCTTTTCTGAATTTTCTGGATCCACCCCTGTAATTCTCCCTCTTTAGCCAAGAAAACAGAAAGGAAATTTGGAAGGTGAACATTACTGATCAGTTTATTAGAAGTTGCTGGTCTTTTTTTTCTATCCCAGCTTTTATTTGATGATATTATGCAGTACAGAAGATTTGAAACAAACATGAACTTTTACCTAGATCATATATTATGTACTAGTACCGTATCATACTTACAGATGCAAGTTTTCGCTTCTTCTTCTTTGGTGCCGGACTATAAAAAGCACAAAACACACAATTATTATAAACACACATACATGTACCTGCTTATTTAGAACACTCTGGTATTTACATGATCTTGTAGGGTTTTGCTCTCACAAGTCATTGATAGCACCTCTAATCTATAAATCCTGATTTTCCACAGGGGAAGGGGGTACTCAACAAAATTTTATACAAGGAGGCTCCACCTTGAGGTCCAACAACTTAATCTTAAATATATTCCGTTTTTGACAGAAAAGGTACCCCTTTCGTATACCTTTTATTGAAAAATGGTACCCCTTTCACATAACTAGTTTAGAACACCTTATCCCTTAACTTCTGCAGATGCACTATCTTTTAAATATAAATAAATCACACTAAAGAAGGAAGTTTTCTTGTCTTCTTCACAGCCATAAAATGCATCTGCTAGCCCTATTAGGTCCTCTCACGAACTGCAATGACAGATTTTCCTACCCTTTCTTATGCTTCAATTTGTGTAATCCCTACCCTTTCATATAGCTGAAGCCTGAGAAAGGTACCCCTCCCGGGCGGAGCCTCCCCATATAGGCCATTATAGGGAGTGCTCTTACAGGTGATTTTAACACTCCTACCTACTGGCTCCTGCTGAGTTCATGGAATTTGGATTGCTGCACTCCATACTGTCCTCAACCAGGACCAAAGGATGAACTAAACCAGAGGAGGCTGTCAAAAGCAACAACAACAAAACAAATTAATGCCACTACTCCATTGAGAGTATGGAACTCACCAGCAAAATTCCTTTCACTGCCAAATGTGGACAAAGGCAAAATGTGACAAACAAATAGCATTTAAACAAATAGCTCCATGTGAAAGTAAAGGTAGAGAAATTTTGTTTGAACGGCCACTCCATAAGATTTTGTCCTCAGACTCAAAAGTAAGAGCCACCTTAGAAAACTCCATTACTAACTCTGGCAGTAAGAAGGGATAAAGAAAGATAGAGAAACTGAAGAAAGGACCACTACGCACATTTAGCGTTAATTACTGGGACACCTATAGGTAATTGGCATAACTGTCAACATTCCTCATGTGACACCTCACTTCCCAGCTGGTACTATGAGTTGAAACTAGGGCTGTCATTTAGAGGCAGGGGCTGGGATTTCCCTTGGCTACTATGAATGTGGCCCCCAGATACTTTATAGAAAAATAGAACCAAAATAAATCCCTAGCTGTTTGATTCCCTGCCTACTTGTTGTATTTATCCGGAAAAATGCATTGTGACATTCCGGTGATGCCTACGTCAACAACACAACACAACAATGTGCTGCAGTGGCAGCACACCCAGGCCAGCAGCAAGCCTTTTCTGGCAGATCTGCCAGTCATGGCATTTATCACATTATAACGAAATTTACTCTATTAAGTGAATGAACCATCGCTACATTGGTCTTTACTCACAAACTGAATCAAGCCTGTTGACCACACGACAGTATTCCCAAACAGTTTGCAGGAACAAGATGGTGGCAGCATACATGAGTCCAGTTTTTTCTACAGTGTCATCACCAACCTCCTCTTCTGAACTGTGTTTTGTCATTTTCTTTAATTTCTGATGCAGCTCAGAAATACTTGTCCAGTGATCACTGCTACTTCTGCAACATCAATGAAAAACCAAGTAAATAAGTAAAATTGCTGTGGATACATGTATCTGGTGCAGATTTACAGCTATTTCCAGTAATATTATTGAAAAATGGATTAGGTTTTTTGACTGCGTAGAAAGTAAATCACACCCTTTTGAAAATTAAACTTTTTTTGCTATGGTTTTAAATTCCACTGGGAAGTCAATCTTTTCTCTCCATTCCACAATTGTATCATAAGGTCAAACTTTTCATCTTTCTACCTCAAATAATAATACTGGTCAAAAAGCGTAAATCAATTCACTCCTGAATCTCAGCTCACTGGAGGCACACAGATGCCAGGCTTAGGACCATTCTTCTGGACTTAATAGGGCCGTACATGAAAAGGGTCTATTGCAAGACTATTCCCAGCATTATTATGCTGTCCCTCCCCAAAATCCCCTTTGCAGCTAGCCATTCACATGGTACAAAACCGCTGCGCTGGAGAGCAAAAGTCACTCTGGGACAAGACAAACAAAAGATATACATAATCTGAAATGGTAATTTTCTTTGTTTGTCTTGTCCCAGTGCGACTTTTGCTCTCCAGCACGGCAGTTTTGTACCATGTGAATGGCTAGCTGCAAAGGGCCTATTCCTATACATCCTTGATCAAGCAACTTGCAATAGTTATTTCACTTCTACACTACCTGTACTTGTGAGAATCAAGCCTTTCTTGAATGCTACAGATCTCAATCCAACCGCACTTTTTGGCCGTCAAGTAAAACAATTCATGAAGGGCTATCCACGGACCTTTGCCATCAAGTACTTCTGCAATAATGCTAGTGTCTATGAGGCTGTTATACTGAGTATCAGAGTGTTCATTTACTGAATTATGTACAGTGGCACATGAGACATAGAACTGAATGGATAACTCTAGCCACTTGTACACCTGGGTTAGTGAGATGCCAGAAGGAAGGTCCTGAATGAGGAAAGTTAAAACTGTTAGTATAGTATAAATGGAGGGCACCTCACTTGGACATGATGAATCAAATCCTGTATTCTGATTCATGATATGAACAGTGGACAAAGAAAGTAGTGTCCAAAAGCCCAGAGCTAGTGGATTTTGCCTTAGGGCTAGTGAATTTTTTTGGGAAATTCAAATTACAGAAGAACTGAAATCAATGCTCAACAAAAATTTTAACTCTCAAGTTGAAATGACTTTTGGGGAAGCACATGCTAGCTACAGCATTCCCGAATGGCAAGCTGTAAAACTGACTTTCTTTGCACCCTGATGGGTGGGCAAACTGATGAAATTTATCTCTTTAGGATTGCCCTTTTTATTCCGACAAGAAAATAAAAAGCAGAGCCGCAAATTATCAAGAGAAATGTCTAAATGAAATTTGCCCGATGTGCGACAAAATCCTACTTGTGGTCAGACACAATGACCAGACAGATCAAATATTTAAGACTATCATAGCACCATTTCTGGCAGCATTTTTGCTCACATTTCAACGCTGACAAAGACTATTTCATCTTTACATTCATGGAAGCATTGGCTGGTGTTCTATACTTCACATAAGACTATGTATAAAGTCCTGAGCTACATCCACAACTTGGTCTGGGGACTGGGTCATTTTGTGTGTATAGGAGGTATAGTGAGGTAGGTGATATTGGGAGAGGGTTACTGCAAAAGAGACAGTCACCAGATTTCAGATCTCCCAGAGGTTGGCATCTCTGCCAAACTCTACTCCTTGTTCTTGTTCCTCATGTTGTTTCAAAGTAACGACTTTATTTATGAGAATAATCATGTCAACAAAGATTGATCAAACGTCATCCTGTAGGAAATCACAAACCTCTTCATCATGGTTACTGCTACTACTCACACGAGTAGCATGAACTGTCATGTTTTCACTGGCCAGTAAATGAGGCAGTACATCACAAACTGAAATGGGAAAAATAATAATTAATTATTGAATAATTAAATAATAATTAAAGTAATTAATTAATTAAATAAATAATAATTATTAATAGCTATTGTCAATGTACATCTACATGTTTATTGATACTAAAAAGTGAAAGTAGAAAGGAGACATGGTCATGGCCATGGCCAAATGGTCAACACCTTAAACTTTGTATTCTTTAGGTCTGAGTTCAAGGCTAACTGCCATCGCAAAGTTTCCTTAGAGAAGAAGCTTTGCGCTATGTGTTGTCTCTCTTCACTCAGGTATACAAGGAGAACTGGCGACGTACTACTGGAGGAACCCTGCGATGGAATAGTATCCCATCCAGGGAGGGGAGGTGGCTATATTCCCAGTATTCTCAATCACACATTTCAGAGAAAACATATTTACTCAAAGTAGGGACAGACCTAGGATTTTGACAAGGGGCAGGGTTGGGGAAGGGTCATGAAAGATACTAATATTGTATCTAAAATGAAGAAGTAATAGCTGGGGTAAAAGAAGGTAAAAGGGCATGCAGGGAATCCCCCAGATCCACCCTTGCAGAGTCCTCTGAACATGGACACATTTGCTTGTAAATGTAGAATATCCAGACCAATTTAAATTTGATTTGTACCTAACAACTTCCTGTATGGGTTAACCGCAGTATCAGGATACTCAGACTTTTCAGCATTAATTAACATCTCGATCAAAGTCACCTTGGTTAAAAAGAAATGAAAACTGATCAGTCTTAATACACAGAATTCGCTCAAAAATTTCATATGCCACTATTTCACATAGGATTTGAAAAAAGATCAAAGCATAATTCCCTTTGGTGATCATTTTATTATTTCTCACAACCTTTACTTTTGATTACCATATTTCCTTGAATAAAAGCCGTCCCTTGATTAATTGCCTCCCTCGAATAATCACCCCCCTTTGATGGAAAAATTTGAAATAACTGCCTCTCTCAAATAATTGCCCCCCCCTCCCATCCCTCTCGCCATCTTCTCTTTCTTTTACCCCCTCCCTGTCAAGTTGAAGGGGAATCTGATCCAGCAAAACTGATCAGTGATGATTCAAGCTTTAAAAATGAATCAACGAAAAACAAATTTGGAACACTTAAAAAGCCTATATGCGATAATTTTTTTATTTAATGGGAAAATAAAACAAATTATTTAGGGCACGTCTTCCAGTGAGCAACATTTGAAATAATCGCCTCCTTCGAATAATCACCTTCCCTCGATTAATCGCCCCCTTTTGATGCAAAAAAAGTAATAATCGCCCACAACTATTATTCGAGGAAACACGGTATGTATTTATATTGTTACAAAAATATTGACGATTGTTACTCCTGAGCGAGGTTCCTGAAAGGTCAATTAACGTTAATCCAGAATTAATATTTTTTTCTGTTTTTGTATTTTACATTCCTATGCATTGCTCAGGGTAACAATTTGTGTTATCATTTAGCTGTATCTCCTAGTAAAGGCTCAACAGTATTTTGTAACCTTGAGTTGCATGTTCTTAGATGAGAAAACCGTGCATGAAATTTGGCTTAATCCTGGGTTAAACTTAGCCATCTTTCGAGGAACCGGGCCCTAGGTCTTCATGGTTTAAACAAGGTAAATGGGACGTGCATGCACCCCTGTATTTCATACACTACTTGTTCTTTGCTCTTTCTAGGGTTATTCAACATCATTCTCAAGATCACCCGTTCCCTTTAGCATTTTTATCCACTCTCCTTTTTGCATCAGCCACACAGGCGTTCATGATCTCTAGGAGCCAGAGGAGGGGACACTGTCAACAGGATGAAAGGCTAGTGGCAAAACTGTCTCTGTATTTGAAACAAGCCAATAAAAGACAAAAAACTACTGTTACATAATCATGTAACATTCAACTATACCCCATTTCTTGGGATCACGTCAGGGAACCTCCTCATCAGAAGTAGCATCATTCGACATTTTTCAATGCAATCTTTGCATCTCCCTGGAAAAACATAAAGTAAGGCTCAACAAAAACAATAAAACTTTATTTCAAGAATTTAACTTAAGTAATTAGGTTTATGAAGTAATTAGGTAATTAGGTTTATGAATAATGCAAATGGACCTTCAAATTTGTTGACAACTGAGCCATTTCAAAACCATTTTTTGTACTGATTCATTCATGCCAGAGAAGATTGGAGCTTTGCCTTAACAACTTGCAAACCCGCCCCAGGTTAAGAATGGACACATTATAATCATAATCAATCATTTTATCTCATACCAGGATCTCCCATGGCCAAGAGAGGTTGCCATTTTTAGTGTCAGATGGAGTGAAACCTGGATTTGAGATTAAACCATTCAGTCCTGTGAATTTTGCCAAAAAATCTGTTACTATTCAAAAGGTTTTCTGGCCACTGTCTGGCTATAAAGAGCTAAACACTTCACGGCCTGATGCAGATGTAAGATTTCAGGCAAGTGCAGAAAGCAAAAGGTTTCTGGTTTAAAAGTGACAAATCAGTCTTGACTTTTTCTTTCCGCTTTGTCTCCTCCCCTCTTTTTCGCTGTTCTTGCCTCATTTTTTTTATCTTTTGGGTAAGCATTTAGTTGGCTTCATTTCAGTGGGAAAAGTTTCTGGGAAAGCCTTTTAAGATCTTAGGATTAGACGAAAGGAAAGGTAGGTTGGTAGTGGGACAAGATTTTCATGGGAGTTTTCAGGTCAAGTTATATGGTTTTTTGCCTTTTTCTCTGGCCCCCTTGACTAAATGCTGGCATGGCTTGAAAGATCTCTCCACCCCGACAAAGTTGTCCTTGACCCTTAAAATGGATGACTTCACAAGCAGTAGAAGGGACATGGATCTGTACAGGTGGTTTGTGGAGGTTCGGGGGCAAATGGGTTAAAAGTGATTTAAGTCTTCTTGAGCTGATTAGACTAAAGAAAACATTAGAAAGAGTGCATAAACCCACCTGCAGCTTGGAGAAGAATTTCTCTTTGTGCATGCTGTGGAAGGCAGCTGAACATGTCTGAAAAATAATGGTCATTTTGAATGAACAACATTTGGGTGTTCATGAGTTGTACCTTTACATGTAAATGAAGTTCAAATAAAAGAAAAGAAATCTTAAGTCCTTTTTCAAATTACTGGTCCGTTATATTGCTGGTGACAAAGTTTGAGAGTTAGCTGGAGAGATTTTTGCAAACTAAGCCATATGGAATAATTTTCAGATCTGCCAGAAAAAAGCATCTGGACTTTTTTTTGCTTTTATTAAAGTATTAAAAATACATGTAATGCAGAGAAACAAATCAAGATATAAGGTTCATGGACATTCACTTGTCAGAAATTTGCTGTGTTGATTCATTACTTCACCCTCTAGAGCATCTGTGAAACTTGCGACTTCTTTCCAAAGCAAGTCACTGTCAGGAAACTGCTCAAACCTAATTTACAGTAATCAGAAAATTGATTAGAAAAAGTCTGGTACTTATATTGCTAGCATTTCTTATCACTTCGATCATGCAATTCTCTAGGAATGGGGTTTCACTGCTCACTGAATCACAGCTGCAATTTCATTTTGCTGGGCAGAGGAGTGTCCCCCCAAATACCTACAATAGTTGAGTTTCATACAGATGTTGAAACCTGAGTCACATTACATCTTCACCAATGTAGACTGCAAAACAGTTGGTTTTTTTCTCAAAATCAGTAAACAAATTAGTAGTCTCACGCGCGCACCTTATGGGCGTGTGTAGTGGCAAGAGAAAAATTAGCGCCTCTCCCCAGTCTCAATCTCTCCATTTTCATTCTTGTTCCAGACCTTTTGTTTGCTCGCGGGTACTTGAATACACAAAAATATAGATTGTTTTGCAGTCTATCACCAATATTGATTTAAAGATAAATTTGCTCATTTGCAAGCGTCTCAACACTGGGGAAGAAGAGAAGGAGCAGACACACAGGAAGCTCGAATCATTTTGGTTGAAAAAGTGTGTCGTGAAAAACCCTCAGCTTTAGTTCTGTGCCATAGGAGGTGCCACTGCCCCCACCCCTACCCCCAACCCCCATGAGATAGAGGCCCAGACTTACATGTGGTAGAAGAGCTTAGCAGACTCCTGCACTCTCTCAGCATTTCTTTCAATACTGTATGCTTCATACTAAAAATAATATTGATATTCAAAAAAAGTGGTCAAGAAAATGGTGAAACATTGAATCATGATAAAATTGGGTTGCTTTTAGTATCCATATCCCATATCCCCCCCCCCCCCTCCTTGAGGTCTTTCGTTTTCTTTCTGCCCCTGGAGATTTAATAAAATTGCATTCAGCACTGAAGACTTCCATAAAATATGGGTCTACCTCATGAAGAATATGGGTCTGAGGAATTTCATGAGAATTTATAAAGATCCACACCCAAAGAATTCCATATTTTTTTTACTTTACCTCTAAAGAAATCCTCAATTTTTATAACTTACCCCTGAAGAATTCTATTGGTCCTCAACGGGGGGATACGTATATTCATTCATGCAATAACCTTTTCTTTAATTTAAATAAAGGAAACTTGGATTGCAAGAGACCTCACCTGAATACCAAAATCTTTCGGATACAAGGTCTTCGCAGTAATTAACCAAGCTTTTGCCTCGTAAGGATTATTTTCTCGTAAACTTTGCCTTGCTCTTTCAACTAACCAAGCAGTTGAAGAGTCCATTTCTGTCGTGCAAACATCTTCGGCGGCCATTTTGAATGGGCGACTTTTCACTTTACCTTACACAACAACGTAGACTATTCATTTTTGCTGAAAATATCGCAGGCGCATAAAACCCTTCTCATACTTTGCGGCCGCCCCGCATCGTTCCTTCTCTTCCACCAAGGACACGAGGTAAAATGGCGGACGATTTTGGCGATTAAATAAAAAGCTACTGATGTCTCTTTCTAAATCAGTACCTAAGAAATAACAATATCAGAAAAATGAACTTTCTCCTTTCCTTTTTCAGATCATGCAGATCTTTGTGAAAACTCTTACGGGTAAAACCATTACCCTCGAGGTTGAACCTAGTGATTCCATCGAAAATGTAAAAACTAAAATTCAGGATAAGGAAGGTAAACTATTGTCTTGTTTTAACTTAAAAGTGCAGAAAAAAGCATTTGTTCGTTGTTTTCCCTTATACTGATAGGGATTTAATTTCTTGTATAAGTTAAGTTATTTGATGACTTTCTCAAAACGTGGAAATTTCTGTTCCTGATGGTGTTGAGTTGCTGGGTTTTAATATAGCCACATCAGATTGGTGTTACAAATCAAAGCATTGCTTTGCCGTGGTGCCATTAATTGTTATTAACAAGGTAAGTTAAGGTGGCTTTAATATAAAATTGTAAATGTCGAAATCCCAAAGTCTAGTTCAATATGTCATGTTACACAGCTTGGGTTTGTTGATGACTGAGATCCTCAAATAAGACACTGTTAGTACCTCTGCTTCATTGTCTTAAATGATGTAATAATGATGAAACCATTGGCTTTTCAGGAATTCCCCCAGATCAACAGCGTCTTATATTTGCTGGTAAGCAGCTGGAAGATGGAAGAACACTTTCTGATTACAACATCCAGAAGGGTATGTCTGCCTATTCAGTTAACCGTCATTTCGCCTTTGAGTCATTTTGTTAAGTCCAGTCACTAAGGCCTTATGTCGTTCTGCTTAAGAAGTGAAACAAGCACTGTGCATGTGTCCACCTTTTCATCTCAGCCCTGATACAAAAAATGGTGATATGCATGAATATACACTAGATCTTTCAGCCACTGATCAGGCTAAGCATTTAGGGAATTGACCTAACAGCAACAGACATAGGTGAACAGGATCGATGTTGGTGAAATGACTGTTAACCTCCTATTCATATCTGTTAGCCTACGTTCGTTTACCAGTCACTTCTTTCTGAAAAAACACCTCTGTAAGGTCATACCACCCTTTGAGTAGTGTTGGGAATCAGCTGAGATTTCATTATCAATTATCAGCAACAATCAGGTTGAGCTAACTGATTGCTTATCAATTATAATTGGAAAATTCCTCCATAAGAATTCCATTTATTTTCCAGCAGTGTGGCAGTGAAAGTTATGCAGGCTTTTGATTTTTTTTTACTCTGTACCACTTTTACTAATTACAGTCATTTTGTGCCCTGTATTTGAACACATCAAAAATATACAAAAGGGTCATTAGATTACAGCTGCATAATTATTCCATGATAACTAGTAATAATCCAAGGTTACGGAATGCGGGCAACAACGATCGAAGGTCAAAACGCTTTTGCTCCAACGCTGTGCTTTGCTTAGGTTTCACGTGACAGATGGTCAAACATGCGTGGTCAGATGACATGAGATAGAAGATCCAAATGCACGTGATCAAATTGCGTTCTGTGCATTCCATTCATTCTTAGTGGAAGTCCAAACAAAAGCTGGCTACATACATGCGACCCATGCGTAATAACAACCTGGAGATTAGGATCCCGCAATTAATTTAACATCATCCATATTCAATTTGTGTATCACATTTCTTAATGTTTTCAGTCAGTGTTCAATAATAGAACATTATTAGAATAATATTACTGATGGGCACAGCAACAATGAAGAATGTCTTATGATGGTGTTAAAGTATTGGTACTTTTCTGTCAACAGAGTCAACTCTTCACCTTGTGTTGAGGCTTCGTGGTGGAGTTATTGAGCCCAGTTTGCGTATTTTGGCTCAAAAGTACAACTGTGACAAGATGATCTGCCGAAAGTAGGTG
>OZ037783.1:30070125-30135125 GCA_964035525.1 Porites cylindrica
GCATGTCGCGCATGATTACATATCAAGGACCTCGATTCCGGCAAAACTGCATCATTACCAAACTTACATGCGTCATTTCAGTCATCACCGAAAATAAACCGCATGCTCATCACGAGACTCATTTGCATACAATGAAAGTTGTCACGATTCTTATCCCCGGTTAGGATAGACTGCGTGGCCGGCGCCGGCCACGCAGGCTACGGTTAGGAACGTGTGGCCTACAAACTAGGTCCCGCGCACAAAAAAGGAAAAAGAGAAATGCCTGCACTTTTAGAGTCTCGCTCTGCTAAAGAAAGCTCGCCTAACAAATTTCAAGGTTCTGGTTTTTGTTTGACCTGTGTAAACTTAGTGTGTATTTTTCAGTGGCCACGTTTGAGGTCATCAAGGGGTTTCAATGGATTTTTTCGTGAATTGCTTCTGTTATAATTGTGTCAATAACACAATACTTAAATATGATTGGTTCTTCACAGCCCATATTTTAAAGCTTAATTTTGCTATAGTAACTTTAAAACTGTCCAATTTGACCTGTCCAATTACCAGGAGCTTGTAATCAGACAGGTCAAATAGGTCAGTTAAAGAACCAATGAAAATCAAGTAGCAAATGCCACTAGCCAATGAAGTTTAACTACATTGCACATGCTAACCAATCAAAATCAATGAAAAAATAGTGTTCATGTAAGCTGTCCAGCTTCAACTGGAAAAGAAAAATGGATTAAACTAACTGGTCCAGTGACTTTTATTTACATTAATAATATTCCAGGACTGAGATTCTCATAAAATGTTGACACTATTTATTGGTAATAGGACTTCGTGCCGTACAATTCCAGGGTGATTGGGCTTGTAATTTCAAATCGGCCTCGCACTGGAATTACTCGCCCGATTACTCCCTGAACTGTACTCCACTCAGTCCTATTACCCTTACCTATTATTTCTTTGATAGGCTACTATTGACTAGTTTGGTTTTCCCTTTGCATGGAGCTTCAAAACAATCAAGACCAAGGGATGCTCCCAAAAAAGAAACCAATAATCTGCAATCATTGTAGCTTGGTAGACAGTACTTTGATTTATTTTTGTACTAAACACTTCCTGACTTACATCCTCTAACTCATACAATTTTCAAGAAAAAAATATTATTTTTATTTCTTCGCAGAGAAAACAAAACATTATGACAAAACTCAACAACAAAAAGAACCTTGGGTAGTTTGTGAGGAATTTCAACCACAACACTTTGAAGTTAACCTATTATTGAATGTGGCTTTGAATAACAAATTATGCAAAGATACAACAATCACTTCACCTTTATTAACGCTAAGGGTAGTAAACCAAAAAAGGGAAAGAACACCGTATATCTAAAATACATGGGACCCAATCATGCCTCTACTAGCAATCTGCTAGTAGTTTTAGCATGTTTAGCTGTCAAAAATCTTAAATAAAGATTCTATGGAGTTAATATTGTCCTAAAGATTTTCAATGCATGTCCTACTTTCATAATTCTCATGTTTTTCATGTACCATTGTCCATGGCAACATGTCACAGAATTTAATTTTTGCTTCTGTAAAATGTGCATTTTCTAATAGATGGAATTCCATGGCGTTAATCTGTCAGTGTTCAAGAATTAATAGTATTTTAATAATTATTATTACTGCTTATTGCAAGCCAATATCTTAAAAATAATTTAAACAGCTTAACCAACATGGTTCTAACTGAATTATTTGTCCTGAAGTACTTGACATTATTCATTAGCTCTCAAAAGAAAACAATATTGCTGACTGCCCAACATAGTTGTATTACCACAGTCAAGCCAGGTCAAGCGTACCCCCAAGATGCCATCAATGAATTTATTCTGCGAAAGTTAAATCCATTGGCAGTTGTAGATTTCAGACTCATTTCTGCATTCGTGCATGTGTAATGAACCGATAATGCACACGCAAGGTAGTCATGAAATTTCTACCAGCTCAGTTTTCCTAAATTTGATAGAAATGTCTTCAAAGTAATTTTCCATTCAAAGATTTTTAATCTGACCAAATACAGACAAGTTCTCGCAAAACATTCACTGCTCATTATGCATGCAGGAATGCCGAATTGAATTTGACACGAGTTATGGGAATGACTAACAGATTCATTTTTTAAATCAGTTTATTAATAAAACCTTGGGGGGTATGCCTGACCTGCCTTGACTGTAATCCTGTTTCTTCATTGCTTTTCTTCGACGACCCTGAGAGCAAATGATCCACTGCAATAAGCCGTCTGATGATTGAAAGTGAAAATATTCATAACTTTCTGGTCCCTTGAGAAAATTCACGAAGTATCTTTCTGGCCATAGCAAAGTTGTTCTCAGCCACAATAAGAGCCCTGGTGATTTCCTCACGAGAATAACCTTGGGCTTGAAGGATGGTAAAATCCTCTTCATAAAACTGCATTGCATCATTGTTCGAGTTGTCATCCGGAAGTCTGGGAAGTCTTCGGTGCCTGGCATCCTCGATGGCTTCTAACTTACTTGGGTCAAAATTCTCAGCAGTATATGTAGGGTTACTGAAGCTTTTGGCTTCTGCACCAGACCAGCTATTCCGTGAGACAAGTGAAGGACGAAAAGTGTTTGGCGGGTTAAATACAGCTGCAGAATTCCTGTTTTTTCCACGTTTATTAGCAGCGGTTTTTACGTTTGAATACGTAGGATCATCAAGTACGTCATCTGTTGACCTTGCCTTAATAAAGGTCCTAGAAGACGATGGGCGTTTACCTTTATCATTGGTTCCGCGTGCCTCCCAAGTGTCAAAGCTTTGTGAACGCGGCGGAGGAAGTGCCACGACTAAAGGACCCTTTAAAAAGTCATTTTCAAACTCCTTGTCTTTGGACTCATCCCACTGTGCAAATGGATCATCAGCAAAGGGGTCAGCCACAGGTTCCAAGCTGCCAGCGCTATTAGACAAGCCATTCTGCTTAAAGGGTGTGTTATCTCCTTTGTCTGACAAAATTGGGAGCGGAAAATCATAGCAGGCTGCTTCATCATTGGTACAAATTTCAGCAAACATGTTTCCATTTGCGGTGCTTCTTTCAACACCGCTAGCACCCAAGTCATTGTTGGGAGCAGGATAGGCTAGCTGTGCATAATTTGTCCTATTCTGATGGGAAATTTGATTATGTGAATCACTAGGCACATTTGAAGTATCAATATCTGCGTACCCAATCGTATCCCTTCGGTTGTCCCCTCTTTCACGATTGACATCTCTGTTTTTATCTTTTTTCTCCACACTCCCCCTGCTTTTATAACTCCTCTCTGGTATAGCAGGAGGGCTGTCATTCTCATTGTCAATAATTGGTGGTGGTGGAGGTCTTCCTTTACGAATCTGTGCAGGTGAGTTTTGGGGTGAATTACAAGGTGATGCCTGGGGTGACGAATGAGGTGAAACGTTTGGAGATGCCAGCGGCGAACTTCTTGGAGAATTCCTAGGAGAGGTTCTTGGTGAGTTCCATGGAGAACTGTGTGGAGAGGACCTTGATGAGCTTCTCGGAGAACTAAATGGCGAAGCATGTGTTACTATGAGGGTGGGTGAAGTTGGTGACTGTACATTGAGCAGTTGGTTTCGTCTTTGAGGTAGGGGTGGCGGAGCATCCTCCAAATGTCTGTTCAGGTCATTACTTTCTTGAGGAGACTGCAATGTTATCCACTGACTTGGATCCTGAGAAGAGAAACAAAATACAGTATTATCATGGGTAATAACCAAATTGACATACCATCGGTTGCATCTAAGCGTGTACATGTGACAAAAAAAAATATTCTAATTGGGTGAAAGCATGACATCTTTTGCCACTAAATCGTTGAAGTTTGGGGTGGCGTTAGACGAACGTTCATGTGCAAAGTGGGCAGCTGTTTGTCGACTTGATTTGTTTTCCCTCAACAAAATATTCATCGCAAAACGTTTAGAAGAATTTCTGGGTTTTTGTAAGACTTCAAAGAAAAATTCTTAAAAGCAAGTGTGCTGTTTCTGATCGAGAAATATCACTCAAAATTGAGAAAAATGAAAGATAAGTAGAACAAGCTGATCAAAAACATGCAAGCAACTTAACCTTTGCTGTGACAGTGTGCTTTAACAGCTGCCAAACTTCATGTCTGGCACCCTATTAGAACATGTTTTTTTGTCTCATGTCCACGCTCAGATGCAATCGACAGTAAATTTAAAAACATACATTAATTCAATTTAGTGCTTAGTTTAGGGTTATTGTTGCTTAAAAATTGCTGGGGTTGGAAAACCTTTTAACAAAGGGAAGACCACAAACAATAGTGTGGTATATGTAGTAAGATGATAACATTGTGATTCACAGACGGCCAATAACATCATGAAATAATAGACCAATCAAATCGATAACCAGCATTTAATACCATCAACTAGCATGATACAACTCATGCTGACTCTGAAGATGACTACGGGACAGGCTATTGAAACATCAGTCACCTTCAACAACAGTCCTATTCCAGGGTTCTCAATAGAAGGCGGCACCTGGCGATTGATCGCCGCTTACTTTCGGATTTATAGCCGCTTACTTTGTGTTTAAGTTGCTTTTCTTTGCTTTGTTTTGACACCTCTGGCTTTGCTGAAGAGCCTCCTACTTTATCAGTGATCACCTCCTACTTAAAAATCTATTGAGAACCCTGCTATTCAGGACTACACTGAACCCAATGATCATACCCTACCTACTTATGACAAGGTAATTAACTCTGCAATCAAGTCACTCATCAATCACTACTTTCTTATCTAAGTATTCTTTGTTCACTGTTCTGAAAATGGAGACTTTTGTTACACTATCCTGACCTCCATTACTTCCTCCTCATCAAATTCAACCTGATTCTCTTGGATCTCAGCTGGCATACTTGTACTTGATGGCTGTTCATGATGTGGAACAAAAGGGTCAACAACAATGGTTTGCATGTCTTTGATCTCAGAACGGCAAAACGGACATCCCTCCCCGCCAGTCTCCTGCCACTGCTCCAAGCAGAGGTGGCACATCAAGTGACCACAGGGCTCCAGGCGTACATCTTTGTTGTTTTCAGCGCAGATTTTGCAGAGTTGAAATGTGGAGCCCATCTCGCAGTACAGCTCATACTGCTCCTCGGTGACAGTAATATGTTCATCGGGCGGGGTTATCAAGTGGTGGCTAACATCAGGGTTGTCTGGTTTACCATCAGGATACAGATAACTAGAAAAATGCAGTTTATTTGAACGTCAATCAATAATAATATTTAGCACAAAAGTACTAACCGAGGGCAGGGCATGCTATATTTCCATCTCCTACAGGGGATGGGACCACCATTTTACATCATTGGTCATCCTAGCTACCCGAAGGAAGTGCCTTCATTTCTCAGTTATTTTAAGACCCTGAGTAGTGGATCAGCCCTAGGAATTGAACCCACAACTTCCTGCTCTGCAGTCAAGCATTCTACCAACTGAGCTAATCCTGTCTGGGTTAAACAATGTAAATATTATTTTAGATATATGAAATGAAACACCCCTAACAGTACTTTCACATATTACTATCTGTTCTTCTTCATTTTCAAAATTGAAATTTGGAATTTTCGTTTAAAATCGATTTAAGCCATGTGCAGAAGTAAAAGGGATTAGAGGAAGAAGACTTACTATCCTTCTCTGGCTCCGTCTATGAGCGCCTGGCACAGTGACTTGTTTTGAGGGATAGTCTGTAGAATACTGTGTTCCGGCGTCACATATCCTATGGCCCACTGGCCAAGTCTTGTACAACTTAATCTGAAGATATAGCTGTAATAAACCATATTACATATTGAATATCAGAAAAGCTACAATTTACTATTCCCCTAATCTTCCAGACCCCAGTTGTTAACCCTTTAAGTCCCAATAGTGACCAAGATCAAATTTCTCCAAACTATATCCATACACTGTCAAGAGATAAGTTATGAGAATTAATAGAATGATCACTCAAGAGAAAATGCCTTGATCTATTATCAAATTCTCTCTACTTATTCTTTAAGGAAATGTATAGAGATCAGTTTGGAGAATTTGTTTGTGGATACTGGGGCTTAAAGGGTTAAAAAGGTGGAAAATGCTATCCACTGGATAAACCCCTATCCGGTGGATAACGTAATGGGTTTTCCTGATACCTATCCCCAGCTGAATAGTAATTTATCCAGTGGAGAGCACTATCCAGCATTTAAACAACTAGGGCCAGTGGGTAAACCCCTCAACTCATTTACAAAAGATGCTTTTCAAGATATTTGGAAGGACTGATATTAACTCCCACATCCTTTCAGCTTTTGTATGAAATAAAGAAATACCAATATGCAGATCTTAGAGGATGTTATGCACCTTGGCCAACACCCTCCTTGGTCTGCATAATTATTCATATCACACACAGCCTCATGCAGTTATTTTACTGTGATTAATGTCTGATAGGTTCTTATTTTTTCACTTCCTCTTTTTTCCTCCTCCTCCTCTTTCATCTCCACCTAGATTTATGTAAAGCGACCACAAAGTAAACATTATTGTCTGAAAAACTGGTACCATTTAGTTATCACTATTATCATTAATGATAGCTGAAAGGAAGTCTTAAACATGCAAATTTCATCTATTCATCTGAAAAGTAAAGTAACTGGGTAATTAAAGTCCACCTGCTCTGACATCATCTAAAAAATTTATTAAAACGTCTGCTATCCATTGTATGTATCTACATATGTTGCAGTTAATTTTTTATTTCAGGTAATTTTTATTTTTCCTTTGTTTCATATTCATTAGCAAACATTACCATACCCAAAAAACAATATAAAAATAAGAATTAACTACAATATATTTATTAAGTATAAACTTGATACTGTTATATCAAATATATCACAAATCAACAACCAACCTTCCAGGCTTGTCTAGATGTTTACAAAGGCGAGCCTTCACTTCATCATACGTCATGAATGCGCAATAACCAGGATGTGTTACAGCCAGAAGATTCCAGTTCTGAAGTAGATGTGACCATGGTTGAAATAATCTTGTGAAGACGTCATACTCGAAAATGGATATGTGGTCATTACAGGTCAGATCTATTGTTGATTTCAAGGCCATTGCCTCCAATCCAGAGCTTATATGATGTACTGTTTGGAGAGTCTGACGGAACTGCTTCCATGATACAGTTGTTTTACTAAAGGGTAGTAGAAATAATTTATTATTAACAGTTCAGGTCCCAAGAGTGACCAACATCAATTTTCTTCACACAATATCATTACTTAATCAAGAGAAAAAGTTACGAGAATTAATAAAATAATCACCAGGGCTGTTCAAACATGGGTTAAGATAACCCAGGGTTAGTTCAAACTTTGAATTCAGATATGAAAGATTAAAAAGCAAATCCAGTTTAATTCTTCTTGTTTACAATCTGATGATTGGATGCTCTAAAAAGAATAGAGAGAATTGTTCGAGAAAGTGCTTTTAAAAAAAGAAAAAGAAACTGGGATTAAAATTTAACCCCCGGTTAGCGCTTATCGGCCTTCGAACAACTAGGCCCTGAGGGAGAATGCTCTGATCTTTTATCAAATCCTCTTGAGTAATTCTTTAATGATATGTATGAACATCAGTTTGGAGAATTTGAGTCAGGAAAAAAGCACTGCTTTGTGGCTTTACAGTGGATACATGGCAGTACTAGGTCTACCTGAGATGAACAACACATCCCTGATTGAGTCTGTCTACAATTACCATTTTGTCAGGCCAAAATGGTGACTCAATCAGACATATATCCTTTCAAGAAATAAAAATTACTTGCAGTCCTGCTTCAGTTATTTTTCCTTGACTCTTTAGCAAGGGTAAATGCCCTGTTAATGTTATGGTATGTCAACTAAGAAATAACACAACACACAAGGCTTTGGTGAGCAAAATTTAGGCAAGAAGAGCCAGCTTGAACTTGCAGCGATAAAAAAAATGCTGACTAAGAGGGCACACGGCATAATATATTAGGCACAGTGCCAAGTAAGGAGATACCAAGTGGGCTAACACCGCAGTGATCCACAGGCTCACAGCTTTTCATATTGCTTGCCAACATAAAATTTTATTTTATGCTAAAATATCATGAATATTGTCTTTCTAACCGAAGAAGTGCCTTCTTCAAATATATATTACAGATCAAAATTAAATTCAGGTTAAAAATCTTTAACCTATGTTGATTCTCAATTTCCTTTGCTAGGAGACAGAGGAAATTGAGAATCAACTTCGGTAAAAAAAATTAAATCTGAATATAACTTTGATCTGTAACATACACACCCTTCTCCCTCTTTCACTTTTCCTTTCAAATACGTTTGACCTGTCAAAAAAGTTTGTACTTGCAAAACATGTTTCACTAAAGAAAAAATCTTGAATATCTGATTTGCAACTTATCTATGACACAACAGTCGGTGCTTTCCAATTCGAAAGTGCAAGTTCCACAGCATGGACGCAAACAATGAACAAAAATAATCACTCATTTTTGGTTCCAGGACCTTCTAATAGAATTGTTTTAAGGTCAAGACTGAATTCAACGAATCAAACACTGACATGCACTTAATTATCATTTAAATGGCCAATACATAGCACTGAGTTGGATTTTTCAAAGATCATATTAATAAGCAGCCAACTGCAGTTAAGCCAGCTTGAAATGGTTGCTTTATAACATTATTTTGAGCCTGGATTTACTTGACTACACACACAGCTTCTTCCACATTGTAAGGATTGATGATGCTATTAATTTTATGTTGCTTGCTATTTTGAACAAAAGAAGTTCAGATGAAACTTCCAAATATAATATACCTTTTAGAATTAATTTGCAGTGAAACAATTTTTGTTGCTATTTAAATGTATTTGCATGTATGACAAGTAATCCACATATGGCGACCAATAACATATTAAACAACGAAGATAATAGCTTGTGTTTACAACGTCAAACTGTAAAACACATTATCCATACTGTGAACACCTTCCTTGGAAATTATAACCTCAAAAGTGAATGCTCTTTATAAATTCATGCATCATTAAAATAAGGCAGACTTGGGGTCAAATAAATGCTCATTTGTTGTGCAAGGCTTGGCATCTGCAGCATATAAGAGGTTTTAAAATTAAGCTTCAATAGTGTACGAAAAACTACAGTTACAAGAAGGCCCGTTGGTGGAGAAGATTTTATATCACCTGCATTTAATACAAAAGGAAAATTGTCCTGCCGATTGTGTTTCATTTCAATGGAAATATTTTCAAACAAAAGACTTGTTAAGCTTACTTAACCTGACTTTTCACGTCAAGCGAGCCACGCAATTTAGAAAATTAATCCTTTATCGTTTTCCGTTTTGACAAGCTCTAAATGCGTTGAAGACTAAAGCGCAATTGAACGAATAAAAAAGCTTCAAAATGATAAGGCCGGGCCAGGACCACCTGCGAAAAACCTCAATAATTCTGAAACGAGGAGTTTTTATGAGTTACACACTGAAACACAGCAATTCCATCCAGTGATCTCCTCGGTTTGAAGAACAATAACAATATCATCAACAAAAAATTAACATAAATTTCCTTACCCAACACCGAACGACTTTCTCCAGAATTCAGCTGCATCATATTTTGTAATCCTGAAGCCATCGCCTATATAAGTTCCTTGAGGAAATATTGCTTTGACTTCAGCAAGCATGTGGCTGAAGACCAAGCTTAGTTTTGTTAAGCTTCGTCTGTAAGTCGAATCCTCATCGTACATTTTCTCCTTGCCTTCCTTAAAAAGCTTGATGGCGAGCTTCGACTGCTTAATAAGGTTCTCGATGTATATCCTAAAATACTCACAATCGTTCAAGATGTGCATACGATCCTCGTACTTCGAAATAATTAACTTCAAATGTTGATAAGTATCGGGGAGTATGTCTAGAATGTAAGGGGGGCTGTTCTTCAACGACAGCCGTTGATTTTGGCATAGCTTCACCACTTTGTCCATCAGTTTCCATGTTTTCTCGATAGTCTTCCTGTCGATTTGCAATCGTGGTGTTACGGCGTGTGTTAGAGCATCGTGCAAACGAGAAAGAAATCGCGAACTTCGACTGCTTGGAGGTACTCCGGCCATTTTGATCCATTCGCTCGACTGCAATTTCCGTGTTCGACGACGACTCTTACCACGTGACGTTAGTAAACAGCCAATCATTGTGCGCAATAGTTCTGGAAGTGCGATAATTCTACGAATCTAACGTTTTGCCGGAATAATTTCTAGAGATCGAGGCTTCTTGCCTATTTATAAATCTGGCAGATGGTCACCAATAATCTTCAAACTTTGATAGCGGCAGATGATCTCGGGCGCTTCTCAGTTTATCTGCGTGTCCACCCTCGCCGTTTCTCACGACTATTCGATCAATGCGTTGGGTTCACACACTAAAATGTTGTCTTGAAAATTGATCTGTTTCCGGAGGCGGGCTGTATTAGATTCACTTTTTAGTTTCGCAGTGACGTAAACGTCTGAATAACTCTGAAAAATAAAACGGTACGATAACTGAATAAATCGAAAAAACCCTTAATACCCTTGTACCCTAAAATAGGGAACTTTAAATATTAACAGGAAAAAAACGCGTGAATGTAATCAAAAATGCTTAAAAAAACAATTCGGTCGTTGTTTTTTCAAAATATGATTAGGATTAGCACCTTTCAAAGTTGTTTTTCAATCGATGGCCTTCATGGAGAGCTTACGAGCACTAAATTCTCCTTGAAATTTCTTTCGGCAGTACATTATTGAGGATAGTAAAATATGATGCAAATTTCCTGTCGCTACTCAGTTCTATATCGCCGCGGGCAGCTCGCCACTGACTCGCCCACGTGAGAAGTTCAAAAGCTGTACCACAACCGCAAATTCAAAGTTCTATGAACCTAAAATTTTCTAATTTTTCTCAAACATAAGAACCGGAAAGAAGCCATTGTTACAAAGACTTACCTCTGATAAAGCCACTTTTGTCTTCCTTTGGTGAAGGAAACGATAAAAGAACCTCTCATCTCCTCAAGGTACGAGGAAAATGAAATACTTGCTCCAGTTCGACGAAATAGTTTCCACTTACTTTCACTCACGCTACGATGGAATTGAAAGAAAATCTATGAGAACAACATATACGCTAGTTTTCAGAAAAATAAAACATTCGATCGGCAGATTCCTTTAGGAGTGTCAGACAAATATTCATCGCGTTCTTTCTAAAGCACGAAGAGCTGGTGTTTGCAAAGTCAATTTAGGGTGTGTTGCCGTGTAAAGCTATCTATCCGGACACGCCTCGCGTGTCTATGCACGCGATCCACGTACATGTCACGCGTAGGAAAGCGAGCTGGAATAAAAGAACGTCACGTTCAAAATGCGTGGAAACAGTTTGTTGCTTTGCTCAGTGATATTCAAAACAACAACAACTCACTTACATTGAGATCACCAGTTATAATAGCCGTGAAAAAAAGCCGCTTTCCATAAGATCCTTTTTACCGATAACATTTTGTGCTCTTAAATAGCTTAAGTGCTTTATTCTATAATTTGCCTTCTTAAATGCAAAAATCTCAAATTAAGGTACATCGAAATGAAAAATGACTGGCATCAAAAATAAATAGTATCGGCTCTGTTGTTTATACCGATCCTTTTACAGTAACCGACGATGGGTGACGTGGATGACAAGTGATTAGATCGATTACCTCGAGACAAAGAGGACACTTCTCCGATGTATGGTACAATTACAAAGCGTTGTCCAGCTTTATATAGTTTGCTGATCAGTTGTCAAGAAAATGTCAAAACTTTAAACGACATACGTAAATTTTATGCGAACAGGCATCGGCTGGCGGTGGAGCTCTTGTAGATAAAAATAGCTTTAAAGTTTACCCAAAATATAACCGAAAGTCAAATATACACGCCCAAAGAGGAAACAGTCGTCATAATAGTTCTTTGACAATACTTTATTTTCGTTCCAAGGATGACTACGCAATGAACGATGGAAATATGAAGGGACACAAGATGAAACCGATATACCTTAGTTTCGTTTTCAGTGATAAAAGCAATCCTAAGGATCGCGCAAAAGGCAAAGCAAAATAAATGTTCATGGTAAGAAGAACTGTTTTCTACTTCCCAACCCAAAAATTGTTAAAAACTATTTTTGAGAGGGAATGAGTGAGTCTTGGAATATGAAAGCCCTGTACATGGAAGAGACGCATAAAAACACGCCACCAGACCTTCCACTTTTTTATGTCAACATAGTAATTTTAGCGCGACTCAACTTTTTCAGAGAAAATACGTCAACTTAGTTAAGCTCTTTTTAAACTTTTATTTTTGTTTGTATTCTAGGGAAAATCTACAAACATACTAAATAAAGATTAATTACGTACCAAATAAATTAAGAGATTCAACATCAGTCTGTCCTCTTCAGAGTCAAACTAATTCCGTCAAATATCACAAGCTATTTTAACAATCAGTAATAAATACGTTCACTGTGAAAATATACAATAGCCCCCAAATGCTCTTGAAATTTACATCATACACATGTACAGCACAAAATCGCCGCGACTTCAGTAAATAGAAACTTATTTCTCAAATAGAAAAAACTGCTAGATAACTTTCCGTTGCGGCACCAAATTTCACCGGCAGATTCAAAAACAGTCAAAAAGTTAAAACCACATACAAAATACTCAATATCGCCGGAAAGTACAGCTCTCTAGCTTTTGCACGACCGTTTTCTTTAACCACTGCGATGCGTGCAAAGCCGCAACTGTAGATTGCATTAGACTAAAGATTGGGGCGGAAGTTTGAAAAACTTTTGGGCTAAATAGTTTTTCTTTTTTGACAGAAAAACCCTGATTGCAATCCGTTCTAATCTTCATCAATTATTGCCCATCTCTTCCTCCTTTAGCATTTGCCTTGTTATTTTATAAGGCATCCCTCTATGTTATGGCTATTTTATGACTTGTTCAGGTGGTCAGTTCCGACTATCTGAATTTGGCAATAATTCATGAAACAGCTCCAAAGGAAATAAGTTCGTTGTCTCTAAGGCTACCTTAGTAAACTTGCCGAAGGATTTTAAGGTTCAAAATTTCGTGTTGTGGAAAGAATGATCGTGTTTGACAGCCGGGGTTGACAGTGAACAGCTTATCTGTTTGTACGGGCGCGCTCGACAAAGTCTATGAAAGCTCTCCTTTTGAGTCCACAAAAGGAACGTAAAATATGAATAATAAGTTCTTTAACGCGATTTTTTAAAATACCAGAGGAAAAAGACAAAGCCTGCTAGTCTCCGGTATGAAAGAGATCTAAAGACCACAAGAATAGATCTATCTTCGTCATTGAGGTGAACGAACCATAAATAAGTTGTTACAAAGTATAGGAAGTACAATATAGAACGCCAAAATAATTTACTCCGACGCATATGCACGTAACTTCGAAAGAAAGAGCCCGCGCGAAACTACAAGTGTCACTGTAAGCAAGAGAATTACCGACGAGGTTTTTGAAAGTTAAGTTGACTTGTTTGTGTCATAAGACTTAGATATAAAGTTCCGTTTTTGAAGCATAATATCAATCAGACCCCAAACCGTCCACTAAGCAGCCAGCTGCTATAAAAGTTTTCAATACACGCCTCTAATGGAGTAGGCGTAGAACTTAATCACTCGTAAATCCAGACAAGCTGTAAAATTTAAGGCGAGGCGGGTAATGTAATCTAAAGCCCGCGCGCGATCAAGTTCTCCATTTGGAGGTTCGCGGGAGGTTACTCGAGAGCCGCACGCGAAAGGAAACAAATTGAGAGCTTGCTCGCATAGGCGAGATAGGGTCACTGCTAGTAAACTAACCGTCTTAAAACCCTTTACCCGTGAACGATGATCAGTGACTAATTTCTCATTTTTTAAATCGGGTATTGATCAGGATAAGATGTTGCGAGAATTAAGTAAACGATCAACCAAATTTTGCATAACTTAACTTCTAAGCATGTCTGCTGTCAAAAATGTATGGCGATGAGAAAGGAGAATTTGTCCTTTGACTTTCGGGTTAAACGGGTCATCACTTACACTAAGCATCCTAAATCGAATTAATTTTCAGTATTATTGAGGAAACTACAAAATTCCACAACTCAATAAAAAATGTAATACCACAGGAACTTACAAATTAACTTCTCCCAAAATGAAGCGTTACGAGGAGGCAATTAGACAATGCGGCTTCGCTACTCTTTCAATCCACTCATTTAGTTAAGAGGGGGGAAATTCACTGGCATCCCGCCCGTTAAAAAACTATTTTAATTACGAGGAGTTTATAGCAGTCAGTGCTGAAATAACACGACTGAAGGCTAAACTCTGGAAAAAGCAATAGGGAAACCGCGCTAACATTCTCCTCGGTAACTGAGATAATAGGATTTACAACTTTCGGAAATGTCCTTAAGTCGCTATCAAAATGAAAGCGCGTAGGTGAAGTAATCCGGCGAGGATATCTTTAGCGGCTTCGTCGGTCAAGTAAATGTCGGAAAATTTTCCAACGCCTAATTTCACCCAGTAACAATTGTACTTCCGATGTTCCGGTGCCCTTTCCTATCGCTGCCCGTCAGTTCAGAAAGATTCCCTGGATTCTGTAACATTCTTTGGGCCGCGGAGGAAATCAAAGAAGATTTCATGTTATCCGCGCTTTTCGGTTGGGAATTAACATCTCGAAAAAGCATTCTGTCATTCGCTCGGCCTGTGAAAACAAAAGAACGCATAGGTTAGAGCCATCATATTTAACTTGTTCTAATCAAAGGCGCAGTATTTATTGGCATATCTCGCGATTCAAATAAGGGTGCGTTTAATTGGTTGCATTCCACAGTAAATATGGACATGTAAAAAAAAGTTGTTGCCAATTCCTTTCATCAGAGCCATTAGAATGCTTCAACACGATTTTTTTTACTAGAGAGAGTAATTTCGGTTTCTGGATCAGAAATAGGGTGTTCCGTATAGGTGAGAATATGACCACACTAAAGAAGACGTAGAAAGACGCATCCTCATCGAAGAAATTAAGGCTATCAAAGAAAAGTCTAGGTTAGAAAAAAAGCATTATTTAAAACACCCATTCAGAAAGATGCTGAAAGGGAAGGACGGCTCGAAAACGTAAGGTGGAAACTTTACACGCAATCAATGATATACGAAAATTAAATTCATAAAGCCAAGTCTGACAGTAAGTTATGGGTTAAAATACCTCACGTAGTGCAAGTAACCTAAGACGCCAATTTAGAAAGTTGCTAAGCTCGGCAAAACTTATCAGGTGAAGCAAAACAAGATTTTGCTGTCTATAATATTGGCTTGCAGGCTAAAAAAGGTATTCATGTTAAAACCTTTACCTATTTTCCACAACACATTTTCCAAGATTTCAGAGATGAAGGGCCTTTTTGTAGGCCTTTTTTGTGGAGAACTTTTAAATTTTGTCGAAAAACAAAAACAGTCTCAAGTGGTTGTACCTTATAGAGAAGGAGAAATATAAAGGAAACTTTGCGGAATTTTTCAACACAAAAAAGTGCCTTTCGTAGCAATTTCAAATGTTTCCTAAATTGACAATAGCGCAGCTGTGTTTCAGATGAAATTTTTCTATCTCGGTCTGACAAATGCGAAATTTTATCCGTTTGAGTATACAAAAACAATAATAGCTAAAGAACGAATGGAATTTTACTTGAGTAGTAATTCATAAAACAATTCATAGAACGTAACGCCTTAGAAAGGCAAAAAGCCAACAAATGCCCCTAAAACGTTTCACAGCTGCTGAAAATCAAACAACGGGAACGTAGGCTGAATAATGAGCGACACACCCACTGATACCGCTGTATTTTAGGGTAATTGAAACTTTTCTAGCGGATACCTCTGTGATATGGACACCTTTTTATAATGTTCCCTATTTTAATGGGTGGGGGGCGGGAAGTCCAAACCTCTTATCTGTCTGTTTAATCCTTCCTCTTTTAACATTGGCCAAAATGTTAAAAAAATCACAACTAAAATTTGTTTTGTAACATCCTGAGAAGCTCTTCGAAAAAATAGCACTATACCGAAGTTCTACCGAAAAGTTTCATTTAAATGGTACGTACTGAGCACCATAGAATTTCGTTCACAAATTCAAACGTCGCATTAACGAATCGCACCAGTATCATACAATATAAGGGCGGAAGGATTTTAGAGTATTTGGTGAAGTTGTATAGTGAAACTTTAAATACCTCCCACTATAAGGTATTAACGGAAGTCCGAGATTAATACGCAACCAACCGCCAACCGACGAGAGAGTATACTCTGAGAGACTGTTCGGAATATACATCTCCATGAACGTCGAACTGACAATCTAAAGAATTATTCCCGCCCACTGATCAAGAAACTACTTCCGACGTCTCCTAGTTTAGTTAATTATTTTTCGTGGTTTTATCTTTCTGTGTGACTGTGTTTCTTTAAATTATTATTGTAACATTGACTCTGAAAAGCCCTGTGGGGACAAGCCAATAAAATACTTATGTATGTATGTATGTAACTTTGAACATTCTCGTTATTCTTATAAGTAAAAAGATTTAGATGCCTTTCCCAGTCCTGGGCCCGCAGTGACGTATCATGCTCTGCTCATGGTAACCATCTGGTATCTCAGTCCTTTCAGTAGCCTCTCCGACTAGCCCTTTCCTTTGTAACATTATAGTATTCTTCAGTTGGCCCCTCATACCAATTTGTAACATCAGTTGCTCATAACAAATGAATACAAACACAACGGGCATTCGCACTTCTCTCACAAAAAAAGGAAGAAACTCTGACAGCAGGTGAGAGCAAGCACCAATGGAAGTTGGTCATCTGAAACTTTTAAGATTACCTCTTTAAGCGTCCTCCCTGCCAACATGTAATTTCCGGACTTTTTCAATTTTGGAGAGCTGCAATTATAATAAAAATAAGGCAAGTTTTAGTAAAAGTGTTAAGTTTATTAAGTCTCTGTTTACTTCTTTTGTTTGTTATTGTTGATGTTGTTGTTGCAGTTGCGCGGTTATTTTTATTAAACGAGGAACTTCTAATATTTAATAACTTAGTTCCGAAACCCGTAGTAGAATGCCGACGGCTACGACTTTTCCCGCCAAAATGACGCTTAACGCATGCGCACTACTTAATAAACCATGAACCAACCGTTCCATCGATCTTGAACGCACAAAAGCTTCTAATTCTTAACTAAGAACTCCTGAGTGCTTACACAAGGTTAACAAATTAATATTACATTTTAGAGCGGTTTTCACTTGACTGTCGAAAGTAATTGGTTTTGGCTTTGGTTTTACGACAGTCAAGTGAAAACCGCTCTAAATCACAGTTACCCTGCCTTAGTATCTTCCTCCCTCTTTTTATTATAGATCCGACGAATTGTGCCCACTCACCTGTCACACAGTGTATCATAACATGTGACAGCACCGTCACGCAACGCAGCCATGACAATACAAGGCGTCTTGGAAAGCTGAGCAGCCTAAATTTTTTTAAAAAATAGAGATATTATTGTAAACGTAATTACAACACTGTTAGAAAAGGTTATACTTTGAAAAGAAAAAAGAGAAAGAAATATAAAAGCAAGCGTAACAACGCAAATTACAGCAGATCACCAAGATATGAAGAAAAATTGATAATAACTCAGAAGTTTGGCGTGGTTACAATACACTTAAATAATCTCCCCCTACAAATATGCATAAATCAATGGCGGGAATGAACAATCACAGTTATATCTGTTGCAGTTTCGAGCTGATTTTAGAAGAATTTTCCACTGTTTTCTGCAAAAAGATCTGAGGACTTGTGACCACGTGTTGAGTGTCACTATCATCTTCAGAGCTAGAGCGATTTTCGAAATGAAAACGCGCGAACAAAACAGAAACAACAAGCGAACGGAAATAAAGCGATTTGATTGGTTTATCGAACAGATTCAAACACACCTGGCTTTTGGTTGGTTAAGCGAACGCTCGGCTGAAAAAACTTCATGCCCGAAGAACTTTCTAGAAATCGCTTTGACGTCATACTATAACACGATTGGTGAATCGAACAATGCCTTCTCCATATTAGGGTTTTCTTAGATGGGAAAACGAAGAATCCATGTTTTGTTCTTTTCATCCATTGGCTGATAAAACAAATAGCAAACATTTACCGAAACCATTTTTCAAGAACAAACGCAAATCGCTCTATCGCCTAACTGAGAGGTAACTTAGCATTTTAAAATAAATAAATATATAAATATACTGGAGTGATGAACAACTAATAATAAAAATAATAATAACAGTTATTTCTATAACGCCATTTCCATTGCTGTAAAATCCATATGGGTGCTGACATGTCTTACAATAAGTAGTACTGCACTACAACGATGCTGAACTGCAGAATTCATATTGTCTGTGGCAGGAAGTAACAGCGAATGCTTCGGGTTAACGAGGAAAATAACTTCCGAGATGGCAAATATGCGTGCACACAAGAGTAACCTCAATATTAACAGGCGGTATAGTTTGTCAAGTCATTGAGCAGCGATACAAGGCCTTTAAACGGGTTGGGTGATGGTATTTTCAATGCTTTGCCTAATTATATTTTTTTTATCTGCGAGCTTTAAACTACAAATGGTTTTAAAAGAGAAAGGTCTTTTATAAGAGGGCTGATTAAAGTAAAGGCGTTTTTGAGTGCAGCACGTCTACCGGAAGTGATGCATTTTAAGTTTTTAAATATCCCGTGACGCTAATAACTTTACATAATACATACATACATAAAACTTTATTTAAACTCGAATTTTAGAGTAGCTAACAAGCTAATATCTTCGAGCTAACTTTGTATTACTAAGTGTCCTTACTCTTACAGAGACGATTTGCCGGACACAATTTATGGGCAAAACCATGAATGGCAAAAGTCCACTTCCGGTTGATCGACGTGCGTCGCTCAAAAACGTCTTTGCTTATGCTCCCCGTTGAAAAAAAGTTGGTTCACTGTTTTTAAAGTTTATCTGGAAATAATCAGTTTTTAAATTCTTCAGTTTGCCTATCCTTGCTATTTTTTGGCTTTTCTGTGCTTCTTCTTGTGATTTCCTACGGTTTCAAGTACTTATTTTGATGTTCAGGTTTCAAGCCTGGGGCTCCCCTCCCCTCCTGTCCAGAGGCTCCTTCTTCCCCTTCCCATCTCCCAGAGTCTGTGCACGTACGGTCGTACCGTCACGAGTCTATCACGTGATTACCGAAAGAAAAAGGCTGTCCATCTATAGAGCGTTTTCATTCACATGGCCAGCATCTATGCAAATTTATTGGAACAAAGGAAAGCGTTTGCATAAGAAAAGAGTTCAACTCCCACGGGACTGGTTTGGAACACCAACATGACCGCCGTTTCATTGTTTTGGGACACCAATATGGCCACCGTGACGTCATGTGAAAACACTCTATAGAAAGCTGTACTGATCCAAAGGGTTAGCATTAGGTAACATCGGCCGAAGTCAGATTGTTTCTTTCAGTAAAATTACATGAAGAACAACTTAAGTCCAACTTTACTGTGAAATATAAAAGTGAAATAGAAAAACTGCACTGTGATGCTTTGAACCCGGGTCACTTGCTTTATAGCCTACATCCATATCCACTACACTATCGAGGACTAGCTGCCAAATCCAGTAATTTTTAAAATTTACATGTTCTTATATGCCGTACCGCATTACAATATTTGAAAGCTAACCGTTTTCAGTTCAGTGCTTAACCCTAATCACTGCAGATCACTGTGTTCTCTCCATAACTGGCGCTCTGTAGTTTTGGTTTCTTCAGCTATTCTAGCCTCATTCTACATTCCAGTCTCGTTCCATTATGAAAATAATGCGTTGTGTAAAATTCATAAGGTGTCCAATCTGGCTTCACTCGATGTGAAGCTAACCGACCCGAAGCAGCTATAATATGTGATTGATCCGTTATGGTCTGAAATTCCCTAAAAAGTGCCAATAGTGATGAATTTGTTAACGTTTTCCCAATTAATTTTCTCACAGGTTCCTTGACAAAAAACAACTTCTAAAAATGCAGTGCTTTGATTGAAGATTATGTTTAGTGACTTGACTTCTGCGATCACACAACATTCACCTGTCATTAAATGGAAGGTGAATTAGTGTGACTGAGAAATCAAACCCGTCCGTCACCGAGAGCTCACTAATTCTTAACTACAATGAACTGCAACTAGTAAAGCCTTGTTTTATATCTACCAACGCAAGTACAAGTGAAGCAAAAACCCAGGCACAGACAATTGCCAGACATGTTATAAGGACAAAAGCACCGATTACTGTATCTAGCAGGTTACCGTGACGCACAGCCTTAGACATGGAAAAGTTGTGCACTTGGCCTCATTTTGAAAGTGAGGGTTTTTGGAACTCAGAAGTGGCCTATTCGCCACAAAATTGAAGGAACCTGGACCGAGTTAACTTTCGCAAAGGCATCGGGGACTGTTACTAGGGCCATGGGAAAAATTGGCCAATAGCTGATCGGCGCGTCATCATTACAATCCCAGAAACCATTGCGGGATACATTTCGGCTCCAGTCCCTTTCTCTTTTCTAAAGTCGAGTGGCGAATGGTTGGGTTGTTCTAAACTTTGAAGTTAAAAAATACATTAGGCTGATTTAGCATCAGAACGGGAACGTCAGTTGACGACGGGAAAGCGCACGGAATAAACTGAACGCGACTTGAGGTGCCCAATTGGCGGCTCTGCAATTGGTCAAGCCAGTTGTTTGATTATATTTGCGCTCGCCGTCGTCACTGCCGTCGCGTTATATTTGCTAAATCTGCCTATTAGCGGTATGCATACAACCTAGATTACTTAAACACCAAGGCACTTCACTGAGATGAACACAACAGACTACGCCCTTACCAGGTGGTGAGCTTTCCAACCAGCAGGCAAACAACCGCTGTACAACTTCGCACAGTCTGCGGCCTCGGCCACTCCAAGCAGCAGCAATCGTAGCCCAATGAAATGAAAGCCAGCGGTGAGTAGCGCTTCTATGATCTCTGCATAGTTGATACTAGCTCCCCGCCGACTGCTATGCTGAGCTCGGCAATCGAGCATTTGCGGCAGTAATAATAAACAGTTGATCTCGAGCAAGGAACTTGGTAATAACGTCATTCCTGGGCCAGTATCGACTTTGGCTTGTTCTTCAGCGGTTAGCTCCACCAGCTCTCTGTTGGCTGTGACGCTGAAAATATCGTCCAGTGCGAGGCATGGGATCTAGAAGCCGAAATTAAAACCGTTGAACACGCATGAAATGTAAAAGTAATCCTAGTTTATTGTGGCTTTTATGCTGCGAACTATACCGACATGGGAATTTTTGTGTGCACAATCCGTGACAATATATTTGGCTTCCTGTAACTATTTTCTTCTTCTACTGAATACACAACAGCTGACACGATTTGCTGATGTACAATCTGTTTGGCTAATGTTAACGTAAAAAGGTATTGGAGAGTACTTATAACCTGATCAATAAAAACAGCTAAGATACTAGACAGCGATTGCGCCTAATTGAAGCGAATTGGCTGACCGACATAAAAGCAAAATCCAGCAAGAAGCACACACCCTACACCAGCTCTACGGTATGGCTCCCACTCTTCCACTGTGATATAGCTGTGCGCATGCGCAGGTACTGGCCATAGCGCGAAAATCACGGAGTTGCTGCTTTCAAACCTTTTTGTTGAACTTTTTTTCGTTTTTCCTTACTGACATACCTCTTCTGCCTTGAGGTCGATGGAAGGTGGACAGCAAACGCCTTCAGCAAACAGAAGCTTCACATCTCGGATAGCTTCCTCGTAGCTAGCAGATCCTGGGATAAAGTGACCGTGTAAGAAATTATGAGTATGGAAAAACCTTCAAATATGTTGAGTAGACTGGAAAACAAGCGCATCCAAGATTCGGAAACTCCTATTTTAGTTTCTTTTGCTGTTGCTGTTTTGTTTTAGAGATTTTAGTATTTTAAAGCAAGGCTGAGGTCGAGCGAATCAATTACCAGGTGAAAGACTGGCTATCACTTCAACCACAACAAAGATTGCCGGATAAAGGTACAATCTTGAACAAATATGTTAAAAAGAATGGAGGTTGCCATGTCTAGCACTGGCAATTACAAATTCTTTCCCCCTCCCCTGCCAAAGAAACAAAGTCTCGCCGGATCATTCTCCCCCCACCAACTGAACAACATTGACCAAGGTGGGGTGAGGGAACGGGTCGTTACAGGACAAAATCCGCCGGATGGACGCCCTCTGGGTAACAAAGTGTTAAATTTTTAACACTTTTTGTCCAAGACTGTAGCTTCTGAATATCACCGAAGAGAGAAATAAGACTCTATGCGTGACTAAGGGTGACAGAAACAGATAATTCGCAGCTTTAATAAGCAAATGCGTTTTTGAGCGACGCACGTCAACCGAAAGTGAGGTCTCTTTCATTTTACAGCACCTTCACGCTACCAAATTTGTATTTCTAAGTGTCTTGACTATTATAGAGACGATTTGTCCAAACATTTGGGCAAAACCACCGTCCAAAAATGAGAAAAGAACACTTCCGGTTGACGTCTTTGCTTAAGGTCACTAATAAATCTTTTAGCCAAGAAAAATCAGCCTACGATTTTCCCCATTTTCTGTCACGTACCGTAAAAGGCATTTCGAACAGAATCCTCTCCAAATGAACCTCGCAGAAAGAACTGGGACTGTCGCTTGGCCAGACGAGCATCACTGGGTCCCAGTACCTCTTGAAGACGCCCCACAGCATTTTCACGCTGAAGACAGAGCGCCAAGACAGGACCGGAAGTCATGTGACTAACATGACGCTGAGGGTCTTTCTCCTGCAATGTCACACCGTGTAATTCAGTAAAAAGGCGAGCGAATGATAGGATACACCATTATTCATTCAAAATATTTCTCCGTTTCGGATTGGCTCACATTCCACGGTTCATTCTTCATAATCACTTGACCAAATTTGGAAGACGTTTGCTATATTCGGAAAGTGACGTCACTAGTACAGAATAATCACCAGAAAAAGGGAGGGCAACCGAGAATCCCTAGGGACGAGGTTGCATTGTTTTGGTGGAGCAGTAAATGTTCCACCAAACGGAAACATAAACTCTGGTGATCTAAGTTGAGATCCATATGGCCAAAATTTCCCATGTTTTGCAACGATCGAAAAATTAAGCCAAAATCTAAATACAAAATGTGATAAAGCTTGCTGATTTCTTCCCATCTGTCTCATTCAACGTTGATTTTCAAGAAGTTGAAGCCCAAATACTCTTGTGGAACCAACATTGGGGAAGGTGGGGGGGAGGTAAGGTGTAGTACGTGTGCTCGTACAAAGCCCTCGTGCACTTCGTGTTTTGAGAAGTCTCTTTAGTTTGACTGACAGTGTAGTTCAGTTGAGCTTTCACTCCATTCCTAAACGAGTGACGACTAGAACATGTTACACCTTTATACAGTTTTCCTTTCCTTGTATCTAAGTTTTCAATGTCACAAAGGTCAACTAAATTGCTTAAGGAACAAGAAACTAACTCCATAACGCTTATAAAATTGGTTTGCAGAGAAATCGCCCACTCCTGGTGATGTTTCGTATAGAAATAAGAGGAAAGTTTGTCAGTCCATTCTCACCTGATTAGCCATCAAAGTGGATGCGTCTACAGACGACAGGATCATCATCTTCATGCCAGCCACGGAGAATCCCTCCTGACCAAGGCGTTTGAGCACTTTGCCAAGATGCTTACACGCGATGCCTGGCTTCAGAATACATACTGTGGGTATAACGCGGGGTTTTTCCAGCAAGCTCTGGAGTACTGGCATATCCTCATATCTTAGCGTCTCCACACTGCCAAAAGAGGCCTTCAATGGTAACTTGCTGAGACCCATTCTTCGGTTTCTCTGTTTCCTAGAACCGTCTGCTTCATTCAGGGACTCACTGCTACCACTAGAACCACTTCTAACTACTCTCCGGGGTGGGGGCAGGAGGTGAAGGTTCCTACGCGCTGATTGGTCGGAGAACAATTCCCTGTCAAAGAAAACGACTGACAGCTGCCGGCAAGCCAGTTCAGGCGTGCAGGACATGAGCATTTCCTGGGAAATGATGTCTTTAGAAAGTTTTGCTTTGGTCAGATCTGAATGCGATTTTACAAAGCGTTGCAGTCGCACAAAAGCATCGACTCCTCTCAGAGCTAAGACCAGTGCAGGGCCCGATGTGAGGTTTTGGAGGCTTCTTTTCCACAACGCATCACCAATCTTACAGGGGGTAAACTCTTTAGCCTGATGCATGGATAGCGAAGGGAGAAGTTTGAGCCCTAAAAGTTCAAATCCACAACTGGAAGACAACTTTTCTTTCGTTGTCTCTACCCCTTCTCTTTCTAGAAGAAGCTCACTAAGAACCTCTCCAGCAGAGATGGTAGCTTTCTCCTTCAACAGCGTTACAACGCAGACTTGCTCTAGTTCAGGATTTGAGTGAAACGCATGCCTCAGAAGATCCACAGGGTAGGCAGCTGGGTCCGGAGAATGAGAAAAATCACCGCCAAGGTGTTTGAACATGGAGTCAGTATAAGGCACGCAGAGAAAACTCGACTGAGGCAATCCGATGGAGTCTGCAAGTGGTTTAAGAACTGATATGGGATGATGAATTGCGTTTTCACGTCTGAGTAAGAGAATTGTAGAAGCCACTGGGAAAGGTGTCTTTGAGACGCAATTCGATTGCTTTTCACGTCTGGGACAAAACGTGGATAAAACTTCAGGTGCAAGACCCAATCCGCCAAAGTGATTGGGATTTAGTCGCAAGCGCTTGATACCTTGAGGACTAAAGCCTTTTTCAAAGCACATGCAGAGCACCTTTCCTAGATACCTAATGGGAACAGCCGGTGAAAGGACGAAGAAAATGCTTGTGTCAATGACTGAGGTCAAAAAGTGCGGTGGCGGTCTGCAAGTGGTGTAAAGGGAACTCGTAAGAAGTTCCTGGGCTTTGGCAGCATTCCGTCCCTTTCCACTAGGCGAACCTTTATTTTTCTGATCATGCACCTCCAAAAGGTCATTAGACCCGATGTTTACAACACCACTTTCCGGGACCCGACCTCCAAACCATCGTGCTAGAGAGGTCCCCGCACTCTGCGAATTTCTTGGGCACCAAAATAAGTGGTCTGCCTTTGCTCCGTTGCTGTACAGGGCTCGTAATGAGTTGGGGTCCGTTCGTTGTGCGAGTTTAGCATCCACAGGACCTACCTCGTCCTGCCACCTTGAGATGGCATGGGGACCACGAAGTGCAATCACCAAGACGGAAATCTCGGCTGGCGTTTGTTCAGGTAGCAATGAGATCGGAAGTGGAGACTCATTCGCTGTGAAAACAAAAACAGCCCTTAATTAACTTATTGATTGTGCTCGTTGTGTTGTAAAGCACGCAGGAACCGACTAGAGGACGAGAGAAGTGTGGGAGAAACACGAGAAGTCGTCGAATGTTTCTCTCTACTTCTTGAGTGCTTAAGCCGCTTTTTAAGTGCTTTACAACACAACAGAGCACAGTCAAGGCTTCTTTATTTGCTTCATGATAAAGAATCCGTTAAATTCTCCAGGCATTACGTTCTTATTTTCAAAACAAACTTTAGCTCCGTGTTTTACACTCACATAAAGCACACTTTTTCAACCCATAAGAGTGCCTGTTATATCTGAACTTTATTAAAGTTTCTCTTATCCTCTGTTCGCTAATATATTTAATCGCTTACTTACAGTATGATTGTTTTGGACTTGTTCAGGCAAAAATCAATTCCAGGTCATAAGAAACTCGCTGTCACAAACAAAGATCTACGAAAAATGCGTCGTTCCAGAGGCTGATCAACTGCAAACAAGGGATCGCTTCCATGAAATATCTACCGTATATTTTAATCTAAGGTTTATTTCTAATTTATTTGAAACTGCCCTTCCTTTGCTTTAGCAACGACGACGGCGACGGCAAAAAGAACGTCAAATACGCAATAATTTCCTTCAACATTTGCTGAATGGAAAGCAGTCTAAGTCGGTTTAATCGAGAAAATATGGCGCACGCAAAGACAAAATCTACAGTCTATTAATACCTGATTTTTCCTTGGGATATTCTCTGTGGTAAGCCAGCCTTAGACCAGAAATATCCAAAGCCTTGCTGCGTGCGCGCATCAGCACATCAACCAAACAGAACGGCGAATGAAACACCGCATGCTGTAGCAGCATCACCGTGTTCTGAATCTCGGGTCCCTGGCAAATTTTACCTCCGGTTTTCTCTTCAGTCGGGTAATCATCCAACTCCATTGTCTGCCAGAAGAATCCGGGCTTAGCTCCAAACACACGGTGCATGGCCTCGGGGTCCGAGTTTACAGTTAGCAGGGTGGATAAATTCCTCTTGCTTGTCATTATCTCTGTGAGGGATTCGGGAATGGGCGTGAATTCAGAAAAGCGAGCAAAGACAGTGTGTAGTGAATTGGTAGAGAGAAACTTGCTAACAGCATGTCTAAAAGAGTTGTTTGCTTTGGATTTCTTTTGGTTTTCCCCTATCTCAGCACGACTGCAAATCCCAATGTCAATCTTGAGCTGCCCTTCATGCCAGCTTTGCTGGAAGCCTACGACATAGAAGGGTGCACCACACACCTCAGCATAATCTGTAGTGTTCACACTGGGAGTTACTAAACAGGCCAGAAAGGTTACAAGGTGTGAGAAGCAGTGTGTATCCGGAGTAGTCGCTCCTCTTGTTCCCTGCCGGATGACAGACAGCTCTCCGCAGCTTGATAGTTTGGTGCTTAACAGCAGATAAGAAGTATTTGCGTCATAATCTCGTAAACTGATAACATCCCTCTCGTATGAGGCTTCCTGAGAACAGAGAATGACGGTGCAAATATTACTGATTGAAAGGGATCTTGATGGATTCAACCATACTGATTCAATGAAGGCTGCTTTGGGCATTGGGAATTGCGCACTGCGAAGCTATTGTTTGGTGGTCTCTTACATGTACCAGGGTTCGTACACTTTTTCAGGCCAAAAATTCAAGGACTTTCAAGGACTTTCCAGGACCCTAACTAGAAATTTCAAGGACTTTTTTAATGACAATTTTACCTCAAAACCAAGAAAAAGGTTTGTGTTAACATCTACGTTTTGGGTTTGCAGATAGTGCAGAACATTTTCGAACTTGTTCAATAAAAACTCAAGAACTTTCAAGGACCGAAAACGAAATTCAAGTACTTTCAAGGCCTTGAAATTGGACTCCTGAAATTCAAGGGTTTTCAAGGGTTTTCAAGACGCGTACGAACCCTGATGTACATTGTAAGCAGGTCATTGCAGTGAATTCTATCTGCCCAATGCTTAAAGCCCAATGGCCAATGACCTATTGCCAAAGCAACGTTTATTGAATTATAGCTGTCATGATTAGTAGTGCGTTAGAGACACATGATAGTATTTGGTTTGTTCTCATTAGGGTACATCTCAGACATCTTCATCTGAAAATTCCCCTGGAAGTCCCCACTTAAGCCACGCATGTCAGGGTTGCCTAAGCACTTATGTCACCCCGGGGGGGGGGGGGGGGCACTCCCTTATATAAGCCATACAGATATGTGCCGCCCCAAAGGGTATGGTTTTTGCGACGTTTCCGTCTGAAAACGGATATAGATTAGCACATTTTGGTCTGGAAATGGGTATGGCTTTCGAGGAAACTACGGAAGTGTATAAACGTATTTATCGGTTCAATTCCAAATGAATCATAAAGAAAGAGTAATATGTGAATTCGGAATGGATTTTAATGAATCCTTTTTGATTGAGCTCTGGTCTAAGAATGATGACTTAGTTTCTACCTATACTAGGTATGAAAACGGGTATGGATTTAAGACGCTGGGTCTAAAAACGGGTGTGGAAAATGACATTTTTTTGTATGAAATAGGGTCAGTATTTGAAGAACGGGGCGGCACAACCCCACCAACAATTCCCAGGAATAGCCCCTGGGTTTTGTCAAAAGTGACTCCCTCCTAACCAAGTCATCAGGGACCTTACGAAACTATGATGGCGATGGTAACAGGAACGCTTTAAACTCAGTAGGTTTATGAAGCAAAACAAAAACTTGTGCACGGGGATCAAAGTTTTTTGTAAGATAATCTCTATACCGTCCCAGCCCAACTAGGACGTGAAAAGAACAAAATGGTGGAGAAATTAGATTCTGATCAGTCATTTACAATACCTCATGGAAGAGAACAGGTGTTAAAGGAGCAGCTGGGTGGTGCCCATGGGAAGATCTCTGAGGTTTTAAGTTCTGGAGACTCCTTAGAAGTCTCTGCCTTTTCGACTTCTCCTCTTCTGTAAGTACTTGTTTATGTGTAACATTGGCCTTCCTTAACTCATGAGTCTTTGATGAGCTCAGATCCTTCCTGACAATGTCATTGATAGTCCTCAAATCATTTCTCTGACTCGGACTAACCTTGCTATCAACCGTCACCCTATTTTCGTTTTTTGTGAAAGGTGAAGGAGTCTGTTCCTCAACATGAACAAGATCATTTTTTGGCGCTTTCTTGTCGAGAATTGCATTGTCTACATGCAATTTGTCATTTTTAAGATCTGACTTATCCACCCAAGCCTGCTTTGTGCCATAAACTATTTCATCTTTCGACACCCCACGTGTCTTTGGTAAATTAATCTCTATATTTTCTGACTTCTGTGATGTTCCAAGCTCCGGCACCTTCTTTTCATTTTCAACAACCACATGAACAGTCCTTTTGTCAGAAATTGGCTGCACATTTTTAATATGAAATCTTTCAACAATCTCATTGTTGGCTGGTTTCCTTTGGTCAACCAAATTTTGATGTTGAACTGCAGATTTTTTTGTGTGGCTCTCTTTCTGCCTTGCACAAGACAAAGAAGCCTCTTTTGCCTTTCGCCTCTGATCCTGCCAATGTTGAAGGTCTTCTTCATCATCGGAGCTGCTTGACAAACTGAAAATTAAATAAAAGTCAAGGTTATGTTATTAGCTGAAACTACCTTAATAGTGCAGCTTATTTCATAAACCCAAACAATCCTTAATAGCGAACAAGACTTTAAAAAAGTCAATGCAACCAATGACCACTCTTTTTGATTAAATAACCTGCCGAACAAATAAAAAAATGACATCCCTAGGGCGGAAGATGGAATTGCTTGAGAAAACACAATCTTGAAATTCCCAGGGGACAAATTGGATCCTTCTACTCTGAAAAATTAAAACTGGAAAAACAAAGTATGTTACTTACTTGGTGGAATCATTGCTGATACCTAGTATCCTGCATATTGAAGATGGTAATGTCTGGTGACTCTTTATGAAAAAAAGATTAATAAACAGTTATTAATTTATGAGAAAAATATATGGTCAGATCACAGATGGCCCGTTTTTAGGTGAAACCTAATGTTCACACACATTTTTACCAAGACTGTAAATCAAATACAGAAAGATCCAACTTCAGCTAGATCTCATTCTTAGCTGTCGCTTGCGTACTGAAGAAGACAGTGCTAGGCAGCTGAAAGCTTCAATGCTTGGTATATTATTTTTATCTATACTTGTAAAATTCAATTTACTCATTAATAAAAGTTATGACCAATCAATAGGTATCGTATTAAATTTTGGTAACTTTTACAAGTCTGTAAACCACTACACAATCAACTGGGTTAATGAAATTTATTACTATTTAAGAGTAAAATTTGCTTTTGATATAAACTTTTTCTAAGCTTATATCTGGCATTCATTAACTTTTGATACAGACCACTACAAACTGTTTCATTTCACAAGTACAATATGTTCATTCTGGATGGGCTTAACTATGTTTGGTTTCAGATTGTGAAGTAAAGAAAGCAAGGAAAAGGAGAGGGGGAACTGAGGAAAGCAACAAGGGTTGCTCCCTCCTCTTCTCTCTTAGCCTCGCTTGTTTTAATTTTTTTTTCGCTCCCCTTTTTACTTCAGGCAACTCCCTACTATCTGTATAAGCTTAGCATGACAAAAGATTACCGGTATGTACAGCACAAAACTTGGTCTGAAAACGTAACACAAATCTAAATGTTTTTATCCTTGTCACTTAACCAGCAAAACTCCATAACAATAGCATTGCACAATTATCAAGTTATAAAATTATTACATACATACATACACTGTATTACAACTCCTCTATATGGGGCTATTGTGTCATAATATACAATAATAACAAATATACAATAATAAACTTACAATGGGGCAAAAAAAATTTACATCTGTTATAACAAGAAATATTTACATGAGTTTATATACAGTCATAAAATTTGATTCAATCTAAGCGGAGCTTGCAAGAAAGCGGGCGGCGACTTTCCTTTTAAAACTTGAAAGTCATAAATTTTAAAACTTTAAAGTCATGATCACTACCTGTGAAGAAGTATCTTCCTCAAGGCTTCTTAAGTCCAGGAACACAGTGTCATTAGATCTGCTTTGAGTGGAAGGATCTAACAATGCTGTGACTCCCACAGAGGCTACAGATGGACTACTCATCACACTAACATCATGCATCTTGTGGACAGCACTTTCCAAACTGCGTGGTGATAGGTGATCAATGGGACTGTTGGGTTCAGGAGCAGCGTCCTTCTGTTGCTTTCTACTGAGTCTTATAAGCTCTTCCATTAAGCTGTTGCCACTGCCTTCAGAATCACTGTTGTCACTGTCACTAAGGGTGGGTGGAAATACTGGCGAGACAGTAACCTCATTAGTACGCTGGAGAAAATCGCCAAGGTTCAAGTGCTCTATCAGATCAAATCTCAGCTCCACTTTTTCAGGGTTATTGACATCTTGAGTAAGTGCCTCAGGAGATATGCCTTTGGATTTAGAGGCTTCAGAAAACAGGTCAGTATCAGCTGGAACTGTCATTTTTTCTAGAGTTGATGGCAACGCAGCAGCTGAAGAGTCAATCAATTCAATGCTATCCTAAAGTAGACAGTAAAATGAGCAGATAAAAACAGCTCAAAACAATAATTGTTGTTGAAATAATGAACAGAAAACGACAAAAAGGGCCATATTCTGCCCAACTCTTTCCTTGAGAACAATGACAACTTTAGGCACTCATGAGCAGCGAATATGAGCAGCACAGGCAGATTCAGATCTACAAGCAAGGGGGGGACCAGGCCAACTCATCTAATACCTACTATCAGAGGGAGGTCTGACCTCAAATTAAAATAATTTTTCTCTCCCCCGCAGGCTTCAGTTTGGCCTAAAAATAGTGATGGCATGGGCAACTTGGGCCTCTCCCATGAGAGCCTTATAACCATGTATAATGTTCTTTTTGCAGAGAATGTATTGAACTCAAAGGCCCATGGGCATACTTTTTCTGTGCCAGTAACCCCAGACTTACAAAGAGGGCATGGAGTATCATCATTGAATGTTATATATCACAGTTAAATTCAGACCTGGGCTGATTCTCAATTTTGCTTGTCTCCCTCATGAATTAGGGCTGGGAGACAAAGGAAATTGAGAGTCAACCTAGGTTAAAAATGTTTACTGAAAACATTTAATTTTGACCTGTAACATATACAGGGTAAGATTGTAGGGAGGAGAGTACCCAGAGAAGCAGATTGTTAAGGGACATTGCATATAAATTTGCAATCACCATGACCTAACTGGTTTGTAAACATGCAGGTCGTTATTACCAATATGTTGCACACCTTTCAAAAGATTTTACCACACAGTTTGGTGAGAAACTAAAAAATTTTTAACCTCCTCTTTATCGTACAGTTATAAAGAGGATATTACATGGCAGCGCGGAGATATGAAATTTCTCTTCAAGTTTTGAAAAATATTTCACGAGTGAACACAGCGAATGAGTGAAATATTAGTTTCAACACGTCAGAAGAGAAATTTCGTATCTCCAAGCGACCATGTAATATTCTATTTATTATATAAACACCAATAAAATGCCAAACCATTTTACTTAAAAAAATTTTTGGTCTGAAAGGTGCGGTTTATTATAAAGCCATAGCAATGGTGATATTTTCACATGTGAAGATAACATGTTATTTTCACATGTGAAGAAGTTAATTTATTTCGTTGGTGTCTATGTAATAAAAAACCTTATCACCTTCAACTCTTAAGTATATCCCCCAAATTTCAAAAAAGAAAATAAAGGAAAAGAAACCTGTTCACTATCTGAGAGTGACGAGCTGCTCCGTCCATCAGGGCTGACAAGGGACAAACCACTGTCTGAAGCATTGGCAAAAGGAGAAGAGACTTGTTCACTGTTTTTAAGGCTAGTTTGTGCCAAAATATCTGGGGACAGTGGCCATGCTTTTCTTGTATACAACACTGGTTCTTCACCGTCATTGCTCTCCTGCAAAGCAATTTTATTGTGAAGTTAAATTGGATTCTAAAAACTTTCCTTTTCACCTTACTTCTGTAGAGACTGTGTTGTTGAAGACAAAAACAGTCAATAAACAGACACTTTTATGATAAAGATCTAGACACACCATCCTAAAACAGACACCTAGAGTTGATCCCTACCTTTCTTTAGTCATTTGATTTTCTAAGAGGCAAAAAACCTCTTATAAGTTTGACACCTCTCTAAAATGGACATCTAGTATTGATTCTGGCTATTCTTAAAGTTTTCTCAGGGTAAGAGGAAATTTTTTAAATTATCTTCCCTTTGGACAAGCTATTGGTGAAGTTTACTGGCTTGGAGCAGTCCTGAAGGCCTGTGAACCCCTTGTTCCCTTACATTTACTTTATTTTGCTTGCCTGTAGGACAACTCGTAATAATTTAACTTGTATTGGAACAAACTAACCCAGTGGGTTGCTCCACTAGCCCCAAGCTATTTAGTCTCCTTCATGTCACTTTAGGGTCATCACTTAACGCTCCTCCCTCCTCTTTTGGGAAGGACTATTGTGTGATGACCCTAAAATCCAGTGCTACTTCTATTTGAAATGACTCTCAATTTGACTCTCAATGCTGTGCACCGCTTTAAGCCTGAGTCCCAGTGGTCAGGGTTGTCTACTCTCAGTTGTTTTTTGTGAAAACGAGTCAAACATAATTTCCATGCAGCTGAATACATTATTTTTGCTTGCAGCAATTTCATATTATTTCACTCAAATAGTCAATACAATAGAGTCGAAACATGCATCCATAATAAACGCATGGGGTCGTGCGGAAATCTTACCAAGTAGGTTCTTTTGACGTGATTGAACCTTAGTTGTTTGATATCGACTGTTCGTTAAACCTTGAGAGTAAGTGTACATATTGTTGCCTAAGCAACAAAGATTGTCACAAGCTCTCTGGCGGTTCAATTTTTAACGTAATTTCAAGGAAAACAACTTTAGTACAATATTGCATCTTGTTATTCCTTACCTCTGAAGAATCTTCTAAGTCCAAGGTAGGAATACTAGCTTGAATATCAGCGAAAATGTCATCAAACACAGGCTTCAATTTACACGCACCGGCGGCAGTTTCAAAACCTCCAGGAACCCCATGAGAAACTTCCTCCTCCAAACTTTCATCGCTGCTGGAGACAACCTCCTCTCTCTTCCACATAACTTGTTCAGAATTAAGGAACTTTAAAGAAACTACCTCTGGCTGGCTTGCATTTGCGCAAAACAACAATAAACTAAAGAAAACGAAATGAAAGTGTTTATAGCTTGGACAAAGTCTGACGCCATCTTGTCAACCGCAAACTCTCGCCAGGCCTCTTCCATCACGCGGTATTCAAGATGGCGATTTTCAGTGTGTACATCTTGAATCGAGCCGGGGGACTTATTTATCATTACGATCACGTTACGCCAAAAAGCGAAGTGGAACAAGCATTTAGCTATCCTTTAGACATTGTGCTACGCGAAGATGATAAAATAACAGTGATTTTTGGTGAAAGAGATAATATAAAAGGTAAGTTTAAATTCAATGATCATGAGACATCTTATTTCCACTCAGTTTATAAAGTTTGTACAATGTAATTATATTAAAAACAATAAATTTCCTTTAAATTAGTTGGACATGCCTTGTTGGCGATTAATGGCGAGACCGTCACAGGAAGGCGTCTGTCTGATGGGAGAGAAGCTATGGAAGTTATCAGAGATCCGGCAAACTACCCACTTAACTTGAAGTTCGGTCGGCCAAAGCTCACAACCAACGAGCGCATTATGTTAGCAAGCATGTTTCATCCGTAAGTCAATCATGCTTGAGACTAAATTTCATGTTATAGTGCACCGACAAAGAAATAACACAATACACAAGGCTTTGAAGATGATGTGAACTGTGGAAATACCCGGAAATACAAATTTAAATGTAGATATGATCGCTGTAGTGGTAATTGCAAATATGGGGAATTGCAAATTAACCTAAGAAAAATTTGGGGACTTCAACGGGATTTGAACCTGTGGCCTCTGCGTTAGTGCTGCAGTGCTCTACCAGCTGAGCTATGAAGACCCATACATTGGGAGCAGGCAAATTTGTTGAGTTCATCTTAACCCGTGAGAGGAATGAAAAATAGAACGAAGATGATCTGGATGGCTTTGGTGGGAGAAATTGGGCAGGGAAAATGCAGCAAAGCATGGATAGAACCCACCAACTGGATAACCCATCGGATGAGGGGTCGCGGCACATGGCTCCAAGGGGGTGCCTCATGCCTGTACTGAAAGGCAAGCATGATTCACACATCCATGTGGCTGGAATTACTTGTATGTCCTTGGTTAAGTAAACCAAGTCCAGCAGTATTCCCATCTCTCCCCACCCCCTCACAGGGATTTAGCAGAAGGCTGAAGGGGTCCCGCAGGCAGCGATTCCCCGCCCAACCCCCCCAAAAATGCCAAGTAGAACAAAGGATTAAATTAACTGCAAGTAGAACAAGAAGTTCCAGTCCTAAAAGACCCTCTCTCCAGTTAAATGCAAGGGGGGGAGGTGGGGGTGGGTGGGTGCTTTCTTCAGGTGGCTTGGTTTTGGTAAGATCAATGATAAGTGACTTAGAGGTAACCCCTGCTGACCCCGCTGAGGAATGGAATAGAGTGAGGCATTGGTGGAGAAAGGGGGAGCCAGGTAGCGAGTACCTCATGGATTAGAGCAAGCTAACTGGGTGCATTTTATGTGAGTTATGCCCTAGCATAATCTTACCACTTTTATATGTAACTTGATTTGTTTGCAGGCTGTATGCAATCTCTGCTAAACTGTCTCCAGAACAAAGATCTTCTGGAATTGAAGTATTAGAAGCAGATTCCTTTAAACTTCATTGCTACCAAACACATACTGGTAGGTTCTAAAAAGATTTAAAGATGTTTTTTGTATAGTTTGTGAACGGATCAAGAAGATATCGGGGTCAGATAAAATATGGGAAAGGTCAATATAAATAGCTAATGGCCAAAATTCCTCTCTGTCATTTCCTGACAAAAAGAACTTATATACCATACTACTAAGAATGTAATTAAAGAGCATCAGTCAATATTATTTTAAAATCATGAGTGTATGCAAGAAAACTTAGGAATTTTGATGAAGAAGTTGTTCACTAGCCTGATAGATTTGTTACAGTTAAATTTTAATTTCAGACAATCTTTAAAGGATAAGCACCAAAATTTTCAAACTAGCTGAAATTGTTCCAGCTCATGTACGAGTTAAATAAAATGCCTTCTGATGTAAACAGTTCATCTTCTTGGTGAAATTTCTAATATATTAATAAATTCCATATCAGCCATATCTGCATATGAGTTCAAATTTACTCTCTTTGTGCTTGTTGAATTTCAACAGGATTAAAGTTCATAGTGCTAACAGACCCAAAACAACTTGGAATGGATATATTCTTAAAAAAGATTTATGAGCTTTATTCAGATTTTGCCCTGAAGAATCCATTTTACTCACTGGACATGCCCATAAGGTAACAACAAAATGATTTTACAAAACTTTATTTAACCAGGAATTGTTTGAGCTTAAATGAGGAGTAACTTTCAGATAAAATTATGTTGCCTTAAAATGCAGTTAGTGATGTCAGAATACTACTTACATATAACTATTATAAACTAAGAGTACATTTAACCCTTTAAGCCCTAAGAGTGATCAGCATCAAATTTCTCCTTGTAATATCAATGCTTTGTAAAACAGAGTGGTCATGAGAATTACAGACATGATCACACAAGATGAATTTGCTTGATATTTTATCAACTTCCCCCCACTACTTCTGTAGGAAATGAAAAGGGGCAACAAATAAGATATAAATTTTTGATCTTAGGGTAGGGTAAATGTCAATGTATTGAGCATTGTTATCTATTGAGGACACTGCTTGTACATCTCCTATTAAAGATATTTGTTTACATGGTCATCCAAGCCACGTGAAGGTCTAGCCATTTGCAGGGCAAATGGATGGACCTTGATTTATAAAAAGGGTCTTTGCTAAATAGCAAAGTTATTGTTTTAAGCTTGAGAACAGGTGCTTAACTTGTATTTTTGGTTTGCAACCATGTGACAAGGTGGCCATGTTGGTAGACAAAGCAATACAAATTTTTGTTCGCAGAATTTGTATGAAAAAGGGGTTTAATTCCCAGCAGAGGGAAACACTGTTGTTCTTGTCAATTGACATGGCCGCTGTGACGTCAACAGTGAACCAGCAATAGTGCTGATTTAACTAGGCTTCTCTCTCTTTAGGTGTGAACTGTTTGACACAAACTTACAGAGAGCGTTGGATCAGGCTGAGAGGTCAAGCAATCCCTCTTTAGCTTAAACAAGGAAGCTGCATTATGTGTGGAGGAACATGAACATGAAACCCCAAGAAATAATAATAAAAGTGACAATGATAATAGCAAAGGTCACAATGAAGAAAATTTTTTTGTCAATCAATTCAAGATTTAATATGGAGTTTGGCATAACAAGCAGAGACACACTGCATACAAAAGATACCACATACAAGTAATAATGCCAGGTTTTGGTTGAAGATCAGTCACATTTTTGCCATGCTTTCCAACAAAAGATGAAAGAAGGCAGTATTGTTAAGCTATGTAAATACAAAAGAAGAAAAGTTTACCTTACAACTATGTACTGTTATCAAAAGTATCCAATCTTAAAATTGATCTTTTTCTCCTACCCAATGATGGTTTGCTTAGCCAGAACACAAAATGCTATCTGAATTTTCTCCTAGAGTTTTTTGACAATTAAGAATTTTAATATTATTTTAAGTGCATTTGTTTGGATAGAAAAGCAAAGTGGTAACTAGGGTCAAATTCTTTTGTATGCATGTAATAATAATCAGGAAATATTAATGTAAACATAAAATAACACTTCATGTACATAATAACTTTAAGAAAGTCACATTACAAATGAGAAAAACTGTTGAACGTCTTTGTGGATTGTTCATCAGAAAAACACTTTTCATTTTACTGTGACCAATTATTTAGGTGTAAGATACTAAGCAGTATGCTTATTGCGCTTGAAACTTGTTTAATTTTTACTTTTGTGTCAGTGGGCAAAATCCTAAAATGAAACAATTCAAAAAAAGCTTCTCAGCTGTATGCCAAAGAAATACTGTTGCCAGTGCCACAGAGGGAAATAAACTTCTGGTTAAGTCTGTCTGCAAAACAGCACTGAAATCTGTGTACAAGGAGTTGAGTATGTGCCACGATTGACCTGGTAAAAAGCCATTGTCATTTTATCAGTCAGGTTGCAGGGAAATTCAAAACACATTTTCATAATTTGCTGAGCCATTGAAAGCCCAGAACAAGGATATTGGCTCTTCTTCACAGACATAACTAACAAGGGTTATATTACCCCTGTGACACATTAAAATCCTGAAGTCTTATCCCAAAGTGAAAACTTCGGAATAGTGATTTTTCATGGTGCTGACTGTGCTGTTTTTCTATCTATAGTTTAAGAATTTCTAAAGTGGTCAACTTTGTTTCTTCGTAGTCTCAGGGGTAGCCTTAGAAGCAGTGTTCACCGGGGAAGGCTTCTTTAAGTTTAACAGTTGAACAGGAACATTAAGGGGGTTTAAAGAGAACAACTGGGATTTGGGACGGCCAGAACTACTGCCTGAATCAGAACTGCCTTGTCCAGTAGTTCCTGCAGCTGTTGCCATGATTTCTTTGGACTTATTAACAACAAATTGAACTTGACTGCTTATATCATGACCGGCAAGCCGTCTTTCTAGGTCATTTAACAAATCCAGAATGACTGATGCATCTGAAGCATGAAATAAGAGAAACAGGTGAGGATTATGTAAAAGCTTTTTTTTTTTTAGTGTAAAAGTATTTAGCACAAAAGTTATAATTGGGGACAATATTTTTACATCTCCAACTGGATATGGGAATGGGACCATTCCATGGAACCAACAGGGGGACCACAGCAGTCAATGCAAGGGGGAAGCGATGAATGTGCACCTGTTGTTATAATGCATGATACCACTTACCAATTGGGGTAAGGTCAGGTGGTGGCTGTTCTCTCATGACTCTACTGAGCAGTGTGTATATCTGACTGTAGTCCGGTGCTGGGTTGCCTGTTGATCAACCACTTGATTATTTTGAATAAAGAAGTGGTCATTACTTTAAGTGTGAAGATATTTTTTATCAGCAATGGTGATGTTGTCAACCACCGCAGTACACATTGTCCTTCTCAGTAAATCAACACTATCGCGTGACGAAGGCCTGCAGTACATGGCTGAAATGCTGTGATCAATATCTAATAATGTCTTATTTTGGTCCAAAAGTCACTGCTCATTATAGACACAAGAATGCTAATTTGAATTATTTAATACCATGCAGCAGCAACAATTCAACTTACACATTCGATTTTTAAAATAATCAATTCACTAAGGAGTATGCTTGACCTGGCTTGACTGTATTATTATTATATTATAATCACTGGTACATCTGACATCAAAACTAAGAAATATTTATATAGGTAATTTGGTTTTCTTACCAGGTTCTGACTGAACTGGTTCCATGGCAGCGATTGTCATAATCTATACAGTGAGCAGGAAGTAGTAACAATTTTTAACAAAGACTGCAAAAAGTACAATACATTTCCTTCCCACTGAGCATTTTCACAACTACACCTCAGCTCAAGTTGGTGTGACTACGTGTGTGCAGGGACACAGTATTCATTTATGGGAAATCACTTGGCGTAAACAACATTATTAAAGAGTTTTCAGGGTATTATTTCTAGTGCCTGTTTTACTGATAAGGGTTGAAAATACAGCTGAACGTGGTCTGGTATAGGTAAACAAGGGTTTCGGGATTCCAGTGGCACCCACCCACCCTAAAATTCATGATCTAAGTACCCCTTGGGGAAGTAGCAAGCAGTCCTGAGCAGATAACATTCAGAAAGAGTAGGCCAGCAGGAGACTTGTCATCTATATAGATTGTGAAAGATGTGATAATCAGCACGTTGCAAGCATGGAAATAATTTGCTTTTTGGTTTAACAACACTGACAGCATCTGTGTCCAAAAATTAAGCTCAATCCAGACAGATAGATTTTAACAAGAATTCTTAAAAAAGGTCCAATAGACCTTTGTCAAGGGGCGGCCATTTTGTCTCAAGAGATATAAAAAGCTTTGTTTATGCACGGCTAGCCTCAAAGAGAGAACTATAGGCTAGCCGTGCATGAATAAAGCACTTTTAATCTCCTGAGACAAAATGGCTGCCGAGTGACAAAGGTCTATGGTGCCATAACATCTGCTATTGGTGAAAACTAGATGAAAGAGAATTTAAAGTAAAATTGTGTTGTCCATTTTCAACAAGATAAAGATTAGTTGAAGTTAGACCACAGGCCACCCAGCCTTTCAAAGCTGAAACATCCCTGTTTGAAGTGGTTATTAGAGGAGTCACTGTTTTGGGTAACTTTGAAAATCCCTTCCAAATTTTATTAAGTTTCTGATGTTTTCACTTTACTATGGGAAGACAAAAGTCCTTGTTTTAATTCCAAAAGCATGTTCCTGGGTCATTTTTAAAATCATTTTTATTTTGCTTTGTTCCAGTTTTGAACTGAAGGTAACAATGTTACTGGAATAATAAAATTGCTGAATAAATAAAATGCATATGAACTTACAACATTCAAGTAAATCTAAATTAATAATTACTTTAAAGGGGAACAATTCTACACGCAAACCACTAAAAAGAGAGCTGCTAGGGAGCACACAAAACCACAACATTGCCAACAGTGACATTATAACGTGAATTGGCAGGAAGGCAAAAATAATAAGTTTTGAAGAGTGTAATGCATATTGGTCACTGAACTGATAGTTCTTTTCCAATGTTGTCATTACCCTTATTGTTCCGTGAGCTCCCTAACAAATGCAAGAGGTGGCCTTTTCGAGGTCCCGCATACACATACCCATAGGCAGAAACAGTGTTTAACACATACCTGCCTCCATGAGCGGGCAGGACCAAGCACATCCTTTTTCTGATTATTGGATTCTTCATATTGTTCCCCCATAAAGTTATTTTGCCATAATTTATAATAAATCCTTTATTGGCCAAGCTTGTTCAGCCAAGATGCCCGGATGTTAGCCTAGTTTTTGTTGTTGTTTTGTTTTTTTTGTGTTTGTATAGACCTCAACAGGAATCAAATAAATGCGACAAAAAAGAACTCAGCTAATATCATCCCACCTTGGCCTCACCACAGGCTTGGTCAGTCACACATATATCTTAAGCCCGCCTTTGATAAACTGCAGATTCCAAGCTGTACTCTCTTCTCAAAAAGTTCCTAGCGTGAAGTATAATCAAATACTAGGGCTATAATAATTTTAAAATTCTTTTTTTCAAATGAGTAGTTATATTTACTGAGCTTAGTATGACTCTAGTACATCACAGTCAGGTGACTGCTACAGATGTACACACAACACATTCAAACAATTTTCTTTGCAAAATAAATTCTATCCAGGTCATACAGGACTTATTTGAGCATTTCTGTATCAATAATATATTATAAAAGTATAAGAAGAAGATTGACCTTTAGGTCTTCCTTTTACATTACATACACCACTACTGACAAATCTCTGTATTGATACCCCCTCTTACAAGTACAAAGGTTGGGTCACCACTACTGGAAATGAATCTGGATAGATTTAAGTTTCTGAGCAACTTCCCACCTACCCCTCCCCGTAGCCAACATTTTGCCCTGAGTGAGAAGTGTTAATGTTAGCTTAGGGGAGGGGTAGGTGGGCAGTTTCCCAGGAACCTAAATTGATCTATGAGTCCTTTGCTAGCTACAATGGGCAACAGAATTGTTGAGACACTCCCTCAACACCTCCCACCCATAGTTGGAGAGTTTTTTTTTTCCCACAGGTAGCTTGAACAGCAGCACAACGTCCATGGAGAGGGTGGGGCAGGAAAGCTTCATTTTACCCCTTCTGAAATTGGCAAAAGGTCAGAAAGGCCCTTTGGGGCAATTTTGTTGCTGATTGTAGCTTGTATTTATATTCAGAACACATTTACTCCCCTGAAAGACTGTCCACAAAATGTTCTACAAAAATCGCATTTTCTGCCAAAAGAAGGATGTTCATAGGAAATATTATTTGCCTTGGGCATAACTAAAACCTCTTCTACATTATTACATAAAACCAAATAAAAATTATTAAATAAGAAAGATAAATCAAATTGCCAAAAACTAAAAACAGAAATGAAGCTATCTAGTGCCAGATTTATGTCACAATAAAACAAAATTTCTGAGAAACCTGTTACCTGTTACACTTTGTACAACATTGTGTTGGAAGAGCATGTGTTACTGTTTAGCTGCCTCTCTCACCATTACATTTTAAATGCCTTTCAAACATTTTCATCAAAATTTTTTGCATATTTACAAACCAATGTTTAATTGTTTAGCAACCCCATATTGTGCGTGACAAATACCATGTTGGACAAAAATGTTTGATTGTTTAGCTGGAGCCAAAACTACTTTCTCTAACATTTCACGATTTCATAGGCCAAATTAAAGCGAGATTGTTTGCCAATGACCTCAAAATCTGTGGATGAAATACAGTGGTGTTACCAATGAAATGGAACCTCTTCAGCAGTACTTTCACATGGTACTATTTATTTAGTATGTAGCTCTAACTTTTAAGCCTGTGGATGAAATCTTGTGGTGATACCATTCAAATGAAACCTCTTCAGGAGTACTTTCACATGGTACTATTTATTTAGTATGTTGTTCTGACTTTTGAGTCTGTGGATGAAATCCTATGGTGTTACCATTCAAATGAAACCTCTTCAGCAGTACTTTCACATGGTACTATTTATTTAGTATGTAGTTCTAACTTTTGAGTCTGAAGATGAAATCCTATAGTGTTACCATTCAAATGAAACATCTTTTGCGGTACTTTCACATGGTACTATTTATTTAGTATGTTGTTCTGACTTTTGAGTCTGTGGATGAAATCCTATGGTGTTACCATTCAAATGAAACCTCTTCAGCAGTACTTTCACATAGTACTATTTATTTAGTATGTAGTTCTAACTTTTGAGTCTGAAGATGAAATCCTATAGTGTTACCATTCAAATGAAACCTCTTCAGCAGTACTTTCACATGGTACGATTTATTTAGTATGTAGTTCTAACTTTTGAGTCTGTGGATGAAATCCTATGGTGTTACCATTCAAATCAAACCTCTTCAGCAGTACTTTCACACAGTACTATTTATTTAGTATGTAGTTCTAACTTTTGAGTCTGTGGATGAAATCTTATGGTGTTACCATTCAAATGAAACCTCTTAGGCAAAACTTTTGCATAGTGCTGTTTAATTCTTAGGATTTTACAAAACATGAATTTTTTGCAAACTTTTTACTTTGACCACCATAAGGAGTGAACAGTTTAAAGAGGCCACCGTAAGGGTTAATTCCAACATACAACATGGGCTTGAAACACTAACATTGATACAAAGATAGATTGAAACTGTGACAGTAGTGGGGACAAGCACATACAGTCAAGTACTTAAGTAAAATTAACAACAGGGACATGGATTATTCCTCCTTACTAAATGAAAGATGTGGCTTTCAATAAAACACCAACTCGTAAGTTCAAAAGCCAACCAACATTTGTGTTCTTTGCTGCCATCAATCATCTTAGTGGACCTCTCAGAAAACAGAAGTCTACTTCAATCAGTTGAAAAGATCATGGTTTTTGATAAGTGACTGGTGGATTTCAGTCCATTTCGTGTTTTCTCTGCTTCGTAGTTTATTGCCTGTGACTGTACATGTGATTATTGTGGTTGATGGCAGCGGAAAATGCAATTATTGTGAAGTTGGCATTTAAACTTAAGACTTCTGGTAGTATTGAAAAGCACAGTAAAGAGAGTTGACCATACATAGCATTAGTTTGTTGAAAAACCCAGGTCACTCTGGAGAAACTTGGCTGGGATGGACTAACGTCCACTGGTTTTCAGAAGTCTTTGCTCTGTTATATCGCAGAGTTTTACACCTGGTAGCAATACTTGTGACACATTTACGCCACACAACATTTTGTTGTTCTGGATCAAGGGTCTTTAAAAATCTTTCTGTGACCTCCACTGTGGAATTAAAAAATTAAAAAATATATTAAAGCAATGAGCCACAAGCCTCAAGTAAAGGGGTTGGAGTTGAGGATGCTTGTCTTTAAAAGAGGAGCTTCCAAGAGAAAACTAACAATACCTGTAGCCATCATTTTTGTTGAAACACTACACACTACACAACGTACTTGTCTTGGTACATGTATGCCCTCCTCAAAGTCTGATAGCTGGCCAGGGCTAGTGGCTAAGGGGCGAGTGAAGTTTTTTCGGGGAAATTCAAAATTACAGAAGAACTGTAATCAATCTTCAATTTTTTTGGGGGGAAGGGGGGGTAGGGGCTGGTTGAAAGGGGGGGCTAGTATATGCTAGCTCACATCATTCTTGCCTAAATGGCGAGCTGCAAAACTGAATCTTTGCACCCTGCTGGTTAATTCATAAAAACATTGCGGAAGGAGCACACAGAGAGAAAAGTTTGATGAGTCGGTTGAGAAGATGTTGCATGAAAATCCTCAGATTTCGTCTAGTGTCTCGATGAAATTTGACAAACACTGAAGGATCATAGAAAATAGACAGTTTGCAAATTATTTGACCAACATAAACAAACTAACAGATTGTCAAACAGTTCTTTCTATTTAATTGCTATAATCTGTTGAGAACTTTTTTCTAGTGATAGAAATCATAATAGGGACCTTACGATCAGATGACGGTGACGGCAACAAGAACGTCATAAAAACAATAGTTATAACTAGCAAAACAACAACTTTGCACGTGCATCACAGTTTTTTGTCCACTTCTTGCCAATTTTACATGACTACGACATGAAAAAACCCAGTTCCACATTTTATAGAGGACATAAACAAGCAACAACAAAATTTTCTTTCTCTTTTTTAACTTGGATAAGGTTCTTAGGAATTCAACTCCAGGAGAGTTTGCGTACATTCAACAAAGTAAGAAAGATGGAATAATCGCGATGAAGATTGAAAATGAAAAACCACGATTTCACTTTTTAAGTAATGTTTTACCTGCTGTTGTCATCCTTGCATCTTAATAAGGTCCCTTATCTGACAGAAACCAGGCTTAACCCTCTAAAATGCGTATATACCCTTTCTCAGACAACAACTATATACGAAATCAAGCGAGTCTGCCTAAATACTATTTTAGTATGTTCTTTTAACATACTTTGTATTGCTTTGATCATTATCGGATCCAGCTGCATTGTGCCACGTTTTCCTCCAGTCACTGTTGATGCCTCCAGCACATCATCTCCAAACACCAACTCTGCCAGACGCACAGCAAAGTGTGTTGGTTGGCTTGACTTAGTGACAGCATCTAAATATTTCTGACGGGGTATGACTACATTTGGGTTTCCTCCAACTAATACGTGAAAGTCTGTAAGACAAGGATTTCAGATACTGTTAATACAATAAGAGTAAACTTATTATTAATAATGTCAACCCTATGTTTAAATGTCAATAAACAACATACAAAAAACATTTTTTTTGCAGCACCAAAAAATAATCTAATATTACTCAATAGCGAAGGAGTGTCTAGAATAAAGTGTCAAGTGATTTTTGATAAACTGCTTGATTGTGCTGTCAGTGTATTTCCAGTTTGCCTTGTCCATGCTTGTGAAACAAATATAGACTTTGGTATTACATCACACATCATCCATGCAACCCTTTAAGGTGGCTGAGCGCAGTTTTGCGGGCGGTTATTGTAATGATATACTGTCACCATAGCAAAGTCCTTATGGACTCTTGTCTCTTTTTAGCTCCTGAGTTGAGCCCAGAGATAAAAATGAGAACTTGCTCACTGGCTACCCTTCCTGTCTGCCCTGCTTTATCCTCCATGGTCACTATATTTATCATTGTAACTAATGCTACTAGAAAACTGATTAATTGACCACCAAGGCATTGCTCATGCAGCGTTCAAAGAAAATAGTGTCCGGTAGCCCAGGGCTAGTGGATTTTCTATTGGGCTAGTGAATTCTGTGGATAACTCACCTGACAAGCAAGTGAAGTTTTTAGGGAAATTCAAATTAAAGAAATGTAATCAATTCTGCTGGTCAGCAATTCTTTGGAGGCTAGTTGAAATGACGTTTGGGCTAGTACATTATAGCAAAAACTTGCCCAAATGGCAAGCGGTAAAACTGACTTTCTTTGCACCCTGTGATGATCAAAAGTTTAAATAGTCTGCATTAGAGTTTGAGAGCATCAAAGCTCGACAGTTGACGCACAATCAAAAAGAAGTAAGGGAAAGGAAGGGAAAAAGAATGGAGTACTAGCCACTAAACCTTCCCCTACCCCCCCCCCCCCCCCCCCCCACTCTCACCTTCTTTGGCTCTTGCTCTAACTTCCAGACAAAGCTCTCAAGGGAACCTTGCTATAATAGTAAGCATTTGAGCTAAACAATATGACACATGTACTTACAATCAGCAGTCATTCTTATGCCAGACACTGTGACGCTTTCTTTCGAGGCATTAGGATTGGGAAAACTTTGCACCATGTAATTCCCAGAAGAATTGCCAGCCAGAGGTGAACCTTTTTCTTTAGATTCATCATTATTTTCTCCCTCCCGACCACTAACACTCTGCTGTGTGTCTATCCTTGTGCGTTCTTCTCCTGAGACACTCCCACTGTTCCCACTACCTGCTGTCGCATGCCTTGTCATCACAACAACTGAACTCTGCCTCTGAGCTGTTGATTTGACTTGCGGCTCAACCGAAGTCTGTAAGTTTGAAGGCAAGTGAACAACTGTGATATCTGGGTCAATACCAGGTGGTATAGACCGTTCACCCTCAGTTCCATCATGTTTCTCCATAGAGGAATTAGCAACAGATTCAGGTCTCGCAGGGGAGTCTTTCATCGGTGTTATGCAGCCAGCATCATTATAATCACCTTCCTCAGTGCCATTCTTTGTGGGTGTTTTTTCGTCATCTGAGGGTATTCTGATTAGAGGCGGCGTATGCCTTGTTGCTGACTGATCCAAACTACCCATGTCACAGTCGTCGTCGTCCTCCTCGTCTAACTCCCCTTGGGAGTCATCATTCTCATCAGGTTCACTAAGCTGTATTCCTCCACCAACTGCCATGGATGGTAGGCTTACATCAACATTATTCGCTGATGCTCTTGTTTGTGACCTGTCTTTACGTGGATTCCGTGCTCTCTTGCATCGCTGAGCTATACTGGTCACACAACTTTTCCATAAAGCTATCTGCCCTTCATTTGACATGTCTGATGCAAACTGCCGCAGGACTTCCACTGCAGGAGAATTCAGAGAACAGTATTTCAAAAGGTACTATAATTTATTACAGTAATACAAACTACCAATCATAGAGCTGTGCTTTCAGATTTTCTAGAAATCTCACGAATTAGCTAGCAGGGGCGGATCTAGGGGGCGGGTGCAGGGGGTGCGCACCCCCCCCCCCCCACGAGATGACCTGCGGTTTTCTAACTACAACCGGTATTCTGCCAAAAAAAAAAAAAAACTATGTGGTTTATTGTTGAAGTAGAGCAAGAGACGAGTGCACCCCCTCCTAAAAAAAATACCTGGATCCGCCCCTGGCTAGAAACCCATCACTACAGAGCATCCATCACTTACTACACATGTTAGACTCAGCCTGTTTTAAGCTTCTTCTAGAGCAAAATTTGTGTTGTTAAAAAATATTCGCACAATCAAATAAGGCAATTCAACTTCTAACTAAAAACCTTTAAGCATCTGCTGTCGTTATGGTAAAAATGTTTTATCCATTTTGTACAACAAGTTTCACCAACAAAAATCTGAGAAGCATCCATCATCTCCATCAAGTGAAGAAAAAAGGATTTTAAAGTCACTGAGCATTACTCAGAGTCATCATCATCATCATCATCATCATTATTATTATTCAGTGTTCTCACCAGGCCGCGGCCTTGCGGGATTCCCACAAGAAAAACTGAAATGGCGCATTAAAACCAAGAAGATGCGCCTGTTAGGGCACAGGGGCAAGCTACAAGTCAAACAGACTTAAGTAGTTTTAATGGTCAACCTAACACTAAAGCATTCTGTTTGTTTGAATAAATAAAAAACATGATATCAAATGAGTCAAAGTCTTTAATTTTGTTGCCTTTATTTTCATTGGTCCCACGCACGTCCCACTACATCGTAAACTCCTCCTCCGAATCGTAAACACCTCTTCTGCCATATTGGATCAGGTAGGTACTTCATGTAACAGACAATTTGGAGTGCGGGGTCAGGTTCTTCGTACCGCGTGTTTTTTGTAAGTTTGTCCCCCTGATGTTCTTACAGGGCCCCTATTTCTCAGAAGAGGGGGCCCTGGGACTCCCCAAGGCAAAATCCTGGTGAGAACACTGATTATTAATAGTAAATCCAACACGCAAAGAAACACCATTTTTTTTGCATTGCCTTATTTATCTTGCCCACTAAACACAATAAATTAAAATTAAAATACCTTTGATTGCATCCAATATGACTGGATGTAGGGCTGCTTTGCCTCCAATTCCATAGGGTGTGGATTTGATCAAGACGTCAATGCCAAAGAGCTTCTCTGCAAGGCGCAGAGCAAAGTATTTTGGGCGTCCTTTGGACTTATCCAGCATGTCTTCCAGGTCATATTGGGTGAGTACCACATAGGGATTGTAACCAATTGACACTATAAAAAATACAGGACTTTGTTAGTCTCTTCACAAACACTGTGCAGTCAAATCACTCCAAACAGACATGGTTCTAATTAAGTGTCTGTAACGTCTGTGTTGGTTTTGGTATCTCATTGAAATTAGGTATTTGGCAGAATAAAAATCCGTTAAAAATGGGCAATTATACCATTTTTTGGATGTTCGAAAATCCTAGGAGAGGCAGGCAAGCACGAAATTTTACAACAAATATTACGAAAATTCTAGATCTCAAATCGTCTTCCGAACAGATATTTTCCGAAAATTGACGTTGGGTGCCCCTGAATACACAATGGATAAACAAACTTTTTCCCCCTACCAAGTTGTAAAGAGTCCCCTTTAGAAGGATCAAGGTTCTTGTGGTAATCTGTGACTATCGCAGAGAGGCAAGACTGCCACTGATCTTGATGCTCGGAGTTAGGATGATCTGTGATGTAGTTACTGATCAACATGGCTACAATAATAAAAAAACAGCTTAAAATACACATGTAACGAATAACAAATGAATATAATATTGTTTCTCAATCCTACCGCTGCAGGATTAGCTCAGTCGTTAGAGCAATTGACTGCAGAGCGGGAGGTCACAAGTTCGATACCGGGGGCAGGACCAATAATCAGGGCCTTAAAATAACTAAGAAATAAAGACACTGCCTTCACCCTGCCTTCACCCTGCAAATAATGGCTAGACCTTCACATGGCTCGAATGACCACGTAAAATGGCGGTCCCGTCTCCAGTAGGAGATGTAAAAATAGTGTTGGCAATTAGTACTTTCATGCTAAATACATTGGCACAGTTTAAATAAAGTGCTTTTATTAAATAATAATAATAAGTTTTCATTTCTTGTCCTGTGGTTCACCAATAATTTTTGGTCTGTAACTTAATGTGTAAATGACACATCCTTGTTTTTTTCCATAAAAATAATATTATATTTTTTTATGGCCAAAAATTCTCACTTGGGCCAGAAAAAGCAACAAAAAATTCCTTCTGTAATATTAAGAATGAAACTGTCATTAAATTCACCTGCATTCAATAACTCTTTTGGTGAGGCTGCATCCATTCTTTGTTTATCACAGGCTTCAATGGCTGGAAAAACAAAAATGTTGGTTACCTACCAGAAATTGCTTCCACAAGAGTGCTCTCATTTACAATAATATTATTAATTTATAATTCAACACCAGACATGCCATCTTGCTGTTCCTGTTCTCAACTAGTTGTATTTGGGCAGGGACAGCAAAGAAATTTACAAAAAAGCTTGATGCATGGACAGAGTTGTTGTTTTTACAAAACCTAATACATTTAAATAGAATTTACCCAGCAACTTGAAATCTTAATGACAGGACAGAGTCTTGTAACAAAGAGCAGTGACACAGGAAACCCATGGACCAGGACAGCCTTACATGTATAAAACACCAACAGCAGAACTTAAGATGTGCATGTCCTTTATAAAGGCATGTTTGTGATATACAACCCCCACCCCTTCCTTCCTAGACCAAAACAGAATGATTTGTCACTCCAAACAAAATAAAAAATATGTTTCTGAATTGTTTAAAACTGCAGTCACCATCAGATCAAGAAGAATGATAAAACATTTTAATGAAAATGACTGATATCGTTTAACTTGCAAATTAGAAGCCGAATCAGAAACCTACATGTAGTCTTACAACTAGTGCAGAGCCAATGAGTTCCAGTTAAAAAAAAATGAGTCCTAAATTGATCATGCTTGGGCCTTTAAGTAACGAGACAGCTAATCTGAAGACAGACTCCAAAAGTCTTTGTTACAGTTTACAGAAATTAAAATATAGTCCTTCTATTTAAAGAGCAATCAATCAATCAATCTTTGCATCCTATGGGACGCATACCAGGAACAATTTTGCATCTTTGGGAATTTTTATGCATCAGGGATGCACGATGCAGAGGTAACAAAATCACTGACCTAAGGCCAAAAAATAATGAATCAATATGTACTTACTTGCCCTTCTTATAACTGACTCTGCAGCAGACAATGCATCAAGATCTTTTGCTTTCCCACTTGGAGGATTCCTTAAAGTTGTTTCACCAGTTTGTGCATGGGGCAGTGATAGTGGCACACCATAAGCCTTGCTGGTAGATGGCTTTACATTTGTGGTATGCGAAAGAGTGATATATCCAGGCGGAGTGCTTGTTTGAGCTGATGTGGGTGTTATACTCTGTACCGGCTGCCTTGGCAAATGCCTGTTTTGTGAACTTGGTAGTGAGATGACAGGGATAGAGATGTTAGGTACAGGGGAAGCATGTTGGGGTAAATGACTTGAGACCACCTGTGAATTATTTCCAGGGACGAACCTTGCCGCAGGACTTCTCGCAACTGTGCTCAAAACTGGTGAGGCTGTCAACGTGTTATGAAGGTCAATGTATGACGGGGGCAATGATGACACAGTGGTTTGGACTGAAGCGAAAGTATCTCTACTAGGTGTCACATATGGCCGTTGTGGTGCTGTAACATTCAATTGCTCAGACATTGGACCTCTTTGCTGCGATGAAGCCATTGAAACCACTGTAGTTTGAACTGAATTAGCAATGGCAGTTACAGCAATGCTAGGAGAAAGATTAATGACTGATGCAACAGAACTGGTTCTATTTGACAATGAATGACATTCTACGACCACTGGTAGACAAGGTTCTTGTCTTAAAGACTTTTCTTCACACCTTTCAGGTAGACGTTCTTTAGGAGGAAAGGTGGTGGTCACTTTGGTTGGAGACTCAGAGAGAACATTTATTGATGATCCACAATTACTTGTAGACACTGATGAATCAGCTGTTAAGGGTGCACTAGCTGAACACAAAGTGACTTCAGGCGAGGATGTGCTGCTTTGTATTTCTTTTGATTGAGGCAAAGGATCTTTGTGACTGTCTATAATTAAATTTGCAGTACATGACTCACTGCTGCTTTTCCTAGATGATATGCTCTGCGAAATAGTGGATGAAGTTTGTACTAAAGTCCTGCTTAAAGAAACTGTAGCAATTGTGTCATTCTTCTCATTCATTGTACTGCTCTCTTTATCGAAAACAGGCATTGAACTTTCATGTCTTTTATCTTGTTCACCATCTCTACAAGAACTGCACGAACCCAGAACAGGCTGGTGTATAAGGTTTGCATGAGGAGTTGTTTGGATAATTACAGGTCCTCCACAACACCCATGAGGAGCATTATTACTAAGACAATCAAGTTTGCTGGCGATCTTTGTAAGCATATCCATAAGAGATGACTGAGTTGATGAACCATCAGATCGGAGATCCTCAAGCGTGGACTCCAAAACGGAAATTTTCTGCATCATTTCCTTCTGATTATTGAGCAGATCCTCCTGAGAAAACATAATAATGAAAACAAATAATCATGCTTCAAAAAAAAGTTGCTAAGACGCAATCTTAGGTAATTGAGTTAGGCTTGAGTCAACGCATGTAGTTGTTCTTGTTGGTAGCACATGATGCAAGGGACAAGAGGAACTCTCGGCAGCTACCTTTTCCTGTATGTTTTGAACTGTTAATTGTGGGCGAACCTCATCCTCGAAGCTTTATTACCAGTGCTTTTCGGGAAAGAGAGCTGCAAAAAACTAGTCTACTCATCCTCTTGTCCCTCTTACCTTCCCATAAATGATTTCACTTGGTTCCAGGTTGGTGTAACTTTTACTGACTTAGCAGTGCAAAAGAGCCTTGGTGAGGCCATCTGTGTATGGAGGGGTGGGGTACCTCCCAGCTAACATAATGGATTTTAAATGAAAATGCCGTCCCCTCCCCCAATCAAACTTCAACTTTAACCAATTTGTCTAACTCCTGATAGTTCAACCAATCATTTCCTTTGCACCCTTCAGGTTAAAAAATTAGGATCCCACTATGTGTCTATCTAACTTTGTTCCCTTACCATAAGAGAGTTAGTCCTTTGAAACTGTTCCTCTGTAACAATGTTTGGTGATAATGTATTTTTGTGATGATCAGAGTTGCTCGTGAGTTCAGGAACTTGCTGTTGTTCTTCCTCTTTCCCGTCACCATTACGGTGCAGTTCCTCATGTGTACTTGTAGGAGCATTTTCACTTCCAGAATCTAAGTCTTGGCATTCTTCTTCTCTTGAAGTTTGTGTCTGCTATGAGAGGCACGAGGGATGCCACTCCAGATTGAATATTACTTTGATTTCATAGTTCGTACAACTTTTGTTACAGAAAAATCAAGGAAAACCCGAGACCTTTGTTAATACAAAATTTTAATATTCAGGCTGTACATTTCATGTGAAATTAGTGCAAAATTTTGGTCATTTTAGCTTTGGCACTTCAAAACATTGTACGAACCATGTAATCACCAAGGTTTGACAAAGGGTTCAACACTGTATGGTTATTCTTTATCAGTAAATTTTACACAACATTAAATTAATCTAAGTTAAGCTAAGTACCAGTTAAAACCATAGTCTGCACTTTGTCTGACATTTCAGTAATATACAGGGGCCATATTATATCAAGAATAATGGTCTACAGTACACTATTAATTTTGTAATGAATCTGAATTAACCAGTTACATGAACCATAAATTTTACTGAGCGAGGGTCATGATTGACATTAATTATACTTAACAATAATTATTAATTTAATAACATTATTATTAATCTTCCGGAACATGCTTTTGGAATTTATAACAGCTAATTAATCCAGGACTGAAAATATCTGAATAAAGAGCATACATTTACTAAGAATTATATGTACTAGTAGTTGAGACAGTCACGTCCAGGGTGGGGCAAACTTGGACAACACTAGCCCTTTTGATGACAGTCTTAGCAATGAGCACCCTACCAATTATATCCAAATTTTATTTTCTTAAAAAATGGTTGGGGTGCATATTGGAAAATTCTGAAACGACCATAAAAATAACCAGAAACTCACTCTGGTAGAGACATTTATATTCATGTATGACATTCTGAAACAACAGCTAAGTTGCAGGAACAACTACACTGTTAGTTCCCATTAGCACTGAGTTCAAGACAACTCTGGTGATGGTCATTTTAGATCTCCGCACCCCACAATTTTTATCCCCTAAAAAATACAATAAGTATTTTCATAAGGGAGTCTTACAGAAGGAAGTTAAAAATATTACATGTATATTTAACAAAAACAGAATAACACATCTCTGATTGGGGGAGAAACAAAACACATTTTGGAAATCCACCTAGTTTATAGTTTTTCAAAACACAAACATGGTGATGTATATTTTATCCAAGTCTTACCTGTGGTATACATGTTCCATCTACATCATTATCCCCTCTTAATCTCTTCGTAGCATTTATCCACCCCTAAAGAACAAAGAGTCAGATAATTAGAGGATGTTACACAGTGGTAAGAAGATGTAAATTTTACGTTTTCAGGGCAAGAAAGAAAAGATTTCTTTGAAGAGAAGATGTCCATCTTATTATTATTGACTTGATGATGAAGACACTGAAACACACTCTAATTTTATCAATGTTATGTTTGCTTGTTCATCCACAACTAAACAGACAAGCACTATCAGTTATAAAATTATGTCTAAATACCTCTAAAGGTCCAGTATCTTTTGGTGCAATTGGCCTTTTGCTTGAAGCTAAAAAGAACAGATTGATTTTGATAAAAATATTGTCAAGTTTCAAAGAAAGTACAATCAAGTCCTGAAGCCTTCTGCCAATACTTTGGCTGTTGAACATACTTTTAGCAATGTTACACTCTTTAAGGCAACAACTTTCTTATTGGGCACATACAAATGACAATTTTATCATTGGCCGTGATTGAATCATTGAATATTAACTATTTGATTCTTCTGGCCAAAATTGTAGAGTATGTAAACAACTAATAAAATGGGCCAAAATTGAAGACATTTGTCATTCATCAAAGTCAATTGCACGAACATTTTAACAATTGTTGCACGTTACACAGCATGAAATCGCTAGTCAGCTTCTGCTAACTCAAACCCTCACTAACTCGAACCTCACACTAATTAACTCGAACCGAAATTGATTTCCCCTGAATTTCCTTTATACACTTACTATAATTTTACCCTCGGTAACTCGAACCTCCCACTAACTCGAAGTAATTTTTGTTTCACTTCAGATCACTTCTATAAAAATTTACCCTCTATAACTCAAACGATGCTTTGAGTAATAACCTATGAGTTGAAAAAAGTGTGCAGTTGTCCGAATCAATGAAATTATTTTAACAACCATGAATCGGCAAGTTACTTGCATTCATTCCCCATCTCATTCCCTTATTTGTGGTTACTTGCTTTGAATTCCCAATAAATCGAACTCCTGTTAACTCAAACTTTTTTTTATTTCCCTAGAAGGTTTGAGTTATCGGGAGTTGACTGTATAAGAAACAAATGCCTGTACTGATTGCATTGCACCATCTGATCTTCAGCAACCTAAGAGTTTTAAGACTGTTCATGAATTCAGACTTAACATACATGATGTCCTTCTTGCAGTTGCTGTTTGCTTCTCTGCCTTGAGTTTTTCAGCAAACTCTTTCACCTGCAAAAAAAATTAACAACAATATTATTAATAATATATTAACACTTTAGGTTTGTCAACAGCAAGAGATTCTTTTTTTTTTTAAATATAATGGCCGGCGCCACAAGTGAGTGAACTCTGATTGGCTACCTTAGTCGGCACGTCAAGTCTGTCTTGCCCACTTGGGATTTCCAGCTTTGTTCTTTGTTTGTTTGATCCGGTGACCAAACTAGTCTTGTTCTGTCAAAATGGCTAAATACTGACCTCATTCTAAAATTCTACAGTAAAAACCTTTCCCAGTATCCAATCAAACCGACTGAACAAGCCTCATCAATAACACTATGTCTTCAGTATAGATGCAAGTCTTCCTTTCCAAGAATGCACATGGCCAATAGCTCTTATTCTCCTTGTAATAGCAGCATTTTAGCTGCCTTTTTCCCCTTTTCCTGTTTTGGATTTCTGTGTGGTGCAGGGCTGCAAATAATTTCCCGGCTGGCGCCGGTCAAATTGTCCGGTCAAACCTATTTTTGCTCAGACATATCCCATTTTTGGCCGGACAAACATCGATTACGTCTTATCGCTATAAAAGCGCGGGCGATAAAATATAAACCGCAGGGGATTTATTGATCGCCAGCGCAAGGGGGTGGTGGCGGGGGAAGATAAATATACATATTCTTTATTTTTCTTTCTTGCGCTCCGCGCTCGCTTCGCTCACCAACGTTTTTGGAAAGAATGAAAAGAAAAATAAAACGGCTAAGACATCCGAGGACATCATCTTACGAAAACGCGGTTTGGACATGTAACAAGGGAACACCCGGATGCACTGGAAAGGGTTTTCGAAGACGTTGATGACTATGTTCATTAACAGTTACTGAAGTCGTTACATACCACATTGACAACATTTATAAAGGATTATCGCAAATACAATTTCTTTCTAATCCATTGTGTTTCGACCTGTCAACGGTGAAACTTACTGCATTTTTGCTTCAGTCAAGTTTGAGAAGAATTTTTTTAAATATTTCTGATATAACCGACCCACGCATCATGCGTGACACGTAACACAATGAAATCTGCGGTCAATCGTTTGAGATAGACCAGGTAAAGTTTACATGTTATCATATGTGAATTTACTGCTAAAAAGGTTTGTTTCCCTGGAAAATAGAATGTTTAGTTAATCGCGGTATTTATAGCTTAAGTGATTAACACGGAAATGTCGACGAGTAGACAAATGAATGTAAACTTGCTTTCTTGTTATTATTATTTTCACTCTTAAATTTTGAAGACAAAGGGTGCCATGACCCTTGCATCGACAGTGAGAGATTTTGTTGTCCTTCTCACATCATGTTTACAAAACCCACATGGACTAATAATAAGGTAATTCACACCCGTGACTGGTACACATTTGTAAGACCCGCTAATTTGCGGTGACGACTTGGTGAATGACAAAGCCACGACAGCCGGAAATTTTATGACTACTAAAAAGTTCTTGGTCTGGTAGTTAAGTATCCGTCCTTTCCCCTCCTTTTTCACAAACGCCAATAATATTGAACCTTTAAATATTTAAAACTTGAAACTCTAAATTTTTTCCTTACCAGCGTAGACGACCGGACAAATTGTCCGTCCATCTAAGGATTTGACCGGACAAAACCTATTTTTGACCGGACATTGTCCGTTGACCGGCCATTATTTGCAGCCCTGGTGGTGGGCTGCATTAAAGTGCGCAGACTAAGGGTTGCTAAGCATTGTACAGCAAACATGGCACAAACCTTGTAGCTGACAAAATTTCCACATTTTCAAATGGATTATTATTATTATTATTATTATTATTAATATAAAACTACAATCAAGCACTTGCCTGGTTCATTGTCTTTGAGTTGACTTGCCTTGTAATCCAGCGCCAATTGTTTTTACCATCATCCCTAACAAAATTTTGTACAATGCAAATAATCTTAAAAAGCAACTAGGCTTCAATTTTTTTTGCAAAACAAAATGTTTTTCCTTATGACTTGCACAAAAAAGTTATTGTGGTGATAAAAACCCCTTGAACTTTGGTCTCTCAACTGAGCCTCCTCCTTCTCTTAATAAGTTCCAAGAGTGACCAACATCAATTTTCTCCCAACAACATCAATACATCATCAAGAGAAAAGGTTATGAGGATTAATAAAATGATCACCTCAGGAAAAATGCTTTGATCTTTTACCAAATTCTCTCAACTATTTCTTTAAGGAAATGTACATGGAGATTAGTTTGGAGAATTTACAACTGGATATCAGGACGTAAAGAAAACATTCAGCATGCATACATTGTCAAGGCTGTGGTCAAAACAACGAAGTGAGCCCTTTGTTCTGAGCCTGTGAAATCCAGGGTGCCCAGCTTACTGGTATGTTTTTTTTATTTTTAAATCTAGGTTTTTCTGGTTGTCCAGGAACAAAAGCTATGTGCCGGGGGCCACCGGGTGGTACAAGAGCACAGCCTTGATTGTATCACTTCAGAATGGAATTTTATGGACCCTGATACCTCTTTGGAGATTGGCTGTAACTGTTACAACCATAGACAACACAGGTATTGAGCATGTTTTCAGCTCTAGAGGAGAATATAAAGGCAAGACTTAATATAAAAGCAAATAATACCTTTTTAAAGCGTCCAGGAGTCTTTTCTTCTCCTCTTCACTCCACTCATCAGACTCTTGATCAGTAGCATTTTCTGATGATTTTTTCGCGCTTGAAGCACTCTGTAAATAAGAATAATATTTTTACATTTTGTGCAGAGAATGTTAGAGATATTCAACAGCAGGGCTGTCACTTAGACTTCATGTTACAAGGTTTATGCAGTTAGTAAGCAGGGAATTGAACTGCCAGGAAGTTCTTTTGGATCAATTTTCCTTTCGTTTCGTACAAAAGAAGCCAGGGATCATGCTCGTAACAGCCCGGGAATATTACCCTGATGTTTACAGACAGCCCTGACTAGTGACTTCAAGATCACACCTTGTGACTGTGGAATTTTCCAAGGTTTACCCATAATTTCATGAAGAAAAAATAGCTTAACTACTGCCTTACCACATTACAAGAACAGCAAGAATGCAATTCAGTGAATGACATCTGCTATTTGAAGAATATCTGTGAGACTAAAATAATGTCCCTTTATATCCTAAACTTGCCAAGAAACAGGAAAATGAAGAAACGAATAATTCAACAATTATTGGACTCGGCTTAGGCTTCAGTGGATAAAATCCTCCGAGGCATGCAGAATATTCTTCAGATCATACCTAGCCTTATCCAATAAATGCTTTAATAATAGTTAAGAATAATGACAGTTAAAATTAAAGATTTACAGTGAAACAGTAAATCGCAGTTAATGGAGCGTGGCACGCCAGAGTTTTGTGTACTCGTGCCATGCAACGAGCCACGAAGGTAGAATAGTATAATATCTTTGTCTCATTGTAGTAAAATGGTACACACAGGTACCAAGGTCAAAATGTTGCAACACTGTCTGGTACGTTTTGTAACATTTGTTCTGTATGGCTAGATTCAATAAATACCTCTATTCATATCTTGCTGTATGCACCATGTGCTCCTGCGACACTATCGTATGCCCTCTTCCGTTGGCTTAGCTTTAGAGATATGTCTAGCTATAAAAAGGTTATTTTAGGCAAAATCCTTTATTCGCTTAGCCGCCTTGCTGATTGAACAGTTTACTTGTAGATTTTGTACTTTTTTTCCTTCCCTCCGTCCCATTTTGGAGGTGTTGTTGTTGTAATACGAAAAAAATGCGGTTCACCTCTTGTATCTGCTATTAGTTAAGTCTCGCAGCGACTTCCGCAAGCTTCATGTCTTTGCATGATCGCACTTTTTCAAATTGCGTTTAGCTGTGTCACGAAATTCAGTCAAATCAGGCTATTGCAAAATGCCTGTTAAATTAGAAGAAACATAAAAATAACCGCGTAAAACATTAAAGGAAGGTTAAAATAACACAACAGATACAAAAGCTGTCACGGATGGGCAAAACTGAAGAAGATTGAAACATATTGAGATGAGGGTTTTTGAAAACTGTTCAGCCTAACAGTTTTTCAAAGTTTTTCTCTGCTGTTTGCAGCTTCAAAAATAATGCTTAGGGGACATATTTGTTTGTCTCTCATCTCCGATTTTGTCATTTACATGTAATTTCTTTGCCTACTTTAAGTTCCATAGCGATTGAGGGCTAGTAATTAGAAAAATAAAACAAAATGAACTGGACTGCCGTGACACAGCCCCTTTAATCATTTTCCAATTCAGCACTTGCTGGCGGCGTCGGCCTATTGCTGTTAATACATTGGCTTAAGCGAATTATGAACTGCCTACACTCGTTCCATTAGGTTGCACAATGCTGAGCCATAGGTTTTCAGCTTTTAGTGCCGTGAAGAGTAATGCTTTTAGATTGCGTGAGGTTTTGATCCAGCACGATACACTCCACTGGGGAGATAGGTTGGGCTCTAGTCACGCTTTTGTTACACGGGAAAGTCGAACGTCACACCGATAGCAGAGCAGTGTCCCCCCTTTAACACTAACATGGAGTGTTGTCTTTCTTTGCGTTTTAATTTAATAAAAATTATAGTATTGGAATTGTGTAGTCAATTAACGTTAACACAGGAGTGGTGACATCAAGGGAAATTTTGAACAAAGTGAAAACATCAAGGGAAAATTTTAATCTCAAAACAACAAACAAATTTATGGTAATTTTGTTTCTTGGTTTAGAATGTTTTCAATAAGCTTACAAAGGATTTATTTTATTGCATTACCTTTGATTAAGAAATAGTAAGCTTATATTATAAAAGCTAGATGTCAAAATTAGCAATAAAAACCAAAAAAAGTTATTCCTTCCGATTTGTTATTATATTTTTGGAGGCCATTTGGTGGTCATACCTCTGGGAAACAATTATGCTAAATTCTGCATAAATTTCTGTTAATTATTTCCCTAACGGCTGCAGATAATTGATTCCGATCACGCGATCGTTTCAAAAGAGCTCGCAAAATTCATCAGTTCTTGTCTTAACCTAAAGAAAATGTGTCCGTTTGGGGTGATGATAAAAAGAACTATCTAAAAATGACCTGTTTAGTCAGTATTTTGCCGAATATCTTTCCGTTTGGCTAAATGCCAAGGGAGAACTTCCCAAAAACAAAACGCTTAACTAAAACGTTTTAACACGCGCAAAACACGTCAATGACTTTACCTTTCTTCTTCGTGACATGTTGGCCACCGTTTTAGAACCCCAATGCTTGAATTTTCAACGAAATAACAACGCAAACGGCGCCTCCGTAGTAAGAAACTCAAACAACACAACGCATCGCCTTCGCACGAAAACACGTCACGTCGCGCCAGCCGCGGCGCTCCAACGGTTGCGTGCGCAGCTTTCATGAAAATACCGCTGACGACATGCGAACGAAAGGTCGACGAGGGTCGGCGAAAGAAATACGATAAGCACGGTGAAAGCAAGAAAAACAAAGTCTTCATAGAAAATAGACAATAATTTGCCTTTTCTTGTTAACTGGTGTTTTCAATGACATCACGAGTTTAAAAAGAACCCTGTGTTGTCGGGGAATTGCACGAAAGAGAAGGCCATGAACCTTGAACTGCTTCGTAAGTACAAATACATTTTGCAGCTTTATATATGTCGTTTATGAAAGGACGGTCCTTTGTTTGCAACTGAGTTTGCTGGCTGCTAAATAGCAAAATGGTTACCTTGTGAATTTATAGTTAAATCTATTGTTCATGTAAATATACCAGTAAGTTGAGTTATCAAGTTAAGTCCGTTGTGTATTGGCGGGAATCTTTAAATTCGGTTCACACTTCTTTAAAGACCTACACGATGCTAAGGAATTGGGATAACACACATATGCAGGGTTGTCAAAAGTAGCCGGCTGCCGCTGAAAATCGCCGCCTACTTGGTTAGTAGCGGCCGGCTACTCTGCTTGGCATTTCTTTACAAATGGCGTTTATCAAATAAAATATCCCTAGACTGGCCGCTTACTTTGACAACGCAGCCGTCAACTTCAAAACCTTCTGACAACTTTGCATAAGACTTAAGCTTAAGTACACAAATGAACTTAATTCTGTTAAAATAATTGTTTTTAATTGCTCATTATTAACTGCAGAATTTACAGTCTAACCTCCCATAAGCAACCACCCACAATGCAAATATTTTGCGGTATCCCTTCACCATGCCACCAGGTTGAAGGTTCACGTGACAATACCATCCAACTTCCAAAAGAAAGGCTGTTGGATTTTAAACAAATCACACCTCTCGAGCAATGCCAATAAAAAGTCACTTGGAAAGTGAATTTGTGCTTCCTCAAACCATTCGCACTTCAAAAGAAAAGTGAAAAGTACTTTGTGTCTCTCTAATTTCTATTATATTACCAGGGCTTCTGATATTCTGCGATGTTGCGATTTCGCATAATTGACCTCAAATCGCAACTTTTCGCCTTATTCGTCAAAAATCGCATAATTCAGGCAAAATTGCAAAATTCGAGGAAAGAACAAGGAAATATTCGCTTCTTACTTAAGTTCTACGACAATTTAAGCGTTGTTTTAAGGTGATTTACCTCTCAAAAGACGTTAGAAATCACCAAAATCGTCTGCGAGCGTTCGATCGATCAAACAGGCGTTCTATACATAGTTTTGCACGTCGGGGACCTGGTACTAGTTCTCAATAGAAGCGATTGTCGTTGACCGATTTATTAAACCGATTTATAGCTTGTCGATTTAATAAAAAAAATTATAATGTCAATTCTGTGTAGCCCACTGAGGCTAAATCTTTTTAAGTTATATCGAAATTGGTTTATCTTTAACAGGCCATTGATCATTTGCCCAAGAATAACATTAGATACACAAAAGGCATCCACTGTTCGGTTTCACTTATTTGTTATAGTTATGGTAACGTGTATTGTGGGGATGTCATTGAGTGATTTATAGCTTCTCATTTGAATCAAGTGTATCAAGTTTGTATAACCCACAGAAATGTTTCTACTTTGTTCAAGTTATTTTTGTTCTATCTAGTATGTAAAACTGAAATTTGTAACATTGTTTAATTAAGGAGGAATCAAGGGACACTTAATTGACTAAATGAGCCATTGTGTGGTTCCAGAAAATATCCATACCCCCCCACGGAGGGTCACGGAATTTCCTAGGGGTAGGGGGGTCTAAAAGAGACAAATTTCTGAAGGGGAGGGGGGTACATAAAGAGTTTTTCTTTCCAGAGGGTTTGAAATGCGATCGAATGAACACTTACGTATTTTTCCAATTGATTCGGGGTAGCCAAGAAAAACCAAAAGTTCTATCCGTAGAAATAGACGTAGGATTCCTTGTCATATATTTTCTATTATTATCCCGGCGCCAGATGACACGTACAGCTCCGAGGCACACCTCTGAGCACGTTCGACGTCGAGTCAAACAAAATGGCTGACTAGAAAAATATCGTTCCCAGTCCCTAACATTGGCTGTATTGAGCGAATGTTAAAAAAAACTGTAAGGCGTGAAATTTACTATCATTTACAAACTACAGAGATAAAGCGTACAACTTTATTGAAGTATTCCTGTTGAAAGACGAACTTAAGTTTTTAAAAAACATGTTGCGTGACGGATTATGATTCCCGCTGATAAGCGAAGTCACTTCACGGCTCCACACAGGAAAACAACATTTGTTAGCAGTACTGTTCGCACATTATACTACATGTAGATAAAATTACACCTGCAAAGTACAACAAATATCATGGAGATTAGCATCGAGTCAATTCCTGAGTTTTGCTTTGACAGCAAAAACAAGAATGATGTAATATTATAGTCATTTCGTGTTTAAAGTAATTCGATACGTTGTTTCGTCTATGCATAAATTACAAACTTCGACTAGGTTACAAAACGTTGATGATACCGTCAACTTTCAGTACTTTCTTAGATATTTTTTGAATGAAATCTTCTGTCAATTAAGCAGACGAAAGGTCAGCTGCCAGAACTATAGTGTTAATAAGCTCAGTTGTTAGAGTTTGAACATTTCAAAATAGAGGAAGCGAGAGGCGCGTCTATTCATACGTCTAGAATTTTCCACGGTCATTTTTAAGAAAATTAAATCTCATAGCCTCCTCCAGCAATTTTGTACCTTACCTAGCGAATATCTCCATAAATAAGGTTCCATGAAATAGCAAGTGTGGTATGGCCAAATCGCTTACGTGAAAATTATGCCGCTTTACGTCTTCATCTGAATTGTAACTATAATCGGCTGCGGCTAAATTTTATTTCGGCACTAAGTAGACCAAAATAAATCAATGAAGTCTTTTTATTTGTGGATTTGGAATTTCCTAGGAGTAGGGGCGACCAAGTGAAAAAATCATGGAAATTCCAGGGGGTAGGGGGGAGCAACCTGAAGCCCTCTGGAACGGAAAATCCGGGGGGGTGGGGGCTCAAACTGTAAACAACCCTCCGTGGGGGGGGCATGGATATTTTCTGGAACTACACATTTCAGATTAAAATAATTAAAATGAGGCAACAATTGATTTAATTTGGATGCTTTTATTGTTTTTTTATGCCTAATTGCCCGTTGGACAGCAAAAAAATGGGTTTCCTCCTCTGAGACCTAAAAAAACAATGTTAAATCAGCTTTAAAAAAATCGCATAATTTGCCGCATAATAGACCTTTCTTGCCACATAATTTCCCTTGAAAATGCCGCAGAATTTCCCATTTTTTGCCGCACCTTATCAGAAGCCCTGTATTACTGCTTACTTTTTTTCAATAATTTTCTGGAGAATCCTAGCAAATAAGATAAGCATTTACTAATGCTTCTCATTTCTTACATTTTGATGTTGGTGTCTTTCCACATTTCAGAGTCTTTTGGACAGAGCTATCCCGAGGTGAGATTAGCACTTTCCTGCATGTTATTAAAGTAATGGTGTTAACCCTTTAGGCCCCAGTATCCACATACAGAATTTAATTCTCCAAACTGATCTCTATACATTTTCTTAAAGAATAAGTTGAGAGAATTTGACAATAGATCAAGGCATTTTCTCTTGTGTGATCATTTTATTAATTCTCATAACTTATCTCTTGACAGTGTATGGATATTGTTTGGAGAAATTTGATCTTGGTCACTATTGGGACTTAAAGGGTTAATGGTGATGGTAATTCAGGTTAAATACATGTTTTGTAACAAGCTATCTGTAAAAGGATCAAAATCAAGGTTTTATGTTCTGTCTTATCATCTTTTGAAACCATTAAGGCATCTTTGTCATGTGATTAAGCTGCTTTTTTACGGAAGAAGGAGATGGTCATTTGACAGAGTTTGCTGATAGATTGCTGGCAGATTGTATTAACCACAATCCACTATAAGAATTTAGCAGAGTAAAATTTGAGGTGTTGCACTAAAACTTTGTTCAACATATTTTGAAGACAGCTATCATCTCAGGTTAAAATTTTTTAACCTACATGTACAACTGATGACAAAATTAGTTGAGACACTTTGCCCTTAAGGGCTTTCTGATGTTTTACTGACTTCAAAAGGGGAAAATGTAGCTTTTCCTCCCGCATCCCCTCCATACAATGTTTTGCAGCTGTTCCCGTAACCTATAGAAAACAACAAACACCCTAACTTTAAATGGAGGGGAGGGGAAGGGGTGTGGCAATTTTTTGTTCTCTGAAGTTACCCTATTTGAGTACAATGTCTCAACAATTTTGTCTCCGACTGTAGCTTGATTCTCAATTTCTTTGTCTTCAACAGCTAGGAGACGAAGGAAATTGAGAATCAACGTAGGTTACAGTACAATTTCCACACTGTAGTTAGCCAGTGAGATGTCTGACTTGTTTGATACTGGGGCAGTTCTCCCAAGCAAGTTGTCACTCGCAGATTAGACCGTGCTTCATACCATAAAAAACTGGTTATGAGTGCAGGGTGAACTAATCACAGTCAAGGATTTAGGATTCTGGAAAGCTGAGAAACTTCAAGTCAAGTTCAACTTAAGTTCCACATACCTGTTTAATACACTCAATAGACCTTTTTACCGATATGGCGGCCATATTGAATTAATTCTATTTAAGGAGTATTATAGGATGCCCAGGGGGCATGAGCACATTTAGTTTTGTATTTTCGAGCACTTTTTGAGACATTTTTTCTTAAAGTTTTCTTAGAATAACATTGTAATGGGAAAAAAGATCCTTGTGCTGTGTTTGGATGTAATAATGATCGCCTTTTTCTAAATTAGTATTAGAAATATGGTCTTTCACTGTATATTTCTCGGGAAAAAGGCAATCATTATTACATCGAAACACGGCACAAGGATCTTTTTCCCCATTAAAATCATATTTTAAGAAAACTTTAAGAAAAAATGTCCTGAAAAGCGCTCAAAAATGCAAACGAAATGTGCTCGTTTCCCCTGCGCACCTATAATACTCCTCAAATCAAATTAATACAATATAGCCATCGTATCGGTAAAAAGGTCTATTGCTTTCCATTTTATATCGA
>OZ037783.1:30140125-30147625 GCA_964035525.1 Porites cylindrica
TTATATGGAAAAGTGCTAAATTATCCACTGCTTTTTTTTTTCTGGGCCACACATTTTGTAAAGAGAACATTGAAGACAGAGTAAAATTATTGGAATTAAACGTTTTAAATTGTTGTCTGAAGATGACAATGAGCAATTTGCGTAAAATAGGTCTTAAAAGGAGGGAGTGTTTCAGAGAACTTAGCTCTTAAATTTCCCAGCAAGAGCAGGGCCATGTCCCTCACTCCACTACCCCCCCCCCCCCCCCCCCAATCCCCCAGGAAGTTGCACCTCTGGCACATATTTTTGTCTTACTGGCCATGATGATCCCTTACCTGCTGAGCTAAAATTTAAGGAGAAGACAGTCTGGGCAGAAAACTTACTATATGGGAAACGTTTTGATGTTTAGGACAGGGGGTCCCCTGTGAGATGCTGTCTGACGTACGGGAGGTGGTGGAAGGAAAGTAAAATTTAATCAACCAAAACTAAATTTTCAATAAACTTTGGTTGTTTGGCAACTGTTAAGGTAGAAAGAAACCTTTAAGTTTTTGTTGTTGCTCTAGGTCAGTGGTAAAAGTACATTAAAAAGTATTAACTCAAAAGTGGCAAACTTAAGGAGGGTGAAAATTTAAGGGAAATCAGCACGCAAACATTACTCCCACTTGGGATTCAGATATCTAATTCCTCTTTTTATCGTTACTTTAGTGCATTTCTCATAAACTCACAAGACAGAATAATCCGGGTATTTGACAGTCAGATTGTGCTGTCCTGTCAAGGAACTGTGGGCGCTGAACCTGAACCAATACAGAAACTTCAAGATCTTGTAAACAGGTGAAGCCAACAAGTTATTCTGTTTGTAATCTGTGTTGGAGGAACCTTAAACACCCCAACCCACATAATATTGTGACACTCAAAGTAGTAGAGCTAAAATGTCTGAAGCAGGTTTTTTTTACTTTTGTATTTATTATTTATTTGGAAATTTAGAATTTACAGTGGAGCAGCGTGCAAAGAAAGTAGTGTTCAATAGCCCAGGGCTAGTGGATTTTGCTATTGGGCTGGTGAATTTTGTTATTAACTTGCCCAACGGGCAAGTGAAGTTTTTTGAGAAAATCAAATTACAGAAGAACTGTGAAATTAATCTGCTCATGAAAACGTTTGGGGGCTAGTTAAAATGATGTTTGGGCTAGTAAATGCTAGCTACAACTTGCCCGAATGGCAAGCTGTAAAAATGACTTTCTTTGCACCCTGTTACCTCAATAACCCCATTATCAACATTCGCCTCATCAACTCTCTCTTACATGTAACAGACATAGAGGTGTAAGGGTACTGCTGAGGTTAGAGCGCTTAGCTGCCTTTGGCGGGCCAAGTTTAAGTCCTGGATGTAACATCACAAGTGGGTTGAATTTGCCTCCGCTTCAAGATTTTACTGGTACTCTGGCCTACATTTATGAACAGAACTTATATTAAATTCGAGACATTTTTGCTTGAATGATTACTTCCTAAATTCATCCTGTGGTAACCTCAGTCCACAGTGCTTATTATTGTTAATTTTTGCCTTACAGAACGTTGTGGAAGAAATGTTGTTTTTCTGGAGATGGAGAATACATCTGTGCAGGTAATCATGATTCTCCTAATTTTGATCTTTGAATCAAAATAGACATTGCTCATTCTAGTAGCATGTTTGGAGGCATGTTACATATATGTCGGTCAGGGCTTTCATTATCTTTTTTAGCAGCTGTAGCAAGTGAAGATTTACAAAACTATAAAGCTTTCCACTTGATATCCTGTAAAATCAAGTGAGCTCAGCCATAACAGGTGGTGTCCCAGCCTGACATACAATCCCTCAACGGCACTTTCTCCCTTGAAATAACTAACTGAAAATTTTCCTTTTGTTAAGAACACAGTCATAAGAACAGCTTATCAGCTGCAATGCTTTGTTTTTCCAGGATCATCTCGAACTCATGCCCTTTACATATGGGAGAAAGGTGTAGGCAATCTTGTCAAGATTCTTCATGGAACAAAGGGCGAACTGTTGCTGGATGTAGTGGTGAGCTTTGGAGTAATATATCAAGCATGAGATTGGGTAGACACAGTGTTTCATCACCAGATGAAACACTGAGAACGATGTGCAGCAAAGAAGTTTTGACGAACTTCAAGGTGTTCCATCTGTCGATGAAACGCTGTGTCGAATGCTTGATAATACCTCTTAAACAAAATGATTTTGGAAGGAGAAATTAAGGATGCAAAATTGAGCAGTTTTTCTTCTGATTTCCTATCACTCATGAAACATTGATTTCATGCTGTTCATGAAAATAAAATGGCCTGTGTAATTAAGACAGTCAGTCTGAAGCTAGCCCACATAGCTGGCAGGATTTATTGCAAATGACTGCTAACAAAGACTGCAAAAACACCTGTAAAATGAATTTGTTTGTAAAGCTGCAAGAAGAATAGGGTTGAATCCTTTTGGACTTCAAACTCTCTAGGCATGGAAGCATGCACTACTGCATTATGACCCCACCAGCTACACAGGCTAGCCTGAAACAAAAGCAAAACAGTCTTCCTCATTGATCACTTCATGTGCTTTTGAGAGAAAGAGGGGGTGTTATTAATAATTATTCCTCGAGCCCGAATGGGCTCTGAGTCAATAGCCCATAAGGGCGAGAGGAATAATTGTTTTAGTAAAATCCAACTAGTTGCTCAAAAATATCGAGAATAAAAAAATTTTAGCTAGTTAAAGCTAGACTTTAATCCTTTTTTGCCACCAAAGAAAGCCCGCGCTTTTCACTACTAGTGGGCTATAACATATAGCCTAGTAGTAGCTCAACCAATCAGAACGCAGCATTGATAATAGACCACTGGTTGGACATTATTCTGGCGTCACTTAATTGATATCTTTCGAAAGCATTTTTCTGTGGATAAATTGCTATCCAGAGGACAAACAGTAACCGGAATAATCCAGTCTTCCTTACATTTATTTCTTCTTCCTACAGTTCCACAAGAACCTAAGTAATATGGTGTGCAAAGAAAGTCGTGTCCGATAGCCCGAGGCTAGTGGATTTTGCTATCGGGCTAGTGATTTTTGTTCTTAACTTGCCCAACGGGCAAGTGTTTGTTTTGGGGAAATTCAAATTACAGAAGGATTGTGATCAATCGTGCTAATCAAAAAGGGTCTTGGGGCTAGTTGAAAGGACTTTTGGGCTAGTACATGTTAACTACACCTTGCCCAAATGGCAGGCTGTAAAACTGACTTTCTTTGCACCCTGGTAGTAACTAATATTATTTCATCCACTAGAAAGAGATTTATCCAGTGGATATTTCACCTAAAAGAAAGTTGGAAAAAATTGTGCTTTTCAAGTTACTATGCTGATGTATGGGCTACTTCTGTTTTTGTATAGTTATGTAACCACTCACTTTTTTATCTTACCAGTGGCATCCAATCCGTCCAATAATAGCCTCAATTTCAAGTGGCGTTGTCTCAATTTGGGCTCAAAATCATGTGGTAAGGATCGTGCGAAGAGCATTAGATTCTGGACGCCTTATTAGAAGGAAAATAACACTCCATGAAATTAACGCGAATCGTTAAAAGTCGCGTTAATTTTGTTGAGCGTTAATTTCCGCGACGTTAATTAAGTGCAGCGTTAATTTTCCAGTATTTTAACCCCAATTTTGGAACCTGTCCAGACATTCTTGACACTAGACTACAAAACAGTTCGTATTTTTGCGTATTCAAGTCCGCGCGAGCAGTCAAACAAAAGGTCTGGAACGAGGCTGAAAACAGAGAGCGAGACTGGGGAGAGACGCTAAAAATACGGTTTTTTTTCTCTCGCCTCACACGCCCGTACTCGCGCGCTTCGCGCACACAAGACTCTTACGCCACGCTTTACCGATTTCTTTACTGATTTTGAGAAAAAAAACCGACTGTTTTGCAGTCTATCTTGACACCTAAAAAACATTAACTACAAGCTTTCTTTCTTTTCATTTACCCTTTATTTTTCGTCTTTCACAAAAGCTATGGCGAAGGTTTACAATATTTCGAGTTCATCTTCATCGTTGTCGCTGTTAGAAGTGATGTCAATATCTTTTCCTTTGAATTCGGCCACCAACTGTGTCTTAATCGCGTTAATTTCCTTTATTATGAAATTCTACCTCCTCTTTCGCGTTGATTTTCTTTATGCGAAAGTCGTTTTCCATTAAATTCGCGTTGATTTAAGTCGCGTTAATTTCCAATACCTTAATTTCATGGAGCGTTAAGTTCCTAGAATAAGGTAGGTCATTTCTGAGTTGCACCAAGCCTCTGTTTCAAAACGAGGCTTTGGGTTTCTCGGAAATGGTTTCTTGTGAGAGATGTTAACTTTATTTGATTTTCCTTTCAAACAGGAAAACTGGAGCGCTTTTGCACCAGATTTCAAAGAGCTGGATGAAAATGTAGAATATGAAGAAAAAGAAAATGAATTTGATATCGTAAGTATAGCACCGTCTATTGCACTCAATAACCTTTGTACCAAGTCAAGCTTACGTAGCTGGCCTTGGAAGATAAAGTGTATGGACACGTACAAAAAGCGCGCGAGGGACTGAAGAGGGAGAGAAGAGCCTATCACTAGTGTACGTTCGAAATATCAAAAATTCTAACGTGACTCCCAGGCTTTAGGGACAAAATTGCAATGTTTTCACGACTCCATTGTCTCTAAATTCTCAGAAGAGACTTGAACGCCAAGAAAACCCAACCAAATATAGAAATAAGACTAGAAAGCCTGGGGGTCATGTTAGAATATTAATCTATAACGTGGGGTATTCGCCACGTTAGAAACGGAAAGGAAACTGGGACGAGTTAACTTTCGCTTAGACTTCTGGGATCGTTACTGTGAATGTGCCGGTCAGCTATTGGCCACTTCGCCACTTGCACATCTCCCATAATGCACCTTATTTGCCCCCCCCCCCCCTTATTTGCCCCCCCCCCCCCGCCAAAAAAAAAACATTGTATAAGCATTGTTTTCAATTTCTCTTGGGACGGCTGAAATACCAGGAGAAATGAAAAACAAACGTTATGCAAAATTTTTTTTTTGGGGGGGGGGGGGGGCAAATAAGGTGCATTATGAGAGATGTGCAGGTGGCGAATAGCTTAAGATCCAACGACGCGACAGTAACGACAACGTCGCCTGAAAAGTGAATTTGCGTTCTTTCAGTCTTTATCGCGATGATTCGTACTTACTTGGACAGATGTACGGGAACCCTTCTGGATTTGAATTCCAAGGGACCATATTCAAGTTCAGAAAGGGAAATAACATTTCGCCGTTGCTTATTTACGTTCTCCATAAAACACGAAATTAGGCATTTGCTCGTCGTACTCGTGCGAAAACGGCAAAGAAATGAAGTGTACGAAAAAGCATGATGCACGTGCAAAGTTGTTGTTTTGTCTTTTAACCCTGTTATTTTTTTTACACGTTCTGGTTGCTGTGGCGTCGTTGAATCTTAAAGTCCCTGATATTATTTCCCCTGTCCCCAGTAACAGTCCCAGAGGTCTTTGCGAAAGTTAACTCGGCCCAGATTCCCTCTCGTTTCTAAAGTCGCGAATTTTCCCGCCATTTTCGTTGTGAACCGACCTGCCAAGGGCTCGTCTCAGTGTATCTTGCATGTTAGTTGAAAAGCCTGTTGTTGTTTTATTTGGCTTTTTGTTTGTTAAAAAGGAAGATGAAGATGAAGAAGCAGAGGTACCTTCTGAGACAGAGGCAGGAGAAGAAGGGGAAGTTGATGTGTGCACGGTAGAACGAATTCCCGCTCTGTGTAGCAGGTGCGAACTTTGAAACAAATGTAAATGCTCCCATATGTAAGAACGGCATTAGCGGTAAGCTCCCTTTGCATTAGAGATATCGATAGGGAACTTTAGCATCGACGGCAGCGAAAACTTCACTTGTAAAACGAATCCGCATTTTTTCAAACTTTGTCGCGACTTTCCCAATTCGCTGAAAGTATCAAATGAAGGCGAATTTCGCTAGAGTTCATTTCTTTGGGGACCCAATTTTAAAACGGGAAAGAAAAAGTCGTCGCGATCGGTGCTTGCTTACGTCCTCCATAAAACGTGAAATTAGGCATTTTCACGTCGTAGTCGTCCAGTGACGACAACGAAATGTAGAGAAAAGCGTGATGCACGCTCAAAGTTGTTGTTCTGCTTACTAAGCCTTTTGTTTTTTTGCCGTTCTCGTTGCCGTCGCCGTCGTCGTTGCTAAAGCTTCGTATTTTAATAGATTCTAAGACGAGGGCAACTACAAGGACGAGATTTTCTCAATACTAAGTACTGCGCGTGCGTGAACCCGCGTCATTTTGGCGGGAAAAGTGGTAGCCGTCGTCATTCTACCACAGGTTTTAGCGAGAATGTCGTAGTAGCCGAAACAAGTTGGCAAATGTTGGAACTTTTATCATTTTGTGATTGGAAGGGGGTTTAACCACTTTAAGTGTTAACTTTTCTGTTGAAGAAAAGGACCACGAGCTTTCCGGGGTGTGTATTTTTTAAGAGTTGGCGAAAAAACTAGGCGGACTGATCTAATACGATTGAGAAAACTGCCCACCTACATCTTCTCTAACCCAACTTTATCACTAACTTCTCACTTTGGGAAAATGTTGGGTAAGGGAAGGGGTCGGTGGGGCAGTTTCCGAGAATCTATTTCATACTGATCCTAACCACCCTGACTGTGAATTGTGATGTTGCAGCGATGAAGAGAATGACGAAGACATGGACTCAATATACTACCTTCCTGTTGCACCAGAAATTGATGATCCCGAAGAGACTGGCTGGACGCAGGAGGTATGTGGCAAAAATAGGACACTAGTGCGAGCTTCCTAGACCCAATAATCACGTACAAATTCTCCAGACATTTCCATGTAAAATAAGTTGAGAGAACTTGTTATAATAGGGAGCGTAAGCAACAACGACGGCTGCGAAAAAAAATGTGAAGTCGCACTGCTTTAAACTTTATCGCGCTTATTCCATCTCGTTCAGTTCGTCAAATGTTGGGAATTTTTTTGGAGTTGAATTCTAAAAGACTGTATCGAAGTTCAGGGAAAGAAAAATAAAGTTGTTGTCTTGTGTTCACGTTTTCCTTAAAATGTGAAATTAGGCATTTTCACGTCGTAGTCGTACAGTGACGGCAAAGAAATGTACAAAAAAGCGTGATGCACGTGCAAAGTTGTTGTTTTGTCAGTCTAAACCTATTGCTTTTTTGTCGTTCTCGTTGACGTCCCCGTCGTCGTTGCTTAAGCTCCCTAACATCAAAACATTTCCACTCACTGATCATTTTAGTAATTCTCCTGACCTTTTGTTTTGATTATGTATTGATATTTTTAAGAGGATGTTGGTCATTCTTGGACCTCACCTGGCCTAATTTTGAAAATGAGAGTTTTTAGGACTCGGAAGTGGCCTATTAACTAATCGACCACAATTTCGGATACCCACGCTTCTGTCTGATGTGAACCTTCGACTTTTTCAGTGTGGTAGGATTGTTAGTTTGAGGCTTTTAATTATCTCTG
>OZ037783.1:30152625-30395125 GCA_964035525.1 Porites cylindrica
TAGCAAGAAAGTTACCTGCGCGCTGCGTTTTGTGTGAATTGCATACGGGCGTTTACGGGTGCTTCAAACTGTTATGTGCTCCTTCCGATTAGAAGCATTAAAAACGTCAAAATTTGCAAATCGCTAAAAGGCCAAGATACAAATAAGAGAAAATTATGAGCACTTCTAAAAAGAAGCAAAAGAGGCGAATTTAGATCATACAAATGGAGAGAAAATAAGATTTTCTCCCGTACAGATAATGTAAATTTCTGGGAAATATGCTTCCGCTTGCGATGTAACGAATTCCGGGAATTAAACAACTCTTTCACTTCATTATTTTTTTTCTTTTTCTTTGTCGCAAATACTACCACCTTCTAAAAAATAATGAAAACTAATTCCAAAAAAATTGATTAGCGCATTTCTAGTATTTTTTTTCTTTTTGTCAGCAAAGAACATGTGATGTACCTTTTTTTCGTCAGGCTATTTGTTAACAGTCACGCGATACGTTACTTTTCAATTAAAATGGTCACGCGATGCTTTGACGAAAATATTTTCTGTTGAAAACGAATATTATGTGTTGTGGTTTAAATTTTACTTTATTTTCTTTTACTAACATTATGATACATTACCATAACCAAAAAACAAAAGAAAATAAAATTTAAACCAAGGATAAAATTATAGCAACATATGTATAAAGAGTTCTATGAAACTGTTATATTTCAGGAGTACTTTCTATCTATTACAACTTCGCGGAAAAGAGAGCATTAAGTTTTTCTTTATAAAATAGTGGCGATGGTATTCGAAAGTTCTTTTTGTCGGTTAGCTGGCAGGCGTTAGTGCCCAATGAGTAATTTTTCCGACGGTCATGTATCTGGGAATTAGCTACTTTCACATTGCCAATAATACACCTTCCCCACTCCCAACCCCCCTGCTCCCTCTCCTACTCCTTATCTGTCTGTGGACATGCCAAATCGCCCGCGTAAACGGCAGTTTGGCGAGGCGGAGGGAGAAGGATGATTAAAACGGGACTCAAAGACCTGATTTCCGGACACTGTACACTGTTGACAGCCTTCTGTCTATCGCGTAGTTTTATTATTCGATAAATGGGCGATCTGGTTGCGTGTGTCAAGGCGGAGCGAGATGGGGTGGGATCAGTGAGAGGAAAGAGAACTTCAACTGTCTTTGATTTTGTTTTCTCTCTTGCCCACTCGCTGTGACCATAGTCCCTCGCGTGTCGCGCTCTTTTCGCACGTAATTGGCCTCTTCTGTTTCCAGATTGCGTCAAGTAAATAGAGAAGCTGTGAAGAGTCTATACACTGTCTATAAAAGAGATAGACTTGTTTGCTTAATGGAACTGCACGTGTCATCTGTATATTCCATCGATTCTGAAACCGACGATTAAAAGTTTTTCGCGTGTTGGTTAACCCAGCAAAAGCAATAAGTTAGTATTTATCTTTTTGTTTATTTACCTATTTGTTTGTTTGTAATTGGGATAATAGAATTATGAAACAGTGGACAGAACAGATCCAAATGCGGCACGACAAGGCCGACAACAAGCCGAAGAGGAAAATCAAGAAAGGATGAGAAGACTCCAGATTGAGATGCAAAGAGATCACGAACAGGCGATACGGGAAGCACAAGAAAGGGCCAGGTGTGAAGACGAGGAGCAGCGAAACCGATTAGAGTGTCAACGTCTTGAGAGAGAAGAAAGGGAGCGACAGCGAAAGGAGGAGGAATCATTTTGTCAGCTTAAAGATGCTCTGATGAATTATGACTTGCAGGAATCCCCGAGGATTAAAAAGGAAAGTTTCCGTGATCTGAATATAGGAGATATGGATGGAGTGCGTATAGCTTTAATCGGACCGACGGGTTCGGGAAAAACATCCTTCATTGGTAAGAGTTTTCCTGTATTTTTAAAAACAATATAAAAATCAACAAACAATAAAAAATGAAGAATTGTTCCTTAACACACTTTTCGAACCATTTTGAAGTCAAAGCCTTCGGACTCGTTAGGGGTAGAGTATGGAATAGAGAGGAGAAGTCGTTACGTCACGTTGCCATGGTAGCAAAATTTAATCCGAAAGGACCGTATCCATTGAAGTTTAGAAAAAAAAGAAAAAGAAAATTCTTGTGTTGTGTTCACCTACTCCATGAAGCGGGCGCGTGAAATTAGGAAGTTCCATGTCGCAGTCCATGTCGTCGTTGCTTAAGCTATCCAATCATTTAGCTGCCATGGTAACGTGACGTAACACTTCTCCTCTACCCTCACTCCTCAGACGTCATTTCGCGCGTAGACTAGAAACCACTGGTGGCGTCACGAAATGTCGGCTGTTTTCTCAAACTGAAAAAAAAAACACTTTTGAAAAGTTTTTTGTTCAGGTACGGTAACTTTTAGCAAGACCATACGATTTTACCTTTTTCCTTCGCTGGTCGAGTTTTTTTTTATCAGTATCGTTCCCCATGCTTTCGTTGGGAGGGAAAAAGGGAGGGGGATTCCATTCCATCCCCTTTTCTCCTCTTTCGCACTTTTCTCCCTCCCCCTCCCCCCCCCCCCCCCCTTTTTTGCGCCTGCCACGCAGGCTAAAATACTACATGTAAAGCAATCGGAAATTCCTCTTACCGCACTCGGCTATTTTTGATTTGCAACCACATGACAAGGCGGCCATGTTTGGGGTCAATACAACATAATTTTTTTCTCAAAGAATTTACATGAAAATAGAGTTAAATTCCCAGAGGAGATCACCAACATGGCCACCGTGACGTCACGTGGAAACCAGCAATTCCTCGTGAAGTATTCCCATTTCTCGTTCGACTGTTCAACGACTACATGTCCTGTGGCTCTTTATCAGAACTTCGTACGAGAAGGAAACTAGAGGGTGTAAAGTCTTCTACAAGGGACAGGGAAAGAATTGACCAATAACTGACCAGTGGGGTACTACTTGGTGTAAGACTGGCCAAAATGTCCCGAGCCCCTGCCCACTACTATTCATGTGAGTCTTACACCAAGTACTACCCGACCGGCGCGTCCCCAGTAACGATCCCAGAAACAATTGAGGGACACATTTCGGCTCCAGTCCCCTTCTCGTATCTATTAAAGAGACGAATCACACCACCCTCAATAGACCTTGTCACAGTTTTTGGAAGCCATCTTGACCGGTGGACAACCGCGTCAGAAATTACAGTTTTGCATGAGAATCTAATATCGAATAATTTCCGCGAAACGGCTTTTCTCAAAAAAATATATGAATTGTAAACTAAAGCTTCACTGCTAACGATTCTACTGAAAAAATGTGAGGGCGTTACATGCAGCTACATGCGCTAAAACCACTTTTTAAAATTTTCTGTACATTTGTCTGTAAGAAATTTTCTTCCTGCCAACTAAAATTTGCCGGGAAAAATTGCAAACAATTATGTGAAAAATCTAAGCAAGCGTCTGGAGAAATTTAAGCACAGTGACGGCCCCCAAAATTTGTTATGAAAATCCTTTGCTGTGTAGCTTTAGTTTACAATTGATTTTTTTTTTTCAGAACAGCCGTTTTATGGAAATTACTCGACATCAGATTCTCGTTCAAACACTGTAATTTCTCACGCGGTTGCCTACTCATCAAGATGATTTCCAAAACCGTGATAAGACCTATTAAATCATATTGATTCTGTTCGTACAGGTACTCTACAGCGATCTCTCAGTGGAGACAGCCACATGCAGACCGCCTTTGAACAAGGAGAGGGAAAAGAAGGCACTATCATTCTTGAGGACTACAAATTGCATCCACAAATGAGTCTCCTGGATACAAGAGGATTTTTTGACAGCGATGAAAAGCTTTTGGAGGAATGCCTCAATATTATGTCGGGAAGGTAATTAGTGTTCTACCCCTGGGGGGTGGGGTGGGTGTTCTACAAACCCCGTTCCTATTGAGAGGGTCGTGAAGGGGGGTACCAAATCCCAGCTCCCAGCCTAAATTTGGCCCAAATCCCAGTTCCCAGGCTAATTTTTGCCAAAATCCCAGTTACCAAATTTTCGGTGTGTATAACAGCGTTATTTGCATTGACGTACTTGATTTCTAGTGCCATTTTGCGAAGAAACCTTTTCCGAAGCCATTTTTATCTTCCCTTCACAGTATCTTCCCGCCATATGCAAACTTGCAGAACTTGTCCGCTGACCAGGAAAACTGACAGAACGTAACTATGCAACCGTGTAAGCCTGGTAGCTAGACCGCGGGCGCGAAGGCGAAAAATACTGGTTTCACGGTCTCTACTGAGGAGTGCAAGGTCTATTGCTACGAAATTTTATTTTTCTATTTCAAAATATTGGAGCAAAGACCGCTGAAGAAAAGAAATCCCATTCCCATTTTATAATTGTTCATCCCATTCCCAGTGGCTAAATCCCAGTCCCAGTGAGTAAATCCCATTTTCCCAGTCCACAATAAGGTTAATCCCAGTTCACATTTTACCCCTTCACGACCCTCTATTGAGAGTGACGCTTGATATGTAAGTGAAAAGGGTGACTCAGAAGATTATCCAAGTTACCCCAAATAGATTCGAACCTATGATCCTTCACACTATACCAGATGGCTTTTTCGCGCCGGCACAAAAACCAGGGGCATCCAACGACAATTTTCGGAAAAATATCTGTTCGGAAGACGATTTGAGATCTAGAATTTTCGGAACATTTGTTGTAAAATTTCTTGCTTGCCTGCCTCTCCTAGGATTTTCGAACATCTAAGAAATGGTAAAATTGCCCATTTTCAACGAAGTTTTACCCTAAGGGACTGGTCAAAAAGTATAGGGGGTTGGGCCGGAGCATTTGGAAATGTGGTTGATAAAAAACACATGACCCACCCCCTCCCTTCGGCACAAAAATGACTGACCCACCCCTAAAGCAAGGTTGGAAATTGCATGACCCACCCCCTAGTTAAAACATGGATGTTTGGTTTCCTCTTAATAATCCAATAAAACCTTGTTCTGTGCTAGACAAAATTTGTTGATATACTGCTACAACCAATATCAAAATCGCGGAAATCATACCTTTCACTGAAAAGACAAATGTGAAAAACCCAGCATTCCTTGTTTCGATGGACGTTTTGAGTCTTGACACAAATATACAGCAAAACGAGGGTATATTGAAATTGTCTGTCACAAAGCATATGAAAATTTCTACAAAGACAACCCATTCCTACACATTACTTGCTGGAAATGCTTAGATTAATCGATCCTCAAAGAAAATTTCTTCCACTTCAATGTAAAGGACTACCTACAAAACCATGGAACTGCAATGGGCACAAAGACAGTAGATTTGATTCCTTTGCCGATATTTTCATGACATACATTGAAACAACAACTCTAAGCAAAACTGTCTTTAGAACAACAGTTTGGAAATGCTAAATACACGATATCTTTGCCCTATGGGACATGAGTAAACAGACATCGAAGCCTTCATTGAACAAGCAAACTTAAATCTCCCAACTATTGAATTCACGGCCGAAACATTTGACACTGAGACTGCGTTTTTAGACACGGTTGTATACAAAGGCACAAGATTCAAGGAAAAATCTATCCTTGATGCAAAGACACATTTTTAACAAAGGCAAACCTTGTTGCACACACATTTCACCTCGTGTCACCCTCCAGATGTTAGAAAAGGATTTGTCAAAGGAGAAGCCTTGAGAATCCTACGAAAAACCTCCTTAGAAACAACCTTTGAGAAAAATAATTCAAATTTAAAAAATAACACTTGATGGACGGAGGCTATCCACAATCTTTGATAGAAAACATACTATCAGAAATAAAATTCACAAAAGGGAGTCTAAACTCCTAAAACAAAACAACAACGAGGAAAAAGAAATATTGCCATTCGTGACACAATACCAACCCTCAGTGTCTACTATAAAGGAAGCTTGAATGAAAAAATGGAATCTTATACAAAACCAACTGTAACCTCAATAAATTTTTAAAGAACCACCAATCATTGCCTTACAAAAAAGGAAAATCATTAAAGGACATGCTCGTAAGAGCCAAAAAAAAAAAGGTTAAGGGTTCCACGCCCGTATAGATGTACGGCCTGTCACCCTTTTGTACTTTCTCGCACAACAGGTTTGTGAGTATTTTAGCAATAATTCCAGCTGGCTGTGTTTTATATAACAAGTGTAGTCAACTGTCTCGTCAGTAGTTAGTGCCTATCTATGTAATAAAATAGGGTGACTCACCCCCTAAGGGTAGCTGAAAATTGCACGACCCACCCCTTACACAAGGCTCAAAACCTCATAACCCCTCATAACCCCTCTCTGCTCTGGCCCACCCCCCTCTATACTTTTTGACCAGTCCCTAAAAAGGTCACCTAGAATTTTCGGGAGCCTTTTTTCTGGCTGAAATTTTCGAACAGGTAAGTTTTGATTTCTATAATTTTCGGATCATTAGACTTTCAGCTAGGAAATCCGAACAGATGAAAAATTTATAGGGGATAAAAATATGCCCATATCCACCATTTAAATACTACAATACGTTTAACAATGCTATGTTTAAGTGGTTTTGAACTATATTCTCGTTGGGTGTCCCTGAAAAACCATACCGGGGATGGCTTCTGTTTTCCCAACACACATAAGAACGGTGATTTCGGCGCGATTTCTGTGACGGAACGAGGCTGCGCCCCGTCGATCTCCAAAGTGGAGCGTCACATTTGAGTTTCCGGGAACGAAAGCTAGTTTATGTCACAAGGTGAAAAAACCATGAGTAGACTATTATACACTTTTTCTATTAAACGAATGAATCTGATAGTCGCTCCGGGCGTTGTAAGTTCCAACCTCGTTCCCAGGGTTCTCTCCTACCCGTCCCTACGGAGCGAGAGAGAGAACCTGGGAACGAGGTTGTGTAAGTTCACGTGAGGGAATCCAAGACAGTCTTGGATTCTGGATTGCACGCCATGGATTCCGGATTCCAGGTAATGGATTCCAGTCTTTGTCAGTGGAACTTGGACTGTGGATTAGTCCAATCGTTAAAAGGATTCCAGATCCCTTGGGCTATATTCCGGACTCCAAAGCCTAGGATTCTGGATCTCACAAGCAAAAATTTCCTGAATTCCGAAATCCGAATTCTCTAACATGAGGCGACATTTACCATAAATAAAGTTTTGCATTTTTCTCAATTTAAGAATTCGTCCAGGTGAAGAGATCGAACGAGGCTATGACGGAAGTAAAGACAAGGGTAAAGGGGGTAATCCTCAGACAGGAAGAGAAGCTCCGCATCTCTCCAAATATGCCCATGCAGTGATCTTTGTAGTGAAGGCAAATGATCCGCGGTTGAAGGACGGCAAGTACAAGAACGCTCTGCAGAAAATGCGAGAGCATTTCAGGGAAGACGGTAAGGCTAAAGTTTTTTGCTATCTTTAACTTTGTTCCCTAGCACACGGTCTATAATGACCTACATATTCGTGGTAGTGGTTCGGCTTTTTGTTTTCTTCGCAAAGCGACCGAAATCAACCGTCTTTTCTCTAGGACCCTTCAGCTCGAAAAAAAATTCAGTGGTTAGAGCGTCCGAACTAGAACTCGGAGGGTCGTGAGTTCGATTCTCACCTGGAGCTCAGAAAATTTTTCTGAGCTTTCTGATGTTTGAATTCTCCTTCTTCTTTAATTGAATGAACAAGAATTATCATTTCGAACGAAAACGAAGAATTTAGTGGTGTGACAGGTGCATTTCGAACCTCTTTTATGGTTGGTGGACTTTGATCCCTAGCATTTTAGGTGTTAGCCTGCGAATGCAGCCTTCTCTCCTCGCTCCTCGCTGCTAGGGACGTCTCGTATTTATCTAGCATGGAGCGTGGAGACGGCTCTATCAGTTCGCAGGCTACAATTGTGCCTTTAGGAGCTGTTTTCTCGGCGCCGCCGATCGTTTGCTGTGTTCGCTAAGGGTGGAGATTTGCGCTTCTCTATTAATGTTCTGAAGGTTAAGTGTTATGTGGGTAGCTTGCATTGCCTTCGAATAGCTCCAGATATCCGTCGAAATAAATTTGGACAGCTTACCACCCCCCCCCCCCCCCCCCCCCCCGCCTCCCTCCCCAAAAAGAAGATGTTAAATATTCTGAACTAGCCCGCGCTTAACTCTGTGGTTAAGTACATCTGCGAAACAGCGCCGAAGTCCTTGTTCTGGACTCCCACCTGTGTACCAGGATTTGAGTTCGCTCTATGATTGGCATCTTAAAAAAGGTATTGTCGATTTGCCAATCTTTGTCGAAAGGAAATCCGACACGCACTTCCGGTAATTCGATGAATCTGTTGGAGGCCCCGGACAAGGATCTCGGCGCTGCTTCGCCGACGTTACAAAACCCGCGGTTAAATACGTCTGTGACGCAGGCTTTTGTGAACTCTATCTTATATTGTAAGCATTCACCGGCTGGGCATTCCCTTGAACGCTTGATCAAGCGTTTTTGAACCTAACGACGTCCTGCTTGAATGTTGAATGTGCTTTCACGTTTTTATTCTATAGGGTATGCCCCGGTCACAGTCATCACTTATCTCGACAAGCTGAGAGACGATGAAGACAAAAGCAACGCTTTTGACATGGCTTCGTGGGCGATTGGTAGTTCCAGCGAAAGAACCTTCTTCATTTCGAATTACACGCATACCAGCAGCGACACGTCCTTGACAGTGGAGCGAACGGCTCTCGACATCTTGGACTTTGCCTTGCTTTCTGCTGAAAGGTTCATACGGATCAAAAAGCAGCGAGAGAAAAATCAGAGGGAAAGGGAAATTGCAGCCGGAGGTAATTTCTTGGGCGGTGGCTCAAGCCGGCACTTTTTTCTTCCGTTTGTTTTCACAACAGTCTTTTTGTAAAGGAACAACTCAGCGGTGTCATAACAAAGCTATTTGAAATATTTTCCAGTCGGATTTCTCATTAATGAAGCGCATCTTTAACCGCATGTGTAAATCAAATGTCGCTCAACAAATAACATACACTTAATGGCAGGCCAGAGAGAAACAGTTTTGATTTTTTCCAAGGAAGAAAAAATTGTACAAATATATGAAGTAAATATCCGCGAGCGGTCAACTTTCGTGTAGGAAACAGCGTATTTACCCCCCAACGTCATAGATTTTGCATGGCTCCCTCAGAAACTTTCGCGGGGAAAACTTTTCTGTTTTTAGATATCATGTGACCTCGGCGTAACCAATAAGAGGTCGCCCTGTTAGGGAAGAGTCTCTTCTCTTGGCCAAGTACAATCATTAATATATAATCTCCAAATATAAGTTTCTCTAATGCCCTTTGCTGTATATTTGATCTTCCTCATATTCCTTGTGTGGAGCCCATAACAATTTCCTAATTAGTCAAGAGGTTTGTGTGCAATAGAGCATTTTCACTCATAGGCCAGCATCTATGCCAATTTATTGGAAGAAAAGGAAGCGTTTACATAAGAGAAGATTTCAACTTCCAGAGGATCTTCTTGGTACACCAATATGGCCGCCATGACGTCACGTCAAAATGCTCAATAACAAAAGAGGCTAAGATGTATCTCGAAATTCTTCTTATAGATTTTGTGTAAAACTTTGCAACAGACAACACAACAACGTAGCGTAGAGTATTTCCAGAGAAAATGCGAATAAGCAGTGCAATTCGATTAAGAGCTAAACACATTGTGACCTGATATTCATTCCGATCACAAAAAAATTATATCATAATAACATTCAGTCTATGTGTAATCCATGTGTTTTAATGTATTTGCATTAAAGACCAATCTGCTTACGTACAAGAGGTCCAAGGGTGGAGGGTTTGCATAAAAACATACTAGGTCGAGCCACCTTAACGTGCTTTTTTTTTTATTAGGAGCCAGTCGTGGGGCGGAGACAGTAGAACAGTTTTTCGCCCGTCTGAGAAAGAAGTACAACTGGACTGACCAGGGCAAAATGAAAGAGGTGGTGTCGGAACTACGCAAGAATGAGATCAATACCGTCAAGGTTCTCAAGGAGTTATGGGAAGATGTCAAGGGCGAAATTCCGCTGTCCATTGGCATGAAGAAATGTTTGGAAGTTGAAATCCAGAAAGTTTGATAAGCTAAAGGTGTAACAGGAAACCCATTCAATTTTGTTTACGTTATGACGATAGATAGTAGTAACAAGGAAAGAATTAGTGCAACAAGTACTGCTCAGATTTAGTAAAAAACGTTTTTCTGAACCGAAATTTAACAGTCTGAACCATTTTTACTGACTTTATGTTTGCGGAAATCAGGAAAGCGATTTGTAAGGGTGCCAGTAGTTTACTGATCTTCAATAATCAACGGTTCATTCACTTAAAGCAACGGGTATTATGGTTATCATGTAATAATCAGCTCCTTTCTTTAAACTGGAATACGTTTAGAGCTGTTTAAACCTGCAAAATAAAGACTCATTTAAGGTCTCTTTCAGGTGAATAATGTAAATCAACTTATCGAAGCAATTGATCCCGGCCTCGGTTCGATGCCGAGGGCCATTCGGTAAATATTTGCCGCCGTTTACCTTCCTCGCCAGAAAGTCCTTGTTAGGATATGAATCTGTATATAACGTGAGAGAATGAGAGGGTCATGTAGCAGCTGCTCGGAAGATGAGTCACCAATGGCGCGTTTCCCTGACCCAAAACAATACTAAAACAATTGGAAGAATAACATGTTATTGTTTCGTGCGACCAATTAGGAGAGACCTTACGAACAGTTCCTACACTACTCGAATGAGATGGTGTTACTACGCAATACTTGATTGGGTGAATGGAATCCTCGTCCTTTATCATAGCATGCGGCTCCGGCGCACTGGCGTCGTTTTTTGCAGGGGAGGCTGGGCAGCAGTGCGCAAAGCATCATGGGACGAACGGTCAAAATTTGCAACAAACCATCGAGTTGACCACTTCTCGACCATCCTTAATTTTTTGCCTCAATTGTCATTTCTTTGTGCCGTAGTGGTAGAGTTATCTTTCAAAGCGTCTCATGGCTCTTAAGCGTGTGCGCAACCTATGCATGCAACAAGGTTCCTTGGAAAGGATACTTAGTGCTTAAAAATAAAGAAATCAATAAGACTTTGCGTAATGTTGAAAACTGAGCCGAGCTCCGTAACCAAACTAATGTCATGAGAAGTGCGTCGAAATAACTCCTTCTCGATCCAGTCCTTCGTTCTGACTACACCGCTCAGTAAGTGAAACAGTCTAACAACTATATGACAAATCGATAGTTGCTTGATGCTTTTCTCGCTTTAAGTTAAGTTAAAGGCCAAAACGAGCCGACTTAAGCCGAGTCCGTAGCTATACATCCTAGCTTTATAGCTATTATGCTGATTATGAGGTCAAAGACCTCCATGACAGTCAAAAGACTGGCACCAATGCAGAGTCCAAGCAAACCTCCGGCTTCACCTGGTGAGTAAAAAAACAGGTAGGTTTTTATTTACGTTTTTGTGTTACCGTAGAATTGCGAAAATAACAGCCCCTGTTCGAATTTAGCAGGCAAAAGGGGCCGCTACTTTAGGGTAGTCGTTACTTTCAGCCGAATGGTTAAAAACGTTAGTAATTCACAGTCGTTTCAGAAACGTAAGGTCCCTAATATACGGGAGGCGACGTCGATTTCGACGCGCGATTTTCATCAAATCGTCAGTTTTTCAGTCGAAATCTTCGCATGTCAAGAATTGTTTTGCGTGGTAACGCTCCTAGCGGAGCTCAGCGCAACCAAAATGACGACAGAAACGAGAAAATAAGCGAAACAAAAACTCTTAACGTGCAGCGCAATTTTTGGCGGGTTTCTTTGCCGTCATTGCACGACTCAAGTTGTCAAAGTTGATTGAAATGACATTGCGATCGTCGCTTTACTATCTAATGGGGCTTGCGTACTTACCCAAGAGACTTTCTGTTCCATACGCCGGTTGCTGTGTCAGTACTTTGACTTGCAGGTCTTGAAAATACACGTTTAATTCCAAGACGTTGGAGCTGTAACGATGAAGAAACATGGCTTCATTTTAAAGGTATGCTAAAAATTTTTAACATACAGCAAAAGATTGCTCACTGAGAGAGTTTCTCGACTTAATCATAAACAATTAGCTCAATGAGAGAGCACAATGATTAGCTCAATGAGAGAGTTTCTCTAATTAATTATAGACAATCAGTCGTTTTCATCTGTTCGAAGGTTTTTAAATCTCGACCTTATTTTAATAAAGATAAATAGAAAGATATATAAAACTAAAAAATTACGGGTCAAATACGAGAAAAGATAACTATTTAAGAGAAATTAGGCCGGCAGTGCATAGTTTGCTAAAATTCTAGAGCAAACCCAGAGTGAATCGTTTCATAAATTCGATAACGTTAACATGTACCCAGATCTCCCACGGCCTAGGGAAAAGGAGATCTGATTTTTAAACTTAAGACAGAGTCGAAGTCACGACCTCGGTAGGAGACTTCTACCTCAGATTAGTTCCTTTGCTTTTAGGTACCCTATTAAAAGACCACAAAGCCAAAAAGGGTTCCTATTAACGGATATAGCATTTAAAAAAATGATACACTAACCCTCCACAGGAGGATCGTGAAAATAAACTTCACCATTTGTTTTGTTTGTTATTTTTTTTTCTCAGTCCTCTTTTCGTAAAGATCAGTTTCATGTTTTTTCTACTTAGTATTCAACATTTTTAATTGTCCAGTCTTCGCAAGATCTGACAAGCCCCACCATTTTTCGCTGTGTTTTTGCCTTGGCTGGTGTAGGATCATCAGCTGGTTGAAGATCTTTGGAAGTAAAGTCCATGGAGACAACCCATCTAGAAGATCGACGGCCATATTTGATTGCAATCACGTAAGTAAGTTTACAAGCAAATTAACTCAAAAATTATCTAAGAGTCTAAACGCGCTGCCTCACTCATTGTGAGCTTCTGCACGAGTTCAACTTGTCGACCGTTTTTGTAAATAGGTAGCTAAAGCCGGTTTTTGAGCGACGCACGTCAAGCGGAAGTGAGTCTCTTTCCCTTTTAATTTGCCATAACGCTTCCAAATTTGGATTGCTGAGTGCCTTTAGTCTCATGAAGACAATTTGACCAAAAATTTGAGCAAAATCATTGCCCAAGAATGAAAACACTGCACTTCCGCGTAATTTGCGTCCCTCCAAAACATCTTTGCTTAGGCTCACTAATAACCATTTGCTCGGTGCCTCCCCCCTGTCTTGTACCTGATAAATTCACGGAATTTCAGTCTTTCTTCTTTGGAAACATTTCCAACATGTTTGTTCGTCGCTTCAGTGATGTATTTCTCACTCGGGAATGTTGCGAAAGACAGAACTGGGTTAAAACTGATTGTTTCACAGGGAACTGGACAGGTACATCTTTCATCGGTTTCTTTGTAAAAATTGTCTAAAAAGAGAAAAGGAGTTAAAAAATGATCATAAGCAGTCATGAATCTTGGAGTATTTTTCCCTTTGGATGGTGAAGAATTGACGGGAGTGTCTTAAAAAGCCAGCAGGTTTCGGCCACACTTCGTCGAGAGTTTTTACACTTTCATTACTCCTGGCCCCTTTGACTGCAGAGCCCGAAAGTGAGTACCACGTTTCTTGCAGCCCAGATCACCGCGCCTAGAACGGCTGGGGGCCTGGGGGTCTGGGGACCAGAATTCATTCTAGTGGGCAGCTACCAAGGACATCAAGATGACAACGTCAACAAGGTATTTGGGTGTTTCTGAGGAACGCAAAATTGACCTTACCGTTTTCTCGGAAAATACAAGTCGCAGTTTGTTTTAAACCGCATTCTTCAGCGTCGCCGACAGCTAAAAGCCAAAAAGATATATATCAAAATGAATAAAACGTTAGCCCTGTTCCAGTAATCTTTTGTCCAAATTGGCCTTATGAAAGAGCAGAAATTTCACTCGTAGATATGATTGGTGATGAGTGAAAATTTCGCTCTTATCCTGTGGGAATTTTTCTCAAGCCTTCCTGGTCAACTAGTTTCGGTTAAGTATCCGAGGCGATCGGCATTGCTCGAGCCTCGCAACGAGTTGTTCGTCTGGAAACCGGGGAAATCTCTTCCCGCAATGGTGTACCATTTTTTCTCTTCTAAGAAAGAGTCTTTTTCCATTTAAAAAACTCCCCCTGATGACAAACTTTAATCCTTGTTGAAAAAATTAAAGATTGACATACAAACTTTAAGTAGCACTTACCAAGAAGTCTAGGGTCCCTACAGCCGCATTTGTCAACCAGATATTTGCTTTTGCAGATCAACGTACAGGAAGAAGTCGTGTACTTATTATAGCCTGGAATACTGAATATCGGAGTTTCACTACAATTGCTCTCGTAAGGCCATTTGAGACTCAATGTCTGAAACAAAACAAAATGTAAGCAAAGGCAGAGAGAAAAAATTAAATAATAAACTTTAACTTCGGGCTTCAAACTATCTAACTCTCTTCCTAACTCAAACGTACTATTCGGATCATTTAGTCATGTTCCTTGGTCTGAAACCTTTTGTTTGTTGTATATTGCTAGGTCAACGAAGCTCAAGTAAACGCTTCGAAAAGCGTTTCGTAAAATAATTATGACAACTATGGCAATACGTTCTGACGGTCCAGTTTAGTATACTTTTCTTATTTTTGTCAGCAGACCTTTTTAGCTTGTATGTTTTGTTCCCATTTCAGATCATGGGATGTTATCCCAGAGAATTGTTTCTTTGAAATGTTACCGTATCCATAATTAACAATCATTCCACGAGTGCACGTTGGCTATGATCAACTCATATCCAACAAGCGCGAGTGGAATAATTGTTTTATTAAAAACGCCCACAAAATATCGAGAATTCTTCCTGACTTAATTTGTAAAAACGACCGATTTTTAGCTTGTTTTAATTTTTAGCGGACGTGTCAGTTACTATATCTGGAGAGCATGGTGTGATGGCTCATATACTATGATGGCTAAGCCAATTAGAGCTCTAGAATTGCATTAACCAATGATTCAATTTTTAATAAAGCATATTACCATAAATCCTCTATTAAGCCCCCCCCCCCTCTCAAATAAGCCCCCTCCCTCTAATAAGCCTCCCTTTTCAGGGGAAGAAAGTTAATAAGCCCCCCCCCCCTTCTCTATTAAGCCCCTACTCCCCTCCCCCATTTATTCTTCACTAATAAATGATAGACTGTATCAATCAACTACGACTGCAAAACTTCGTGTGGACTGATCCAGGATGGTTTATTTACCAACTGAAAGATCGGATTTGATTCTGATCCTCCGCTGCATAGCCTAAAACTTCTTGTACTTGAGCTTTTCCACTTTGCAATCTAGTTCTTTATGGAGAACTGATACCATTGTCGTTTTTAAATTAAATAAGCCCCCTCTCTTAAATAAGCCTCCAGTCTTTATTAAGCCCCCCCCCCCCCTTCAAATGGGCTTGAAGTAAATAATCCCCCCCGGGGGTTTAATAGAGGATTTACGGTAGTGCACAACTAGTTCGCTAACGAGAAGAGAACTGGAAACGAGTTAACTTTTGCAAAGAATTCTGGGACTGTTACTAGATGGCTCTTAATTGATCGGGGCGTCCCCAGTGACGATCCCACAAACAATTGCACGATGATTTCGAGAACATCACGTGGTCTGAATTGGAATTTAAAGAATCTTCAAGCTAAAAAGGTCTATATTCCTTACCTTTTCTTTCTTGATGGCTGCAAACGTACTCGCACCAGGTCCCACTGCAAAACCAAGTTGATCGACTATGGGCGGGGTCTCGTGGTGATGAATAAGAACCTTAAGACCAGCTTGTCTTGCGTGCAGACTAAAATAATCATCATGTCCTATGTTCAACATGACGCGCAGACCAGAATCAGCGCCAGCCTTGTTTACCTTTAAGATTTGACTTCCGTCTTGACCTGATGATGAAGAATAAGACTGGTGACTAGTCTAAACTCGTGCCGCGGTTTTCCAGTAGAAGGGCGCAAAAAAATTGTCGGTACTGCGCATTTAGACTGCTCACCGCCATATTTCAGGCTTCTGGTCCAGAAAACCACCCTACTCAAGACGCTCAATAGAGAAATCCTGTACTCAAACAAAATTCTTATTCTTCAAAAATGTGCTTTCGGCCTCATGTTCTTCAGTACTTTTTATGAATAAACCATAACTGATCAGTCCACGTGAATCGTTAATTTTTTTTGTGAAGAATAAGGATTGGGGGAGGGGGAGGGGGGGGCTTATTAACTTTCCTCCTCTGAAAAGGGGGGGCTTGTTAGAGAGGGGGGGCTTATTTGAGAGGGGGGACTTAATAGAGGATTTACGGTATATGCTTTGTGAGGGACCGTCAAATCGCACCGGTAAGTCAACATTGAAGCTTTTAAACCGTCCCTAAAACGTTTTCGTCGTGAATCCTGCTGTGATGTTAATTAGAACTAGTGTTTCGCAGGTGGGCTGAGATTATATGTTTCAAGGATAATATATTATTAAATTTTTCTGATGGTGTTACAGACTTACAGTAATATTGGCGTTTTGGGCTTCTTCATTCCCAAAACCCTAGTGATATGAGCATACCCTTCTCATATTACCCTAGGGATTTAGGTTAGGGTTAGGGTTAGATTTATAGGGGATGCCAATATAATGGGGATGCCCAAAACGCGGGGATGCCCGTATGACTGTGACAGCGGCATTTTGCAGAGTGGACTCGGCTGGGTTGTTCAAAGCTGGATTATTAAATAACCGACAAGGGTTAATGCGAAATTTAAATTCAGATATGAAAGCTTAAAAAGCAGATTCACTTTAACTCTTTTTGTCTGTTATTTGATGATTGGATGCTGTATTATAAAGAATAGTGAAAATTATGCTAGAAAATGCTTTTGAACAAAAAGAAAAAGAAACTCTATGAACAACTGGGCCTTGGACTGGACTTGCAATATGCGGACTAAAATTAAACTCTAAAAACTTAGCCTGCGAAAACAGCCGTTTTCCTCGTTCCTCGCAACGTTTCTCGCAACTTCCCCAGCGTCGATCGAGGAGGGAGGGAAAACGGCTGTTTTTGCAGGCTAATAAAAACTAGGTAAAAATTAGTACCGTAACGCTTAAATGAGCGGCCCCTTTCAACTATGCGCTCTTGTTTAAAATAAATAAGATCGACCTTATGGTGAAAATATTAAATAAGCACCCCCTCCCCTTCGAAAAAGAACCGCCTTTATACACCCCTCCTTAACATCCTCGCTGATTATACGGAGTTTGTCAACAAAGCGTCGTGTGGGGTGTTTGGGGAGGGAGGGGAAGGGGCTCTTAACCGAGCAAAAAACGCGCAGAAGAAAAAATTTAACTCCTTTCTCAAAAGCTCTTTCAAACCAAGATACCGGCTATAGAGCGAACCTCTGAAGCCATGTTACTGACAATAGTTCTGTTATCACTAACTTTTTAACAAAGTCAACAAAACAAAACAACTATTTTCACAACTGTAAGGTGAATACAAGCACCAAACAGTATCGTGTGGGTAAAAAAACCGCGGTAATTTAAAGAGTGGAAACGCGATATTTGGTTCCTCTAAAACATTTTGTTGGATAAGTTTTCATTAAAATAGAAAAAGCAAATTTCTTTAATTTTGTCTTTAAGAGGATAAAATGTTATTTTTGCGCAACGTAAGCTTAGCTAGATTGTCGGAAACAGTAACAATCCTTTTCGTGTATCAGATTCCTTTCTTTAAAATACATGCTGCCTATACATTCATGTGTAAACTACAATTATTTAAATACGACCTGCGTTTTCAAAACCAAACATACTTACCTGAATTAAATGTGTGGCAAAGCCCCATAGAGGTCAAAACAGGTGTAAAGTTGCGAAAGCTACACATTTCACCAATCCAGTAGCATTCCATAACCATATCCTTAATTTGATGTCCTGCCATGGAATAAGTAGCCGAAGTGCTGACATTTTCAAAGCGTTTCCAATCGATTTCGCCTGTCTTTTCTTCCCACCAGGGAAGTTTGTTACTTAACACGTACTTGCCAACATTTCCTAAATTCTCCTGATCGACGAATGACTGTCTCAGCATGTTGAAGTTGCAGATTGTTATGGCTGGAAATTCAAGGGCTGACTCGAATTCCACGGTTACTTTTGAGTTCACTGGGTAGCTAAGATATTTCACGACAAGCAGCGTCCATTGATAAGACACGTACCCAATTCCCGTGAAAAGAAATATACACCATAAGACTCGTCGCAGAACCGTTCGACTGGAGACAATATGTGACAAACCATGTAGAGTTGCGTTATTCGCGTATTTGTCCCACTTTGTCCTTATGGCTGCAAACTTGGACGGCTTTGTGCAGTTCTCTGGATCCACTTTCTCCATGCTGGCACAGCTTAGAGCCGGTAATTTCATTGTGAGAAACAACCGTCTATTAGTTTTTAGCACTAAATAATTCATCTCAAAATGTTATAAATCAAGCTTAGTAACCAATCATGGCGCAGATTCAACCGTCTTATTTTTATTACTTTACAACCCTTTTACAATATACTGATAAAAGATTTAAACAAATCATCAGGATATTGCAACTAAAAATATTTTAATAATAAAGTTCTTTTAGAGAGCAAATCTGAATTTTAAAACCCTTTATTTCATGTATGGTAGACTAAACTATTGCCCTTGCGGTACTTATCTATTTGACCGTTTGTGGTTGCCGTCTATTTTCGTTGTCAAAGTTTAATTCCAGCGTTGTCTTTTACTGCTTCTTCAACTGCCTTGTGACCGTGCTTATCACAAAATGTTAACATCTACTTCATATTATATACAATCTTCCTCTTTGTAAGATATTTTCAATGTCTCTCGCCAAGGATTCCCTTTGTAAACAGCCAAATTCATTTTGGGGAAAAGATACTCAGTCTTGAAAAACGAACAGGTGTTTCCTATAAAATACCACGACACTCCAAAGCTTTTACAATAGCTTTGCACGGTCATTTACATAATTGGGGATTTTTTCTTATTTCAGTTTATTCCATTGTTGAGAAGTTAGCGCATCTCATTGTTATAGGTTCATACCTCTAACAATTTAAAGTCAGTTACATAGTGTCGCGCCGCGATGGGACTTTTAATGTCAATTTGAAGAACCGTTTCGGTTAATAAATCAAACTTTTTGCTGGTTTAGTTTTTACAACGCACAGTGCTGAAGAAATGACTGGGTCATTCTTCTTGGACAGTGAAAAATAAAATGCCTTAGAAATGTAAAGGTTCTCATTTTACGCCGGTAACTCATAACAGTACTTTAGCTGATAAACCTGAGGCCGACTGTGCGCTCATTTACCCCCCTCCCCCCCCCCCCCCCCGCCTTTCTCTATCAGTTCTCTGTTTTGCGGGTATTCAGATACTAAAAGCTACACAGAAAGGAAAGAAGTCCGATACAAGGATTTAAGAAAACTTCAGTCTCAACGTTATCATCAGAATTTTTTTCGCAAACACAAAGTTTCGACAGCAGCTTCGGAACTTACCGGCCTCCTCGATGCGCCCGCAGTACTTCCCACCCGTAGCCCAGATGTGAAACTGACTTCCAGGGCATAAATTATCTGGGCTCAGCCTCGTTTCCAGGATTTTTCCCTCCCATTTTCCTTGGAAAAGCCCTGGGACGAGGTTGGCCACGTTGGAAAACTTACAGCTCTGCGAAAAATGTTGAGATGTTACAACAGAATTAACGACTGCCGACCTGAGATTCTGCCAAACTTTATTTTACATATTTATCCGTACGTCTTACCATAAAATATGATATCCATATCCCTATTTTTCTCTTTTTTTTTTCACGAAAATCTTCAATTGTATTCCAGTTTTGAGCTCGCTGTCAGACCGCTGAATAGAAAAACCACGATATAGCCTGCGTTCACGGTTTCTCTGCCCCCGCCCGCCTTTATTAGTTTGCACGCCCAACCAAAACCGCCATCTTACGCAGGCTAAGCACGGGAGCGCAAGGGGCGCCCGAGGAGGGGGTAAAAGGGAACCTCCCGGCGCGCGCGAAGTTCCCCTTCCCCTCCCCCCTTAGGCTAACTTCACCACGGCAATCAATAATAAACAGCATGAAGCAACGTTTCTTGTCTAAGGAAACAACATTGCAGTATGATTAAGGCTCGAACACGACGAGTTTCACTACGCATCCGCGAGTAAAACAGTGAAAACCAGCATACAGTGGGCACGCTTTATTTAGTGAACAAGGACGTCAGTAAGTCCCACACTTTTCTCCTCAAAGACCTCAACTATTTTAAGTAGTTAGTTTGCTTAACATAGGCTCCACTATAGATAATTTTCATTAAAAATATACAGTTAACACTGAATCTAGTGAGTAGCGTTATGACATTTCTGTGCTATTTGCAACAATAACACTAATATATTTTCATCTATATCTTGAATACCCATTTTAAGCACAATTCTGTCGTATTACGTACGATATGAATGGCTTTTAAAATATCTAGGGCAATAATTTATGTCACATTGATTCACTGTTGCAAGTGCGCTTATTCAAACGAGCCAACAATTCATTGGCTAGCTGTATTAAATACTAGACCTTTAGGTCTACGTGCGTAATTGAAAGAATTCAAGTGATAGAGCGATTTTTGTATGACCTTAAAAATGGTTTCGGTTTGTGTTTGTTATTTGTTTTATCCGTCAACAGATGAAAAGATCAGAAAATGGACTCTTCGTTTTCCCGCCAAAGAAAACTCTAACATGGAGAAGGCATTGTTCGATTGGCCAATCGTGTCGCAGTATGACGTCAAAGCGAGGTATCGATTGATTTCTAGAATGTTTTTGGGCACGAAGTTTTTTCACCCTAGCGTTCATTTAACCAATCAAAAGCCACGCGCGTTTTTATCCGTTCAATAAACCAATCAAATTGCTCTATTTCCGTTGGTTTGCTGTTTCTGTTTTGTTCTTGTGTTTTCATTTTAAGGTCTTACGAAAATTGGTCTATGTATGAAACCAAAAGATTGATAGTCGATAATGTATTGTTATCCCATAGTTTAGAAAGGTTCACTGTCATAATGTGAGACTAGCCCTCTAACACAACCAACTTTTCATTGCTCAACAGGGGTTGTGTTAATGAGGTTCCGCTGAATTCCCATATATCCAGATATATGGGTTTTTAATACCAGAGAAATTGTAAATTCAAAGAAGTACCACTTGGCACCTTGCTTTGTGTTGGATATCATTGATTTTACCTATTGTCTTGCAGCCAGCTTTGGGACGTAGGATTAACAGCCTCAGTTTCCTCTTAAAATAAGGGGGAGGAGGCGGGGAGGAGGGGGGCTGGGCCCCCCAGGCCCCTCCCCTGGATCCGCCACTGGGATATGAGAGGAATACAGAAGCATTTCACAGGAATCCCAATGTGCTTTCATGGCAAAGCCCTTGAAGATTAACTAGGCCAGGATAAAGAGCACAAAAAATACGCCACAGGATCCAATGATGGTAATTATATAAGACGTCTAGCTTCTAGATCTCGGGCATACTCTAAGTGACCTAATATATCCCCCAGGGGCCCTAAGAACACCATGGAAACTGTCCTCAGGTTGACCTGAGGATTTCCCAATATTTTCTTGTCAACAGGATAGTGATCCTAGAAGTTCCATAAAAATCTCTTGACTGTTTTTTCATGAGTTCCTTGGAGTTCTTGAGAATTTGCATTTCTTCCTGTTGTTCCCAAGGAACCCCCTGAAGGTGTCTTGTGTGTTCCCCAAGTAATTCCCTGAGTATCATCAGGATATTACATTAGTAATTACAAGATGTTACTACATATAAATAACTGAAATGTATCACTTTTAAAAATGACTGAAGTTAAGAGTTAACACCAGGGTACTTGACAAACTTAAGAACCACCTCATAGATACGTTTACAGAATTTCTTGTATCCCTTTCTTGTCAAATGCAGATAATCGAACATTTCCTCATGGCTGATTGAACCATCACTTCTCACAAAACCTGGGTCAGCATCAAGATATAGTGAGTTAGGGATGGATTCGATAACTTCCTTGATGGCATGGTTTACTTGAAAGTGTTTTTCACGAAGATGATTTGGTTGCCTACCCCGGGGTAAGAGACCCTATGAACGAAAAAAAAAATAGAGGATATTACACGGTGGCGCGAAGATATGAATTTTATTTTCAAGTGGCAAAACAATATTTTACGAACGAGCGCAGCGAGTGAGTAAAATATTGTTTTTGCCACGAGAATATAAAATTCATATCTTCAAGCCGCCGTGTACTGTTCTTTTTATTATATAGACAAAAAGACATCAATAAAATAATAGAGGGAAATGACCGAAATTACGTCATCGATAAACTCACGTGTAAGATTATGGAAAATAAACCACGCAGGTCATGGATGTAGTTTTTATAAATTTTACGAGTGGTTTATTTTCCAGTAAAACACTCGTGTCTATATGAAAACATGAATTAAATCTACGAAACAGAGAAAATTCCATCTGTTGAAGTCATTTAAACCTTACGTGTTAGCACTAAAAGCCAGAGCTACTCACACACCATAATGAAAATACCATAACATTCATTAAGTAATGCTTTGACTTGTTCTGTTTGATTATGAGAGTCAGACAAATGATATTTCTTCTTGGAAATATTAAGGTATTGCCAGGTTATTCATGACAGTGGTGAGGTATTAGCTTAATATGGGTGGCATGACTGACAAATTAACTTTTTACCTTATTCAAATCAATTCATTCCTTTCAAAATCTCTGGAAAGTGATTCATACCTAAAAAATTGTGGATATATGAATATGCCACACCCTAGAGATCTCCTGAATCAATTATGCTAGGTTTTTTGATTGCACAAAGTTTTAGATCTGAGAATCTATGTTTTCCACATTGTTGACTGTAAACAAGGCTTATTAACTGAACTTTAGGTTAAGAAGTAAAGTGGTTCAAGTTAGGATAGTCAATAAGGTTATGGTGACTGTGAATTTACAGTTAATGAAGATGGTATCCCTGTACATTTATCTCACCAAGACAATGATCTTAGCGGCGGGTAACTTGCTTGAGATACTCCAAACAATTGCCTCAATTCCCTCTACAAGTTGGTCAGCAGAACTGTGGTGATTATTTGTTCCAGCCAATAACACCACAACCTTAAATTGAAAGATGATAGAAATAAACTTTCAATACGTATTTCACATAAGTATTTTAGGGCCTGTTTACATGGAGGTAGGGAACCCCAGGTAGGTGAGGTAACCTGCTTAGCTGGGGTAAATCCCCTGTCCATATAATCTCTCATTTTAATTTGATCATGTTTACATGATAGGTGGGGTGACCAGCCACATGTTACCTCACCTGTCTGCGGTCTTCCACCTCTATGAAAATAGGCCCTTAGTTAGAAATTTTACACGCTTTCAATCCTTAATGCCTGAAAAAGTGAACACATTCTTAACACACTGCTGGAAAAATGATGAGCAGTCAGCAACCTTGCCTAATAAGAAGCACACAACTTTTAAAATAATTAATAATAATAATAATAATAATATTTCAAAAAATATCCATAACCTGATTGAAACTTATGTCCTAAATCCACTTCCAAGCCACTGATTGAATGTAACATTTTACTCTCTACTGGAGTACAGTAGCACAAATTAATAATTAATTTGTGCTACTGTAATTATTACAAATGAAATAAGAAAAAAACAAGGCAAATTATATTCTCACCTTGGGTTTGACCTCATCTAGTTCACCATGTTCTATTCTCCAAAGTATGTGTTCAGTACAATCACCTCCAATTCCAAAATTCAAGGAATTTAATGGTGCAAAATTGCTATCCCATACCTGAAAAGAGTAACATCATCAAAAGTTACGATAGAGGTCCTTGTTTATCAAAGTTACATCAATAATTTAAGTAATTTGAAATATTTATTTTATAGTGATAGACATGCCTAGGATATTCAGAGAACCAATCAGATTGTGCAGATCGAGTGTCTCACTTAAATTTACTATGTATTTAAAAAAGAAAATGTTAGTCTTCAATTTTAATATTTATTTCCACTAAAAAATAATGGCCAAGCGATCCCTTACCTCAGTTTCAAACATATTCCGTATAAGTGAGTCGCCAATAAATAAAACATCACATGGGTAAACCTTGGCCTCATGCAAAAATCTTTCATGCTATTTAATAGGAGGCGAAAAACATTAATGAGTTAACCATTACCACAAATTTTAACAATTGTGATGCTTAACTATTCTTAAATCATAAAACAATATTCTGATTTATTGTAATGTAATATCTTATTATATCTCTCAGTTAGTATGCATTGCTGTGATTGACCTGATTCTGCAGTATGGCCCTCTTATGAAATTTGAAAGTTTCCTTTCCAACTTACGAAATTTGAAGTTTCATTTCCCTTTCATTCTTTAGCCTCAGAGGAAAAAAAAACCTCCTTTTTCATTCTGTACAGTAAGTATAGATCCTTGTGTTGAATAGGGTCTGGGGGGTACTCAGGAGTCAAAGTCATGGGTCAAAAACAAAAAAAAACACAAAAGCCCCCAGGGCTTTCAGCAAAAGACAAAACGTCCCTGGTCAAAACATTTATTGCCATTAAAATGTTCAATGTTTGGTTGTACTAGGCATAACTACATGGCTGGTATACTCACGCAGTACCAATCTTCAGATTGTTTTGAATACCCCATAAATTAATACTTAAATTAGGCACCCAATATGCTTTCCAAATATTCCCACCAAAAAAAAAGCATAATGCAAACTTTGAAACCCCCAAGATATCTTCCAGTCATGCCTATATCACTATACCTCTGGAGTATCCCTTTGAGAACAGGTACAAAGTCACAGGAACACCACAGCAGACTCCCCAAGGTAAATTGAAGGGGGTACTGCATGGTGGGACAGCCCCACCCCCAGGTATACTCACCATACTCATCCAACGGCCATCACCCTGGACATCTTTTACAGGTGTCGGTATGGTGGCAGGGTTTGCCATGTCTGGACTGTACACAAATTCTGCAGAAGAAAGACAGAAAAATGTCCTTTAGTCATTCCTTACACTTTGGTCAGAAGACCATGACAGGTGCTTATATACCTTGTGCCTATCAACAAGGAATTGTTCATGATGCACCACTATTATCAGGGAACAAGGGTCAAATCCAATCACCTCCTACCCTTTCTTCTCCTGCCTTTCGCCTGCCTTCCTTACCCCCTCCCACCCCACCCTGTATTCTCCCATGTTCACACCCTCCTGTCCTCCCTCTCTATCATTTAAGAAATGAATAACGGTCAGGTTTACATCAACAACAAAAAAAAAACAACAAAATGTATTTCCTCCTCATGGTATCTCCTTCGTCAATTCCCACAATGAGGATTCTGGATAATGGCTACCGGTAAGCAGCCTCGTCAGTCTTTTCTTGACTACAAACCTTTCTTACATTCAACTGTTGGGTATCTCTTTGAGATACAGATAAGACTCTTTAAAAATCCAAAATGGCATAATTTCCCTCTCGTTTGTTATGTCTTCACTTTTGAAATCTATTTATCCAGCTCTTGCCTGAAAAAGGTATAGGTACAGTGAAACCTCTCCTTTGGGAGACCACTTACTCTATTGAAGGGAAGCCTCCATTCACGGGACACTAAATTCGGTACTTGTTACCTCTATTGAAGGGACAAAGGCTATTCAGGGAAAAGGGACACTTTTTCTGGGTTGTGAAACCTTCAATCAGGGACAAAAGTAGTTGACACACTTGTCTAAAATTGGTGCTACTTTTATCAACAATTTCATCTATTTATTATTTCATTCTCTTTAAATACCGTAAATCCACCCCCCCCCCCCCCCAAACCACCCCCAAGAAAGACTTGAGGGTCTAAATACAACATTGATTTTGGAGGGAGGGGGTAAGGGTACACAGGGGGAGGGGATAGGTATGTCCACAGTTCAAAAAGGGGCCATAAGTTAATCATAATTTTTTATACATATCCAGCTGCATGAAATAATGACCGCAGCAGATTCCGAGGCAGAATAAAAGAAAAATATTTTATCTTGTTGGTTAATAATTAACAAACCCCAGCCTATTCAGGGGACACTTCCTATGGTCCTGAGGGTGTCCCCTGAATAGAGGTTCCTGTAATCCCCTTCTAGGCATTAATTTACTAACCAGCCCAACCCACCAACCCCCCCTCTCCACAGGAAAGACCATTAACTGATGCTCTTAAAAAAAAAATTTGGCAGGCATTACAGTGATAGTTTCATTACAGAAAAAGGCAAATAATGATTACTGTTTTCCTTCTTCAAATAAATACAATAACTAATGCAGGGTATCTAATGAACATCTTCCTCTTAAGATAACGGGTCAGAGCAGGTGGCCTTTAAATTCGACAGACTGTTATGAATAATGGTATAACATTATCCATCACTCTGAAAGTGTTCATAGGTTTATGGCACAAAATTTGTTGCTTAGCAAATTTATTGGCTTAGCAATCTGACAACAAAAAATGTCAAAATTGAGATCTGTCCTGATTGCAATGTCTTTCAGGAATGACTTATCCAAAATACATGTGTAATTATCAAGTCAAGGGAAGCCATCTCAGGAAAATCTCACGAAAATTTGCATATGGAGAGATGTAGTTTTTAAAATAAATAAACCTAATATTTTTCACAGCTGAAAATAAAAGAAAGCTTAAAATTGAGGGGGGAAAGGCAGTTAAGGTCTTCAATTTTGGCCAGTTTATTTAAGAGCAGATGGGTATTTAATGAATTATGTTGTAGGCTAAAAGCTGTTCTCAAGTAAAAGCAGTAATTCCACCTGCTGGTTACCACAGTAAGAAATAAACTCTAGCAAAAAGCTATAAAGTGTAAAATAATATATAGGCTGATCAATACCTGATGAGAATAACGAATTTTACCGACAACAGGTATACACCTGGAAATGTTCATTACTGCAATATCATCTTTGAAATGCATTGTTTTGACTTCAAAAACAAATCACCATATCACAGTTTCAAAAATAAAAAAAATCCTAGTTTTTCATTTTTCTACTTACTTAGACGTTCTTTAACAGACTGAAAACTTGACCCACGTCCTGAGATTGGCTTTAAAAATTTGGTAGCTTTTCATATTGATGAAAACTTCGAAGCCAGCGAGAAACACTTTTAAGGGTAATTTATGAAGATCTGTTAGTATGCAAAACAGACTATTTTGAAGTTAAACAATTAGCTGAAATAACATAAACAAAAAGGCGTATTAAATATTCAGCCCTCTGTAAAATTTAGGAGCGAAACACATCTATTGAAGCCGCCATTGATGTGTTTTCAGCCGGGGTTTGCAGATGCTTGTCAGATGTTCATGTTCCTCTACAAAAAAATCAATCATTTAAAAACGGGTTCGCCCCTTGGAAGACTCTAAGTTGTTTGCATCGCAAAAAGAATTTACAAAAAAAAACAGTTCATCTAACTGTATACGTGACTTACCAAAAACTCACGCGAGGCTTTCCATACTGTGCGATCTGTAGATGGTCCTTACGTAGAAACAGACTGCTCCCAAATTAAACCTGCGGTAACTTAAATATGGTGAAGATTCTAATCATTAAGGTAATTTAAGCCGCAGGGATATTCAAAATAATCTAGAAAATTCAACACTGTAGCTTATCTAACCTAAGTGTGTTTTCTCGAAATAAATGAGTTGTATGCTGGACAGCTGATGGTCACGTGACTCGTCTGAGTCTAATACTTCCGGTCGAAATCATTTCCGGTATGAAATTGGACCGCGAAAAATAATCTCTCTGCTGCATTAAAATGCTGATGTAAATAGATCAAACTTTGATAAAAGAAATCTTACTAAAGGCCTTTATATAAAAACAGCCACTTCCTTCTGATAAGTTGGAAAGAAGACTACTCGGCACATAATTTTTTCTCCATAATTTTTTTCAGACCAAGGTGGTAAACATAAAGTAATAATTCCTTCTTTTATTATTTTAGGTTATTTTAGATTCTGTACCAACATCCATGAGCTTTGGCTCAAATCCCCCGTTTTATTCTACAAAAACCAACTAGCATTCACCAAATTTGGAAGATGCTTGTGATGTCCTGTAAAATGACATCGATAATACAAGCTACCACCTGAAAAAGGGATGACCACCGAGAAGTCCTGGGGATGAGGTTGGGTTGACTCAGTTGTTTTAGCAGTGCTGGAGAAAATTATTGGCAGAAAGTTTCACACATTTTGCCAAGAAGAAATAGCCAACCCTCTGCCTAAAAATATAGCAATGACAGAAATTAAAACTTAATGGATGACACACCTGCTATTTGAAGAATACCTGCCAGATCAAACACCACTCAAGGTAAGCATGTTTTAAAGTATGAATTATATTTGGCCTTTGTACGATCTGAGCCATGCAGTTATCGGAAGCCTCAGTGGATAATACCCTGCTCAATCTGCATAATTCTTCAGATGGGTCATGTAGCAGCTACTTGGAAGAGAAGTCACCAATGGTGCATTTCCCTGACCCCAAAAAATACAGGGGCGTAGCTAGGGGGGGTCCTGGGGTGACTGTGACCCCCCTTGGTAGGCCTTCTTTTGAGCAAACAACCTACAATATTCAGCTGGCGAAAACGCCATGACAATATCTTGGCCGTAAAAGATGCCATTGTTGAAAAGCCCACTTTTTTAAAATTTGTTTTTTTGAAAAGTATTTTCGTCAATGGCTCTTTTTTTTAGTTAATATGGGCCTTAATGCCGCAATAATACAACTGAGCCCGCTGATACACGAGGGAGAGCAGCGGTATAAACCATATATAGTCGGCGATCCCCGGATGGTGTCCCTGCTGTAGCCCCCCCCCCCCCCCCACTTTGAAAAATCCTGGCTACGCCCCTGAAATACTGAGACAATTGGAAGAATGACATGTTATTGTTTCCTGCAACCAAACAGGAGAGACCTTACGAGCAGCTCCTACACTACTCCTTCAGATTGTTCTCAGGACTCATTAACAACAACAACAACAACAACAACAAGTTTATTTCTACTGTAGACTGAAAGTTGTTGGACACCCAATCATTAATACATACAGTAGTTGGACACCCACTCATTAATACATACTGTAGTTGGACACCCAACCATTAATTTATTGCTAATAACGTGTGTAGACCCTGGTGTCACGATGTATCTGAATTCTGCCACTTTTTATCTGAGATGGTAAAGAACAATCATACATGAACTGAAGTGGCAGCAAAGTGTTCCTTCATATGATGGCATTCAATCTCACCTCCCTCATGTTGTTCCACCATAACCCAGCCATTGGCCAGGTGAGGGAAGAAAATTAGCACCATTTTTTTTTTGCTGGAACACTTTTTTCACTCACTGCCTAATTCTTCAACCATACTTAACCTCATCGCAATAATCATTGTTTATTATTTTTCTGCTGGTCAACAAATTTGTAAGAATAAGTAATTGCTCAGTGACACTACTTTCAAGGAAGCCTCTCAGTCTGTTTAATATCTTATTATTATTTTGCAGAGGAAGAAGGGCACCAGAGGGGAGGGGTCAGAGATATATATACATAATTCATCAATTGGGTGTAAACATTTTAGTGCCTAAGCAATTCATGACTCTTTGACTAGGGCAAAACAGAATTAATTACATCAGTGCAAGGCAAGGAAAGAGTATGGCATGTGAATATCTGGGAAAAAAGAAAAAATAACCAAGTGTTAAGTCACTTTTATTCTTTCTCTTTGTCCAATAAACTTGTCTCTCAACATTGATTGCAAACATGCTTTCAATCATTTGCAAAAAGTCATATCAGGGCTGAGGCACCCATCACAATCCGAGGACGGCCAGCTGTATTGTAAGGAAGAATGTTAGGTCCATTGTCACTGCTTTGCATTTCTTTTAGCATTGTACAAGCTCTACACAGCCTTTATCAATGAGCTCCCAAATCTTATCTATGAGATCCTGTTCTTTAACCTCAAACCAGCTATAACTGTCGTTTAAAATGCCATCCTCCAGTGGTATGAATATTTCTACAAGGAGTGTAAGACAAAGCCCATCCACATCTCCTGAAGGCTTTCCAGTGTGTTCAACACTGAGGTAGCCATGTGTTTTGTATGTAATTCCACTGTTAATGTCTCTCATTAACTCTTCAACCGCAGAAATGACATTCATGCTATCAAATTTATTGACAATCCTGTAAGGAAAATGGGGATTAGATTTATCCCCAAATTTGCCATTCTTTAGAACAAAAAACAAGGACTTCTTGCAATCTTTTGGTTGCGTTTTAACTACCACCAATCTGAAAATTATATTTTTGTGGGGTTTTTTAACTGGCAGGGATCTACAAATGGGGTTTCCTTGCCTGGTTTCGTACCATTTTATCCCGGCATCTATCAAAGGACGAACGTCACCCCCTCTGAGAACAAGGGAGGAAAAAATGTCGCTTGGTGTAAACCAGCCAGCTTCCATGGACTCCGAGTCCTGCTCCTCTAAGCTTTTAAGCTTTCCTCCTGTGATATTTCCGACAAAAGTGAAGCGAAACCAATATGTCTCCTGAGAGTCGATGCAAATGATCGAAATTGGCTGGAAGTTGAGACCAGTTTCTTCTCGCACTTCTCTTATGACACCCTCTTTAAGAGATTCATTTTTCTCAACTCTGCCAGCTGGCAGATACCATGTTCCTCGACAAGATCTTTTGGCTTCTCTCATCATCAAAACGCGACCTTCTTGTACAACAACAGCGGATACAATGTAGCAGATAGTTTGCCCAAGCAACGCTTTGCGGAGGAGAGCTCCATCTTTTTCATCGGTGTAGGTGGAAGTAGACAGAGGAGGCAGTGAACTTCCCTCAAATTTCCCCAAAATTTCATTTTCAAGGGCAGTTACCAAATTATCCATGTCGCGTTCTTCAAGAGTGCAATAATATATCGCGGTACATTATAATTACCATAAATGACGTACTTACCGCCAGCAATTGCCCCGCTGACTAACGAATCGAAAATCTATACAGAGCAAGATTGGAACCTCACACCCTCCAGATTAAAGTTAGAACCGATGAAACAAATCAACGACAACGCACCGTTTTGGTCTGAAAAAGGTTACCCTTTTTGTTGGCGTTTAAATCTAAGTAAGGCTTAATGCCTATGTAAAGTCATGGTCTAGAGGTCCTAGAGGGTACAGATTTAAAATGGGTGTGGCGATGGAAAAGGACATTTTTTGGTCTGAAATAGGGTAGGGTAGTATCACAGAATTTGGAGAACCCAGTGGCACACCCCTCCAAGAATTCCCAGGAGTAGCTTTGCCTGGTTAATAGCTACTAATCAGGATCAGTCACCTCAAGCTTGATATGCACTTAGTAAAAGTGCATGAGTGAAGAACTCAGACTGAACTAAAACTGCTGGCACAGGTCAACGGAACAGGACTTCATTGTGAGACAGAGTGCTAACCCGGGGGACGACTCCCCTATAAAAGGGGCAGGGATGCTTGTTGGAAATTCCTAAGGAGACCAATCTGGGCGTGGCCTTTTTTTGACCCTTAAAAGAGACCATTTTAAAACACAGACAAATGTATAGTTATTTTTATAATTTTCATCACGTACAACCCTAAAAAAGACCTTTATGGCTAAATATAATGGTGTTTTGCCCAAAACACCCCAAATGAGACCCAAAATCCGAAATGTACACCCCTAAGTGAGACAATGAGCATCCCCGCCCCTTCTTATGGGAGCCCCCTCCGGGGGTACTATCTTCCGGTACTTGAGATCATTTGAGGAACATAACTTAGAAAAGGGCAATGAATTCCACTCCACTGGAATTTAACTTTTATTACAGATGCAACCTCATTACATCTCTGAAAGTACTAAACAATGCCTTGATGTTTAAAACCCAATTTCCTGTTACCTGCCAAGAGAGAATAAATCCTTTTTTTAAAAAAAGAGTCAAAAAAGGATTTTCCTCTCTTGGACCTGCAAAATACAGAAATTGGGTGATTCAATTTCTGTTATACCAGAGATAGAAAAAGCAAGAAAACAAATTAGTTTTAAGGTGATAAACATATTAAAAGGAGATTGTATGATGATTTAAAGTTATAAGGTTCTGTGAGGAAAAAATCATGCTAGACCGTAAGGTAGTCTAAAACTAAAACCTGGCAGACCTGCCACATTTTCTTTTAAGCTGTTTCAATTTCGGGTACTTTTTGGTACTTTTTGGATCCCGTGGTTTCAGCATGAGACAGGTCTCCTGACTCCAATCTGCAAAGGGGCAATCCCCTTAAGCCTCTCAAAAAGTGCCTTTGAAAATGTATAAAAGCCCCCGGCCTTATTTTTGAAATTTTATGGTATTATTACAAAAACCTCTCTCAATAATTACTGTACATAATTTGTCTTTAATGCATTGTTTACATACCTATTTAATATATACAAAAAATACCGGCAATAAATTAAATTAAAGCTACTAAAATCTTCAGGATGTACTTGAAGATCGTAAATAAAGTAACATCTTTGTTACCTAATTTAGTATGATATGGTATAATATTAGCACTTTGACATCCATAATAGAGTCATAATGTTGTTGTCACCTAAATTTACACAATCAAATAAGCAGCACAGTATCACTAAACCACTCTCCTTTCCGAGATTGAAAACCATGAATTTTACAAGCCACTACAAGCATCTCTGCAGATCATCTGGAATTCCTCAGATGACATTGTTTCATGGTGCTATTGATTGTCCTTCATGACATTTACAGCTGGTTTGTATAACATGGACGGCATTGTCAAAATTGTTTCAGGATTTTGGGTTTTTCTTCAATGTCAATCAAACCGTTTCCATAACACCTAATCCTTACTTGTCAAATAAAGTGCGGCAATAACAAGCAGAAGCTGCAAAATTAACTGTTAGCCGGAATGTACCGATTTGTTTTCTCCCATATCTGTGTTTCTTCTGGATTTGAAGCTCTATAGGAACAATTTCACCTTGGGAATCTAAACCTGCCATGTTTAAGTAAGACGGCAAAAAATGTGAAAGCTAAAACGTGAAAAGTTTACATCACACAAAAGAACATCATAGCACAAATATTAATCCTCCTAACACACTATACACAACAGATCGAAATCCGCCAATCTCAAATCACAAACCATGACTTTTTGAACCCGTTGAAGTAAACTTCTGTTTCCTAAGAGGTCCGCTAGAAAGTGCCGAGCCTTCAGATTTTGACTGACGTCACAGAAAAACCCAAAGTCCAAAGACATTTTTGACATTGCAGGTCGCATGTTATCCGAAACAGCCGTAAAGCACATATTTTTGCAAGCCACAACAAGCTTCTCTGCATATCCACTGGAACTAGGCCTTTCAAGACGTGGCTCAATATGATGCCATTTAAGATGAAGATAAAGACAGTGAAGAATAATTATTTATGCTTCTCCATTGATTTTGTTATCATCCATGCATCGCTGGTTCATATCAACAGAATCTGCCTGTTAGAATGTGTATGTTTTCCTGGAGGTAAGGGCAGGTGAGTATACTGGCTCCATCCAGTGAAGAACCAGGAAAACAAAGGCAACCGCAGCAAAGATGCAGAGGAACACGAACAGGACAGTCTTAGGAATAATCAGTTCATCAACTTCAATCTGTTGAACAAAATATAATAATAATAATCATGATAATAATAATCTTGATTAATAACGATTTCTTAAAACATAAGCAAGTGAATATTAGCGTTAAAAGCCGATGTTTCGGCATCATCATGACACCATTCTCAAGGCAAAATGAAGAATAATAGTAATAATAATAATAATAACAATCTTTATAAATGGAGGCCCTGTAAAATATGAAGTAACATTTTAGCAAAATGCATCCAATTTACTCATACAGTAGATCCTAGTCCTCTCATCAACCCTTTTTAAAAGTCCCAAGGGTGACCAAAATCAACTTTCTCTTAACAATATCAGTAAACAATTGAGATGAAAGGGTGGGAATTAATTAAAACATCAGTAAAAGAAAAATGCTTTGAACTCTTATGAAATTCTCTCAACAGTTATGTATGGAGATAAGTTTACAGAATTTAATAATTTATTGGTATGTGGATATTGAGGCCTAAAGGGTTAATGAAATATCTGGAGGTCTTAAACTACTGACCTTTTCTCAGGTTGGTCATGGACAACCCCACAGAAATGCCACACAAGGTGTTAGTCTGTACAATATTCTGTTCATTCTTAACCCTTTAAGTCCCAATAGTGCTCAAGATCAATTTTCTCCTAACGATATCCATAGACTATCATGAGCAAAGTCTATGAGAATTAACAAAATAATCACAAAGAGAAAAATATTTGATCTTTTACCAAATTCTCTCAAATAATTCTTCAAGGAAATGTATGGAGACCAGTTTGGAGAATTTGTATGTGGATATTGGGACTTAAAGGGTTAAAGGGACAGGTTCACGGTTCAGCACATGCTCATTAATCAAGATGCTATTTTTGTGCCGGGGGACATGCTGTGTCGTCTATGCAAGCAATATGATCATGTCTTAATGTTGTTAAAGAACCAATCTCAGGGGCGGATCCAGGATTTTTTTCAGGAGGGGGTGCACTCGTCCCGGGGGGGGCACTTGGGTATTTTTTGGGTGGGTATGTGCCGCCCGGGACTCCAAATTGGCACCCCGTTCTACAAAAAATTTCCTCTAAAATTGATACCCCGTTCTAGAAATGGGCCAATTTTTTATACCCCGTTGTAGAATTCGCCCTAAAACTGACACCCCGTTCTAGAATTGGGCCAATTTTTTATGCTCCGTTCCAGAAAGTTTGTAAATTGAAATAGCCCTGTTTTTTTAAAACGATATTTTTTTATTTGTTCGAATTATACATCAAATAAATGCTTCTTCATAATCAGCAACAATTTTAAGCAGAAGATAAAGCCGTGATCCACAATTTTTTATACCCCATTCTAGAAAACGCCTCTGAAATGGAGACCCCGTTCTAAATCAGGAGCTTCAAAATCACGACCCCGTTGGGCGGCACATACCCGTATAGGTAATGTATGGGAGTACCCCCCCCCCCCCCGGGGCACTCGTCTCTTGCTCTACTTCAACACCAATAAACCACATAGTTTTTTTTTTGCAGAATACCAGTTGTATTAGAAAACAGCAGGTCATCTCGGGGAGGGGGGTGCGCACCCCCTGCACCCTCCCCCTAGATCCGCCTCTGAATCTGCACATTCCACTGGCAGTCACTTGAACAACTTGTGTCCAAATAGCTGTAAATTCATCAACCATGGAACAAAACCTTCAGGTCAACAATAAATTCAACATTGGTAGTACAGAGTGTTGGCATAATCCACTAATTTTTTCTCCGATTTTAGTACTGTTCCATCCTACTTCAGGTTACTGTGAAACACACTTCTACTTTGAAATACACTCTTAGATGGCTGAGATACATGTGAGTGAGATTATAAACTGATAGAATAAATCATAAATTGGAAAAAAGTAATTTAATTAATGAGCATGCACTGAACCATGAACCTGCCCCTTTAATAAAAACACAACCATTCCATGCACACCTTTTTAGCTGTGGATCCTGCCAATTCCTCTTCCTTAGTTTTTCTTGGCCAGAAGATCAAAGCCAATGTGAGAATAACAACAAGCAAGAATATTCCTACAACAGCATTTCTAAATGCAGAAGAGAGAATAACTATTTTTTACTTTGATTTATATTTATCAAGGGTGTGACAGAATTATTATTATTCATTACCTTTTACAAACAAATTATACTGTGAAGGAGATGAACAATAACTCTATACGAGCATAACAATAGGGTCTTTCAAATGAAGTTGGGGGAGGGGTAAACTTTTAGGAGTAAACAGAAACATATGAATGCACCAGACAGGGTAAGCCACCCAGGGCACACTCTCTTCTTGCTGGGTGCACCCTTTTAGGTGGGCAATCATATTAAAAGTCCATCCTTGTAAGAAAAAGTGAAGACTACAATAATCATGTTGTGTAAAATCACCATCCTGGAGAATTGTTTGTGCGCATTAGATCATATTTAAATGTTATGTTGTGCCTTATAAATAATAAATAATATTATTCTTGAAGAAATTCACCAGGCTAGTAAAGTTAATATCTATTTAAATGTTCCCAAAACATAGCCAAGAAAAGTCTTAATGACACTGCCAGGCTTCTGACACCTTTGACGATTTTCAAGTTTTGATAAAGATGACTGACAGTCATCAAAACTGTCAGCATCATCAACACTTTTCTTCGCTAGGTTTTGAGAACATTTAAATAGATAATAAACAAAATTATCATTATTTATTATTATCTTCATCATCATCTACCACTGATATCTCCTGCACAGAGTGACAGACCAGTGATCAAGGTAAACAGTGCTGTAACATTCTCTGAAAAGTATCCCTTTCTCAAGACGTTCTTTCCTTTAAAAGTCTAGGGAAAGATTTAAGAGCATTCCACAAAAGTGTTTATGAGTGTTTGTCTGCCAGTCAGCTGAGATACTCTCCCTTCATGCCTATACGGACGATATAAAAGAATCATAGACCCGTTTGAGACAGCCAATCATATAGAAAAACAGAATATAAAAGGTTTGATCTAAGCTTAAATTCTAGAGAACGGTAGCGCGGGGCTGTCAACCCCCCATATCTTCAAATATTGAGAATTGATGTGGGGTTGAGGGATGATAAATGATGTCATTATTAGAAACAGCACATGATGTCATTTGTGGAAAAAAACGCGTGAAAAAGATATTGTTGGAATTGTAACATTTGACCTAATTAGCTTACTTCCCACCAATCACATCATTGCTTATATTACAATGGCATACCGGAGTTTGTGAGGAAACGCTCGATGTTAACAATAAAATGGCTCAAACAACGCAATTTTGAAATTTCATTTTAAGAAAGTCGATTCTACAAGAAATTGCAAACTTCGGCTATTATCCGGGAGATTTCAGCCTCTAATCTGGAGACCGGGAGAAAAGGTTCAAAATCTGGAGTCTCCCGGATTATCCGGGAGAGTTGACAGCGCTGTAAATATATAGCATACAGAGAAATGCATACACATTCAAGTAACCATATACTGATATACACATGATCGTAAAGATACCCAGGACGCAATAAAAACACAGGTATGTAAAGCAGTAAAAACACCTTTTTCTTCTCTATGTTAGACTGTAATATCAAAACTGATCACTGTAAAGAGGTAGTGTTTACTATAAGCTAGTAAGTTTAGAAAGTTTTCACTTTAAGTTAAGCTTACTTCAAAGGTCCTTCGGCTCTTGACAACGCTACACAACCTACAATGCCTAGAGTCCAAAATATTAGCAGTAGTAAAACACCAACACCCATCCCCGCCACCAAAGCCATGTTTGTGAGTTACGATCAAACGTTCCTCGAATTAAATAACAGAATACACCTCGAAGCACGACTCGGCGCCATGTTGCAAATTGCTAATTCCGTTATGTAGGGATACATATAGTGTGACCTTGGCAGAAATGTTTTCATTTTCATACTGAGAATGCATCAGCTTGTAGAAAATCAAACAACATTGTTTTTCTCCTTTGAAGATTTCAACTGATCATTAGAGTGGCAAACAGTAGCTGAAGACATTTTACTGTTTGCCAAGTTCCCCATTGAATTTCTGCGCCATCTCGTCCAAGATCCTTCAAAATCCAGCGGGAACGTACGGGATCGCAGCCTCTAGCTCTGTGAACGAAATTGTATTTCTTTGTTTCTCTCCATTTCCAGTAGAAAGCTCACTCCCAGGCTATGAATTCTCAGTTTTCAAACACTTGCATCTTTTGTTTGTTGATAAAACGATTTTGTCAAACTTTCCTAATCTTGAACAAGTGCCCGTGATTTGAAAGGCAACAGGCTAGGTAACGCAAGTTTTATTTCAAAGCTAAGAGATGAAAATTGTAACAGACACTTGAGTGAATTATTTCAGAAGTAGTTAATTGTAAATTTAAAATATTTTGTTGTGGCATCCTTTGGTCTGAGAGATTTTTTAAGGGGAGTGGAGTCCAGACCCTTCTGAACCTCCAACAACAATAGATTGCTCACTTAAACTTTCACTTGGGTAAACAGGTTGCGACATGGTTCATCGCATGGGTTAACGGTTTGTTGTGCTTTCTAGACAACACAGGTTATGGTTACCGTATTTATTCGAATTAGCGCCCACCTCGAAAAAGCGCTCAGCCTAAAGGTAGAAAAAGTTGATAAGCGCCCAGCCTCAAATAAGCGCCCACCCCCTCCTCCTGGGGGTGAGCGTTTATTTGAGTTTGATTGGGACCCCACCGTCTTGAGTGAATAAATTCTAATAAGAAACTTCCCCGACGACGAAGTTTTCTTCAGAGTATTTTACAGAAACCTTGCTTTGTTACTTCTTCGCGTTTTGTTATTAGCGTTCAGTTGTTTAGTTGCAAAATAAACATAATTCACTTACTGAAAATGTTGAAAATTTAATAAGCGCCCAGCCTTGAATAAGCGCCCACCTCGAATAAACGCCCACTCTCAAGGTCCAGAAATTTAATAAGCGCCCAGGGCGGTTAATCGAATAAATACGGTATTTTTTTTTGTAGATGAGGAGTCCTTAAATTGTCACTCTACGTTTGAGCGAAATGTACCCAAAAAGATCTTTTGGGGAGTATATGTACTCGATACGTTTTGTTGGCGTGTCAATTCACATGCTAAGAATTATCGAGCGACCTTTTTATCTAAAGCCGGAAAGCCAAACTGAAACGTCGACTCTGAATTGGGCCGCTTGCAAGCATCTGTTGTAGCGCAACTACAATGGTATGCTGGGTCATTGATGAATTGGATTCAAAATCTACTGACAATACATTGTTTAGTTAAGGTAAAAAAAAAAACACTGCAAAAACCGTGTACGAACAATCTTTCTCAATATATTGGAGAAACTAAACGTCGCCTCAAAGACCGTTTTAATGAAGAAAGACGACCTATACTCAACCCTACTGGTAATTACATCCATACTGCAGTTTCAGAACACTTCCTTACCAGCAATCATTCCGACAATCATGTGCTCTTGATTCCTATTGAAAAACTTAAACATGGGCGTGATTCTTTCAGGAAAGCACGTGAAGCTCACCTTATCCATAATGCTAAGACAATTGAGCCTCTGGGCATCAATAAACGTGATGAACTGTAACTTTATATAGTATATCTTTTATTTTTTTGTTATCTTGTCTCTTTAAGTAGCCACACCATACCACGTCATATTATGTAATTTGAGATCATTATTTTAGTTCATATATATTCCTGTAAATTCGTGATATCTCAATAAACCTGATGGAGACTGGTATTGGCCAGTCGAAATATGGCAACTTAACTCTATTCCACGTTGTTTGTCAGTCCCTGCAAAAGTCTTCTTGACTGTAACTTTGACAGTACATTATGCATCTTAGGATTTGCCTTCCTATGTTCGAAGGATAGCGGAGTTCTTGAACCACCCACTCTCTGATGAAATCATCAACCGTATTGCGGACCAATGTACTTTCCAAGGAATAAAGCAAAACGAGATCAGTTACAAGATAATGGACGAAGAGCAGAGTTCGCCATTGTTGCGTAAGGGCGTGGTCGGTGGATGGAAGAATTAGAGAGCTGAATGAGAGATTTGAGAAGGAAGTGTTGGAGAAACTGAAAGGAACTGGTTTAGAGTTTGATTTTGAGATATAGAGGAGGAATGACATTGGATTTCGGATTCTGCACGCTCCGCAGTATCTACAAAAATAGCGAAAACGAGAATTAGCCATCTACGTGCGTGTCAGTTTGGTTTTTAATGATTAAATGATAATATGATATACTCTTGTAATATGTTGTTTTTGCGGTCCAAATAATAATTAAGACTTTGTTGTTGTTGTCTCTGTTAAAAAAGTCTTAAGTTTTCGAAACACTTCATAATTTCCATTGTTAATTTAAGCTTTTCTATGAGCGATCACTGGACTCATGCTCTGATCTCTATGTTCTTTGTCTCCTCTGCATGTACCACGCTGCTCGCGCACAGAGTATACGAAGAACGTTTAGCGAAAACATGGCACCGTACGTATCCTGATCTGGTTTGAGTAAGTGGATATTTCAACCTTGTGGTTCTGAACTTGGCGCGCGGTTTTGGTATTAAAATGGGGCCAAAATCTTGTGCCACTTGACGTGTGTTCGGTTTCATCTCTATGTTCCCTGTAATGCTCGATTGAGTCCGGTCTTGTTCCTTCCGAGCAGAGAGGGGAGGAGCGCAGAGTCATTTCCTGAACAGCGGTTGGTGGTCATCACGCAACGTCACGTCACGCAACGGATCGTCACGCACCGCGCCCAACCCTGTTGGGAGGAGCGTTGCCCGACGAGACAAAAACGGTTGCGTAGACATGTGTAAGAGATCAGCACTGCACGTATCTTGACTTAGACATTCCGTGCAGTAAAGTCTGCATTCTTAGTAATTGAACCATGTGGTTTTGCTCTTGTGAGAGACCACCTCATTAGTTGGCATCTCTGTTTGTTAGTTGCTATTTGTGCAAAATCTGAAACGCACTTAGCTGTTCAAACGTATGGTCAACATATTGTTGCCAGAGTTGAACAGTGTCTATGAAATTTTAGTTTAACATGGATTGCAAATACATGACTTCTCGGAAAATTCTTTAAGGGTATTTTTGTTTTAAGGTCGAGTGCGATATTGTGACTTAGAGGAACGAGGATGGAAACATTGACTTCAGTAAATATTTGCCTCTAGTAAATAAATATAATAAGATCATGCATGCATAAGCGTTTTGCCAGGTCAAGGTGGCTGGATATCGGCCAAATTCTTTTATGCGGTTTTTGAACGAAGACAAGGTCGAGGTCAAATGACACGCAAAAAACCAAGCCCAATATCCAGCCATCTTGTCCGAAGATTTTTCTTCCAGGACCAAAGCGGGAAATCCCGAGCGGGCTTGATAGATCCATCTTGCCCGCTCGGGTTTATCGGGTAGCCAATCCGAACACAGGATTAGATTCACCTTGGCCGCAAGCAGAACCCTAACCATATAATAATGAACGTTACAGATCGCATGCAGGCTTTCTGTTTGAACACAGATAAAGCTGTTCGATTCTTTGTGCAAAGCTGACCAAGATTGAAACGCAGAATTTATCATGGCAGGTTTTCCAGTGATACAAATAACAGAAGGTAAATGGACATCAGTGAAATACTGGGATGTTTTGGGCGTAAAAATTCCATCGTTTTTCACAAAAGATCCAGAGGTGCTAGCCGACTATATTTCCCGTTTCGAAACCCGACCAGATGACGTGTTCGTCGTTTCATATCCCAAGTCAGGTTAGTGCTCTCAAGGTGCTATTTACAATAATTTAAACCGAATTATTGGGTCGTACTCAAATACTGTCCATTTCTTAGTCATAGACGTTGGTTAATTAGGCGCCCCAACCCCCCATTATTAAGCTTCTATGTCCACGTCACGGTCTCCATCAACGATGAAGTTGTCCCAAACGATAATGATGATGATGAGACACGACTTAGCAGGACGATGTGGACGGGCACAATCGTCGAAATGGAACAAGTAAAATCTATTCCGACGATGAAACGATCGCAAATTAGGGACCTTACGATCCCACAAAACGTCACTGAAAAACGGACTTACCAGTTCAAGTCTTTTCAAACTTTTATGACTAAATAATCAACATGTCACGAGCGTGGGACAAAGAAAAAATCTGAGTCCCCGACAGGATTCAAACCTATGACCTCCTAAACACCGGGCGAGCTGCGGAGAACTCATGGAGAGCAAGGCCATGTACTAGGTTCATATTTTTCTTTGTCCCAAGCTCTTGACATGCTGATTAATTCATTTTCAAATTTCAAAGTTCACCGAGCTTAAAATTCATCCTCTCTCATTCTTTTTAGCTATTGTTTAAAAGTTGTGCAATTAAGCTTTAACCGAAGAGAAGGGATGAAGTCCGAGCTCATGTGAATGCAGAAAATTTCTCGCAGTTTCACTTTCACGCTCCATAGAGAACTTCGAATTTGGTCATTTCGCGTCGTAGGTCCGTAATCTCAAGAGGTGAAGATCACGGCAACCGGGGCTATCACAGAACAGCGTTCGTCATAGATATACAGAGTTTCATGTAATTGGGTAAAATATAGAATGTGCACAGTCACTTAATGAACGTTCATGTTTAAAAGAACGGAAACGATATGTTGCTTCAACTTTGCATCGCTCGTTGTCTTTAGGAACAACTTGGGTGCAGGAAATTGTCTGGCAAATTTACAATCAGGGCGCAATCAGCACCGAAAGACAAATGTTCCGAATCCCATACTTTGAAGGCGCTGCCTGCAGTGCTGTCAGAGAGATGTTGGTTGACTTTAAAACTCTGCCAAGCCCTCGTCTGATGAAGACCCACCTTCCTTACCCCACTACCCCTAAAAGTGCAAAAAAAGATGCTCAGTGTAAATATATTTACGTTGCTCGCAACCCGAAGGATGTGGCGGTGTCTTACTTTCATTTCATGGAGGACTGGAAAAAGCTTGGCATTTTTGACTTTAGTGGACCATGGGAATTTGCTTGCAAGTTGTTCATTGAGGGCAATGGTAAGTCTTCATATTCTAAAAGGAGAAGTGTACCACAGCACATTCGCTACTTTAGAAACGAGAAGGAAAGTGGCCTGAATTTAATTTTTCAACTTCCGGGATGTTACTAGAGACAGGGAAAACAACCATGGACTTTAAGATCCAGCGAGGCGAAGGCAACGAGAACGTTTCTTAAAAAAGTGAATTTACGTTTTTTCAGTCTTTATGGCGATTACTCCTACCCACTTTCTTTATCAGTCATGATCAAATGTAGGCGAACCCTCCTGGAGTTGAATTCTTAAGAACCTCATCCAAGTTCAGAAAGAGAAATAGAATGTCGTTGTTTCTTGATTGCGTACACCATAACACGCGAGATTAGGCATTTTCACGTCTTAGTCGTGTAAAAACTGGCAAAGAAATGTACAAAAAAGGGTGATGCACGTGCAAGATTGTTGTTTTGCTTTTACTTTGATTTTTTTGACGTTCTCGTTGCCGTCCGCGTCGTTGGATCTTATCAAGTCCCTAATGGCTGACCGGCGCGTCCTCAGTAACGATTCCCGAAACAATTGCGGGACGCATTTCGGCTTTGGCCCCCTTCTGGTTTCTAAAGTGACGAATGACGAACGTTTCCGTATCCTTTTGTACCTTACACACCGAAATAAAATGATCGTGCTATCTATACCAATCTACGCTAGATACAGATTAAGAGGAATATTCCGACAGAAGACTCGATTACACCAGCCTCGTCGTTCAAGGTTTTATTTACATCTTTGGCGTGACTATAAAACATAGTTTAGCCCAAGCGTCACTAACCTACGTGGCAGGCGTTCGAAAGGAAAGGGAATTAGGGCGCGAGACCACGTGCGAGGGAGGAGTGATTCCCTGTCTCTCTCGCGCGCCCCACGCGCTTTCGCGCGCTCAAATCCCCCTTTCCCCTCCCTTCCCCCTCCCCTTTTAACGCCTGCCGCGCAGGTTAAAGCGTCACTAGCCTGTGGAGCAAACAGACGATTTTTCACGACGCCACCATTGGTCTCCCCGCAAAATGACGTGTGAGGAACGAGCGAAAAAAATTCCATACTGATGACGTATCACTACCCAGATATGGGTCGTGCTTCTGATTGGTCGTGCTGCGAGGGAAATTTGCTTCAACCAATCAGAAGCACTACCCAGATCTGGGTAGTCACGTCATCAAAGTGGAATTCCTGCGCTGGTTCCTCACATGTCAATAGGACGAAGACGCCTACTATATTACATCTCACTCAGTAATATTTTGTTGTCTGTAGTTGCTTGGAACGCTTGGAACGACCATGTTCTTGATTGGTGAAAACATAAAGACGATTCCAATGTCTTGTTTCTGAAATATGAAGATTTGCACAAGGTAATGCGGCAGTTTCCTTCTAATTAGTAGCATAAAAACTCGTATTTCAGTGGCAATGGTTGGAGTAATGCATACTTGGGAAGTCATGATCCGAGGATAGGAGTAAGAGGAGGGGAGGGAGGGGGTGGGGCCATTCGGGTATGTTAATGTTGGTTATTAGGGACCTTACCATCCGGCAACGGTGACGCCAATGAAGATGTCTCTTAAAATAGACGTCGGGTTCTTTGAAACGTTTTCGCCGTTATATAACAAGTCACCCAGTTACTTGAAAGTAGTAAACTGAAGAGAGAGAACAGAGTCCGATTTCAGAGAAAGGTAGCATATTTTATCGCCTTGCCGCTTCTGTTCTTAAGTCAACTCAAAATCTGGATATTTCACTTCGTAGTTCTGGAGGGACGGCAAAGAAATGTACAAAAAAGCATGATGCACGTGCAGAGTTGTGGTTTTGTTCATAAAACCTATTGCGCTTTTTGACGTTCCCGTTTTTAGAATGATTTTGCATTCAAATGATTCATGAAGACACAAGAATAACTAAGCAGGAGGGAGGGGCCATCTCTATCGTTTTCATGTGTTTGTCTGTGACCGATCCATCACTGCCAGTGTGACGTCACATAGTAACGGGCGAGAACTTCGATTTGATATGAAGTACGGTCGATTTAATCAGGGAAATAATATATGGAATATAAACGTGTGTGACCTCAAAATCGAACCTCCTACACTGGAGACTAGTTTCAGCTAGCTGGATCTGTTGGCCACGATTGTGAAATGCAGTAAAAACCCGCAAGTAAGAACCTGCATTTTCCGGAGTTAGCCTTAACGGGTTCTTATTTCAATGCACCGTAATTTTTAGGGAGTTATTATAACTCCAAAAATGGAGTAAAAATTTTAGGTACAGGATAACCTCTTTTTGGGCGTTACTTTAACTCCTAATTTAACTCCGAATTTGGGGTCATTTTTACTCCTGAAACAGAGTTCTTTTTACTGCCAGTCTGGAGTAAATGTAACTCCGAAATGGGGTTATTTTTACTCCTTACATGGGTTGTTTTTAGTCTTTTTGGAGTTAACTCTGAAAGTGGAGTAAAAATTTTAGGTACAGGATAACTTCTTTTTTGGGGCTATTTTGATCTGGGCTAACTTTTTATTTTTATCTGGGCTAACTTTTGCTCCTGAAAAAGAGTTCTTTAAACTCCTTTTTGGAGTTAAAATAACTCCCCCAAAAATAACTCCACTGTAAGGAGTTAAATTAGCCCCGCAAGAAGAGTTATTATAACTCCTTGAAAATTACTGCGTGGTAGTTAACACAGTTTTAGGCTTTTTAGGTTCTTAAATAGGTTCTTATTTCTGTAAAAAAAATACATAAAAAAGAACAAGCTACAAAAGAAGATGGTAATCAGCGTATTTTTCAATTTCAAAATGCGATACAACAATATTAACGTCTTGCACTTTATTTTTTTATTACATCAATAAATTAGCACTTGAATTTGCACAGCAATGCCAAGCTACTAATTCTCCAAACAGGATTCTTGCACAGCTTTGCAGCTGCATTTCATTAATATGATTTTAAAAAAGAAGAACCCGTTTTTCATTTTCTAGGCTAAACAGGTTTTTGTTTATACGGGGGGGGGGGGGGGGGGGTATAAATGGCAAATGTTAGGCTAACAGGTTGTTAGTTTTCAATTTCTTACTCGCGGGTTTTCACTGTAGCCAACTTGTTCGCCCCCTACCTGTTGTGATTCATAACTTTTCTGTGTTTCCTCTGAGTTATTTGTTTCATCATCCCTGAAAAGCTCCATGTATATAAGGGAAAGTTCATTTAATATGACAAGGGGGGGGGGGGGGGGGGATGAAGATATTGAAACTCGAAGCTTGAAATTTTAGCAGCCCCCCTCGCTAGCAGTTCACTTTTTTAGGAGCCCCCTCCTTGGTAGTCGAAAAATTTCAGAGCCCCCCCCCCCCCCCCCCCCTCCTTCAATTCCTTTGCTCCCCTGAAAAAAGATCGCTAGACTGTATTAAATATATTTACCGTTATTGTCTTCAATGGTTTATACTATGACAAACTTGAGATACAGTTGTGATACAATTTTCTAAAGCATTTTTGGGATGAACAAGAGTGTAATAATTACTGAGACTACATTTGTTATGTCTGTAAACCACGTGATATGGCTGAGTTGCACAGGTCATTAAATTGTTGAGTTGAAAACCATCCGATCTGTATGATGATGTCATGTGTTGGTTTTGAAGTATACAAATTTTCGGAGCCCCCCCTCCTAGCGCAACAATTTTTTTAGAGCCCCCCCTTCGGGTGTCTAAAAATTTTCGGAGCCCCCCCTCAATATCTTCATCCCCCTCCCCCTTGTCATATTAAATGAACTTTCCCTAAGAGGAGAGGATAATTAGCTGTTCAAATTTCAATTTCAATTTCAATTCCTCCTAGGATTCACCGCTCCATGTTCGAATGATTGCTAATTTTTTTAATAAACCACTGTCCGATGAACTCATCAATCGTATTGCAGAGCAATGTACATTCAAGAACATGAAGAAAAATGAGATCAGATTCGGAACGAAGAGAGTTCCTTGCTTCTCCGGAAGGGAGTGGTCGGTGGATGGAAGAATTACTTCACTCCAGAACTGAATGAGAGATTTGAAAAGGAAGTGTTGGAAAAACTGAAAGGAACTGGATTAGAGTTTGACTTTGAGATATAGAAGACAGCGTTTGAGTAGTGGATCGATAAATTCCTAGTTGTGTATTCAAGTATTGAAATTCACTAGTGTCTAAAATGCGTTTATACAGAAGAAACTCTTTAACGTTTCCTTGGATAGATAACGTGCTAAATTGCATCATAGTTAATTGAGTGGAATGGTTATGAAACCCGTCAGACTCCTTTGTTATATGTTTTTGTGGACCTGAAAGTGCACAACGTTCAAAAGAATTCCTATCATTTTGATTGTATTGACCAATAAAAACGTTGCATTAATTTATTCCGTAACAATTTGCCAACAGAAAACAAAGGATTGTGCACTTTCACGGTACTTCCAACATAAACTGCAGCGCTGTTGTTTTTATCATTGATGTTTGCCGCTTTTCATAACCAGTCTCCTCTAATAACTATGATTGCATACTGCTCACATTTTAAGTGACAAGGAGAGTTAGTTAATTTAGGCCAGTAAAGGACACTCTGTGTGTGTCAAGTCGTGCCTCAGCTTAGTTTATAGTACAAGTCTGTAGCTGCTGATAAAAAAATATACTTAACACTCTCAAAATACGTTATTGCATCCGCAAAATGTAATTACTGCCCTTTCCCTTTCTGCTTTATAAAATGTCAGGATATTTTGTCTTGAAGTTATTATGATCTTTGCTCATCTTTCCTCCTGAAGATTCATGACTCGTCACGTAACTGATTTTTTTGCCAAAAGAACTGAAGAAATCCTCATTTCCCAACAATAATACTCTATTACCTCCTTACATTACATAGTTACGCACAAGGATGTCTTATTTAATCATTTAAGCTCAATTATTCTAGTAGAAAGTGGCGGAAATTTTCCTACCCACGTTTTGCGAAGAAAAAAAAGCCGAACTTCTGCCTAAAAACATAGCAAGACCAACAGGTAACACAATTCAACGGATGACAACTGCTACTTGAAGATATGCTTGTGACTACATTGTAAGACGAGAACATCAGTCTAGGTAGGCATGTTTTTAAGTATAATATTTTTGATGAACAATAAAAAATGGTTTGAGAATATGTGCAGTCATGACTAACCAATCATGATCATCGTCACGGTCACCATGAACATCAACATAACAACATCATCATCATCATCATCACTACTAGCACCAACACCACCATCAACGTCATCATCATCATCATCATGTTCTTCTACTTCTTCTTCTTCTTCTTCTTTATCATCAACATCATCAACATTATCATCATTATCACCATTTTGTCGTCAAGTCTCATTAGCATCTGTTGGTCAGTTTGCTGTCAGGGTCTTAAAAAGAATCATCTTCTTTTCATAGATCTAATAGCGCGTGCGTTGCAACCGCCGGCCCACGCACTCGTCTAAACCATTTATACAGAAGATTTTGGGCGTCTGCGACGCAAACCCCGGGAGGGGGGGGGGGGGGGTACTGCCATACATGGGCTATATAGGTATGTGCCGCTGTGAAGGGTATGGTTTTCAAGCAGTTTACTCTAGGATAGGGTATATAAATCAGAACATTTGGTTCTAGAATAGGGTATCATTTTTCAGGAAACTGATCAGTTGGTTGAAGATTTTATCTAGACTAGGGAAACAGCTACTCTAGGATAGGGGGATTTGGGGAGTTTACTCTAGTATAGGGTAGCAAACTTTAGCTGTACTAGCTCTGGTATAGGTTAAGGGTTCTAGGGTCCCAGCGGCACATCCCCACCCAGAAATTCCTAAAGTACCCTTCCCCTCCCCCGGGGACGCAAGCACCGCATGGCCTAGTCATATCGACAAACTATCCACAAAGATTCCCTCCGGCATTGGCGCCATAAAGCGAACTAGACCTTTTGTGTCGACAGAAATACTACATTACATCTACAATGCCTTGGTACAACCCCATTTCGATTACTGTAGTATTGTCTGGGGTAATTGCGGCAAAACGCTCTCTGAAAGATTACAGAAACTGCAGAATCGTGCTGCTCGCATTTTGACTTCCTCCTCTATGGTGCTGACGCTCGCTACTTGTTATAACAACTTGGTTGAAAAGACCTGATCACCCAGCGTCAAATTCAAGTAGCTTTAATTGTATTCAAAGCTCTTAATGATCTGGCTCCTGACAATTTATCCTCTATGTTTACTGAGCGCATTACGTCAGGCTATGTCTTAAGGGACTCTACGAACAAATTAAATGTCCCTTTACCAAGAACCAACTACCTAAACAGGAGCTTTAGCTATAGAGGTGCAACTCTCTGGAACAGTCTGCCCTGCAATCTTAGGCAAGAGAAATCTCTAAATCGTTTTAAGCAATTGTTAAACTTTCATTTTAGGTAATTAAGTTAGATACACGGCATTCATGGAAAACAGGTATAGTTTAGTGTAATTTTGAGTAGTATTCATAAGAGACTCTTTAGATATGTATGTATTATTATTAAATATTGTTATGTAGTTATACTTTATATGTAACAAAAAATCTGATGAATTTTTTACCGTGTTAAAATAAAAATTTGAGATTTGAGGCAATTTATCGATTACCCCTTAGCAGTATTAAAAACAGCGCGCAGTGTTTGTTCTACATTTTTCAAAGTAAATCTGTATTTCTTTGTTAAAGAAGCAAGAATTAATAAGAGCTGTTCCGATCCAAACTATTTTAAACTCTCATAGATGAAACTCAGTAGAACAGTTTGGTCACGTTGTACAATTTCTAATGAGCGAGATCTGAGACCTAGAATCAACCAAAATCCGAAATTTGCACCCCGAAGCGAGACTGATGAGGATCCCCGCTGCTTTCATATGGGAGTCCTCCCCCCCGCCATCGGGGTTACTTGTTTACATCTAAGTATCTTCAGCGTGATTTCTGTAAAAAGGCTGGTTGTTGTAATGTTACCAACGACGACGCAACAAAGATTGCAAAGCAGACTTAACAAATTTCAACATATTTGGCTAAACAAAATATCAAGTCATTTTGTGTTAAAACTGAGATGTGGAGGCCTGTTTATGTTGAAGGCGAAGGTCTGTTCTGCTTGTTGTGCAAAAAACATGACACGTCTAATCCTCAAAACAAGTTGAAAGTTTTTAACAAGGAGCCCTGTAAAAGATTTCGCCTAGGAGAGTTTGAAGATCAATGCCGTACGTCACAACATATGAGCGCAGTTTCAGCGGAGACGCTACAGAGGGATTCCTTGTTTCAGAGAACCCTTGACGAACGCGAAAATAGTCGCAGAGGATGTGCTGTTGAAGGTGTTCACAGCTGCGTATTGCATGTATCATGAAAATGAGCTACCTAACCACAAGATCAAGTCACACGGTGTAAGCCCCCGAGCTTACATATATTCCCGGTTTGGCGGGCTTTGACTTTTGTTTACTTCTTCATCGCCTTGCCGTAAGGATCAGTTTGCCATTTCATATTTTTCTACAAGTTTAATTGTACTGATCCAGGTCTACAACTGAGAGATCCGACACCACTCATTCGGGTTTGCTGCTGTGGACTTCAGATATTTATATATTTAACAACAATAACCAGGCAACTTGAAATCTTACAAAAAATCTCTTTTCTGTTTCTTTTTTTTTCTATTTTAGTTAAAACAAGACCAGAAAAAATGTTTAATGATGTGTTGAGTATAAAGGAAGCCTTTCTAGAGTACAAAGATGTCAGTTTTTCAAAGTCCAGAAAGTCGGATTTTATTAAAGGGGTAAACCGATGCTTTTAGTAAAAAAAATCAAATTTCTTCCTTTATTTCTTTTTGGTGAAAATAAGACTAAAAACGGAATCATCGGCTTTTCATAGCAATTGAAAACCCCGGAACAAACATCACCGGTCGGAAGGTCTCTTGCGGTTCAAGAAGCCGATTATAAGTCGAAAGTTGTATATCGTCTTTCAGAGCCGGTTCCTATGAAGATCTTTGAAGGTATGCGAGCGGTAGTAGATATAAATACAAATTTTGCATTTAAGTGGGTCTACAGATACACGACAAACTTTCGCAATTAATTATCTCAGTGAAAAGTAAAATTAGTAAAAAGATACTGTGCATATATATATACTGACACAAATCTAGCAGTTCATCATTTGTCATTAACTGCGAAATTTCTCTCTGTTTATAGTAAGAAACACAAAAATAGTTAAGTGCGAGATTTAAGTCTTTAACTAACAGACAGAAATTTCGCAGTTAAGGAAAATAGTTAAGTGCGAGATTTGTATCAGTGTAATAAATATGTATTTAGAGTAAAACTTCGCGATTAACTAATTGCAAAATTTTGCTTCGTATATGTGAGTGAGTAAAAAACTCGCAATTACTTAATTGCGAAGTAGTTTCACTCTGCATATATACAGAGTCGTTTATTTGCGAATTTTTGTGTCTGTAGAGATTCTTAAATGCAAAATTTGCATTTATCAAATCACCGCTCTAAAGAATGTGTAACTAAGCGTTTGTGGTACATCTTACCGGTATTCTTTTGCGCGTAATTAAACAACATCCACTATTTTCTGACTTATGGAAAAGGAACCAAAAATACGTCTAAACTTGTTGCAACCGTGAACTTCTTTTCAGCAGTTGCAGGCAATATTACTGTAAAAAAAACGTAAGTTAAATTTGGAAAATTAAAACCTAATCTTGTGTTTTGCAACCAGCGTGTTCTATTGACTTTAAGATTCAACGAAGCGACGGTAAACAATAGGTTTTATTAAGCAAAACAACAAATTTGCACGTGCCTCGCACTTTTTTGTACATTTTTTTCCCGTTTTTGCACCACTACGCGGTGAAAATTCCTAATTTCGCGTTTTGTGGAGGACGTAAACAAGCAACGACGAAATTTTATTTCTCTTTCTAAGCCTGGATATGGTCCCTTGAAATTCAGCTTCGGGAGGATTCGCCTACATTTGACAAAGTAAGTGGATAGGAATAATCGCTATAAAGACTGAAAGAACGCAAATTCACTTTTTGAGCGATGTTTTCCTTGCTGTTCGGTCGTTGGATCTTAAACTCCCTTATCGTGTCCTCTTCATCAAAAATAATTAAAACTGAAATAGAATGGCTTTCCTTTTCCATCTTTACTGAATATATACTGCAAATAATTCACTAATAATTGTTTTCCCGCCTTTCTGTTGTGCTATTGAACAATACCTAGTGAAGAAACAAGCTTCTTATTAATGTCGAGGAAACAGGGAATCTAACTGCGAAAAAATAATTATTAAACTCTAATTAATTAAACTTCACAACGAAATGGTCTGACTAGACGGGTTTACACAGCTTCATTTATTTCACAGTCTTGTCGATAACGAGGTATACTTTTACAACGAGAAATCATTGGCCAAAAAGCATTCACTGAGTGCGCCTGAGAAGAGGACACCAGGGGCCTGCCGAACAGAATCGGCAGTCCTCGACTGAATCACCAAACCTTTTTACGTTTTTCCTTTACGAATACAGCTGATTTTTAGGACCCAATTCAGAGGCATCAGAGCCTTTTACAAACGTAAGGGGCCGGCGGGGGAGGTGGGGAACTCATCGTACACCAAGCCAAGCGTATTCCACTCAAATTTCCCAGAATGTCGTTTGCATAGTGTGTGAAAAAAAAAAAAAGCTGTTTGCTTGCTTGTAACCTTAACAGTGTCCGGATCGTTCATTATCAAATTTTTCTGATGTGCATAAGTAGGCCGTTGTTCAGATGTCGATCTTGTCTTATGTTCATGGTTCCTTCAAGGTATTTCTTGAGTCGTTGAAGGGCGGAAATTGTATCCTACGAAGTCTCCAATGGCATGTACAGTTCATAGCAAATTTAATCTTATAAAATGCTGAGCACCTCTCTAAGGCCCGTTTTTGTAACAAGAGTTTGTGGAAAGCTGGGCTACGCGAGATTTTGAGGAATAACAACTTTTACAAAATGATAGCCATATTTTTCATAGCTGAACTGAACGGGCCTGAGTGAATTTAGGATGTTGTGTATGAATCAACGAAATTTCCAAACCATTTTTTGGCCCAACACGCATGCGTCTGTGAAGAACCGTACCATGAGTGTTTTAAAACCACAAGTGAGCGAAATGAGTTTTCGATCCAAATATATAGGTCAATTTTCTAAGGCAAAAGGTAGGTTGATTTTGCTGGTGGGGTTATAGGGCGGTGAGAGATGGCCAACTCTCTGAAGCCTGCTTGACTAACCCGTGCGGTAGATTGACTTACCGGGGGGGGACTGTCAAGCTTGCTGACGGGCCCTGATCTCCGGCCCAGCAAGTGCAGGGAGGTGCTCGAACTATTAACTCGGTCCCAGAGGTTAAATGGGAACCCTCGCGCCGGAGGTTAAACGGCTAACTCTCTCCCAGAGGTTAAACGGGAAAAATGGCCGCCAGAACACCTCCCTGACAGGGTTTTTGCTTTTTTTTGTGACGTGTCACGCTGTCACGCAATATGTATATTTTTAACCCGGGGGGGACTGCCATATGAAAGGGTCGGGGGTGCCCCTCGGAAATTTTGAATGAAACCTGTTAGGGAGACCAACCTGGGCGAAAGCCATCCTTTTATTGATCCCTAAAAGAGACAAATTTCAACATAGTTGGCTAAACAAAAGATCGATGTCATTTTGTGTTACAACTGAGATGTGGTTGCCCGTTCATGTTGAAGGCGAGGGTCTGTTCTGCTTGTTGTACACGTCTAATCCTCAAAACAAGTCGAAAGTTTTTAACAAGGAGCCCTGTAAACGATTTCGCTCAGGGGAGTTTGAAGGATCGCTGCCGTACGTCACAACATATGAACGCAGTTTCAGCGGAGATGCTACGGAGAGTTTCCGTGTTTCAAAGAACCCTTGACGAATCGCGAAATAGTCACAGAAGATGTGCTGTTGAAGGTGTTCACAGCTGCGTATTGGATCATGAAAAAGAGCTACCTAACCACAAGATCAAGTTATATGTAAGCCCCCGAGCTTACATATATTCCCGTTTGGTGGCCACTTGAAAAACCGCACCAACCATCGTATTAGTTTAGTGTCTCAGAATGTTGTAGTTCCCTTTAATAAAGACGTAATCATCATCATGATAAAATTGCTAATAGTAGCTCTGCTATTGATGAAGACTGGCCTTTTTTGGTGGTAATGGCATCATAAAACAAAGTTTTATCATGTTCTAGATAGCCCTTCTTGGCTATAAAAGTGTCAGTTTTTCAAAGTCCCTAAAATGGGCCTTTTCGAATCGGGTTAACTCACGATTTTGGTAAAAAAAACTCGATTTTCTTCTTTTTTTTCTATTTTACTTAAAATAAGACCAGAAATAATGTTTAATGATGTGTTAAATGTAAAAGAAGCCTCTCTAGAAAATAAAGATTTTTTTTAAAGGGGTAAACCGATAATTTTGGTTAGAAAAAAAATTCAAATTTTTTCTTTTTATGTTTTTGGTGAAAATAAGACTAAAAACGGAATCATCGGCTTTTCATCGATTAGCCCTGAGCAGTATTTAAAACAGCGCATAGTGTTTGTCTTACATTTTTCGAAATAAATCTGTATTTACAAGAGACAGGTTGGTCACGTGGTATAATTTCTAAATCTCTCTAAACGAGTGAGACCTGGGACCTAGAAACAATCAAGATGGCGCCTAAAAAATGTGCTTGTTTCTGAACTTTACAGTGATTTCACCGTTTGTACTCAACTTCAACACCGTGGCTGAAACGGTTCACCATCTGGTGGCTTATTCGTCGTCGTTTAGCTCCTTTACGTGAAAAGAAATGTGCTACTTCAACAATAGGAAACAAGCTTTGACGCAAAGCAGCACAACAAGTCTGTCGGCCCGGAGGTTAAATTAAAGGTAAGGCTCTTCTGAGATCGTAGAAATGACTAAGACTAAGATTCTTTTATTAATGTATGAATTTAAATTTTCCAACGGCTACATACAAGGAGGATAGATGACGTCATAACGTTTGTGCAAAAATAGTCGTTCACTCCAATCATCAGGAAATTGCGATGAAAAAAAATATGTTGTTGGCATTGTAACATTTGACCTGATTGGTTTTCTTCGCGCCAATCATGTTGAGTTATTTCTTACTTTACAACAGCATACCAGAGTTTATGAGGACACCTTCGATGTTAACATTTAAATAGCTCAAACAATGCAAAATATTTGAAAGTTTATTGTCAAAAATGCGAGCCTACAGGAAGTGGGAAACTCTGGAGACCGGCAGATACGGTCCAAAATCTGGAGTCGCTTGTATTATCCAGGAGAATTGACACCCAGGGGGGTACTCGGGATTTCAAGTGACGGGCCGGGGATGATCGAAGGATTTTTTTGGGTTTGAAATTTTCGATTCCGGGATTATTTTGGGTACGAAAATTTGGCAAGTATTTATTTGGGTAGCTTGATTTGAGTAGGGATTTTTTGGGGGTATTAAAAAGCATCGGTAGTGCCCTGGTTGTGTAGTTTTGTGAATAAAGTACAAACAAACGTGTTTTGCTGTTGTTTAATAGTTAACTATGGTGTCGCTTTACATCGCACGTGTTATACAATAGTCTGCATTGTCCCGTAATGCCCGGCTGTGTACAAGACTTCAACCGGGATTTGGTTCAGGGATTTTTTGGGGTTTTGCTGGAAGCCCTAGGGATTTTATTGGGTCTTGACTTTTGGCTCCATTCGATCATGCCCGTCACTTGAAATCCCGAGTACCCCCCCTGGGAGTTGACAGCCAGCTCACGTACATGCCTACATTTCCTGACTCAAACTCCATTAAGAGGATGGGGTTCGTATGCACCTTGAAAATCCTTGAAAGTCCTTGGATTTTAAATAGAAATTCAAGGCCCTCAAAGTCCTTGAAAATTGCAGTCGTTACTGGAAAGTCCTCAAATTTCAACTTTTAAAGCAGTTTAAGGAGAACTGCAAAGGAAAGGGAGCAAACACAAAGACCTTTGGGATAGAATTCTCCTGATGTAGAAGAACTAAAAATAGACATGGATGTTTTTCGGCAAAGAATTTACATGATTGTTGTGATGTGAGCTGCAAACCAGCGATTTATGTACCAGTCAATCCCAAAACTGCCCATTCGCAATTCGCACATTTCCCAGTATTGAGCTATTTTGAAAAAATAGCTCATATGTCAGTGGTGTGAGCGTATATATCTTTGTGGCTTTGCATCTTTGTATACAATTGGATGTTTGTTGCAAGAGCCAACAAGGTTGAAGGTACTATGAGTTGATGCTTGGGAACCAATGAGATCTTGGCATCTATTTAAACATGCTACTGCTAAAGGTTGAACAAGGGCACTTTGAGACCGCCATCTTGATTCTTCACAATTTTTTCCTCTTTTATAACGGCTGCATCACTGTGGACAGTGCTGCAGCTGTTTAAGGGTTCATATTTTAGTGTGGATGTTGCTTCAAGACATTTCTGACCAAATTCAGCTATTGCGAATGGTGAAACGCACGTATTTATGAGTTCTGTTTCACCTACTTCAAGGTAGAGTATAAAAGGTCATATATTTTCTTAGATATGTTCACGGACTTTAATTCGAAAGTATGGGGCCCATAAATTGTGGTTTTAGATGTTTGAAAGGCAGATTATTTTTTTGGAAGTTGTACCGAGTATTGTTAATCCTGTAAACAACATTTATTCTCTCGCTTACAAAGTTCAACAAACCTTTTTCGTTCTGGCAATTAAAACATGAATAAGTGAACAACATGATACATTGTTCCTGCTTATAGTTATTGAAACGTATTTTGTGTAGTAAAGATGCGTAACTTAATTAAGCCTGGTTTCCATATGATCGCTATGATCACTGTGATGACTGAGAAAAAAAAGTACAGTGATCGCAGGGTAGAGATCATAGTGATCATAAGTAAACCACTTTCCAGCAATCGTAGCAATCGCAGCGACACCGATCACTGAGATAGAATTTCTTCTATCTCAGCGATCATTGTCGCTGTGAACTCTGGAAAGTGGTTTCCATATGATTGCTGCGATCACTGAACTTTTTTTTTCTCAGCGATCACAGTGATCACAGCAATCGTAACGATCATATGGAAACCAGGCTTTGAGTAGAAACAGTTGCATTAGGGAATAAAATTGGAAGAAGCTAGTTGACGCTAATTAGATATTGTTTTATTGAGTGCAATAACATGATATAAGTAGAAATATATTTCAGCAATTTCAATTGATAATTTTCTTGGAAGTTAATAAATGTTAGGCTATCAACCTTGACGTTGCATGAAGCATAATTTAATTGCAGATCTTGTAAAGCCCAGGTGATTTCTTAAAATTGTTTAAGAAAATTTTCTAGTATTAACAATTTGCATTTTTTTATGACGAATTGTAAAAGGGCCAGAGTCCAACATCTTCATGTGCAAATTGTGTTATATCTATAATTCTGTTTACTCAATTACAGTGTGATAACTTGAATTCCCTCACATACGAACCACAAAAGGTGCAAAGTCGGACACTTTCATGTGCAAACCATGTGATTCTACATCTCATGCCGGCTTTTCACAGTAAATAATAGTAACTTGAACATATGAAGACATCTTTAGTTTTGTAACTAGTGCCTAAGCAAAGGCTCTTTTCTTTTAAGAAGCAAAAACTCATAACACTCTTAGAATTAAGTGGTCAGAGTTAAATACTGTTTCATTAAAGCAGAATCGCACGTGATAAGCTCGTGAATAATGATGATGCAACCATCTACCACATTGATAAAAATCTCAGCTATTCGGTATTCGACGTTACCTTCACCTTCTTCTTGACTGTGATCTTGAAATTCAGGAATTGGCATCTTGCAAGCACATATATTTAAATTATTCCCAGGGGAGCATGCCTCTCACTTCCTTAGTAGCTCCTTTGGTACTCATGGGCGCGGCTATGCCGCTTCACAAATCTCCCTTTTTTTCACTTCACAGGGTTGGAATCTCTGTTCATATAATGTCGTAATCCATTCCCATGTATAATTTTGGGGCTGGCATTCTGGGGAGATGTGTATTACAACACAGAGAGTGTCCAGATTTTAGATCTCCAGAGGTTAGCATCTCTGTAAATGTGGACTTTCTGGAATGAACAATTTTATTCAATTGAACAAACCTCCGTAAGACAGCTCCCTGAGACTTAAGATATTTTGGTTGTGCATTTACACTTGAATAAATGGCTTGACCCATGGGAAAATTTTTGACTAGTAGCTGGTGGGTGAGGCAGTTTGAAGTGCTCATTGGTGGGGCATTTGACTACCTGAACTGCCAACATAACAGGGAAATTTGACCAAAATTTTTAAAAAAAGTGAGATGCTTGGGCTTGCACAGAGGCCGTCTTAATCATTTGCACAGCAGCCATTCCATCAGTTATGTTGGCTCTTAATGGGTCATCATTGTCACCTGGCAGTCTTGGCAAGACCTGAACACTGTCTTCAAGCACAGTTAGCAGTATGATTTTATAACTCTTTCTTAGTATACCTACATGGGTTAGTGCACAAGGAACAGGAGACAGCTGATAAGTATCATGGCTTTTATTAAGTATTGCAGTAGCAGGAGAATAGTGTAAAGTAACAGGAGAATATTTTGAAAGAGTGAAGCCCTTTCCCAGAAAGAGCTTGAAAACGAGCCTGGAAATCTTGTGTTTTAAACCCTGCTGAGATAGCTTTTCCAATTGTCCGATAGCAAAGTTTATTTCTTGTAGCTGCTGAACTAAAAACACTGCATGCCTCTGCATGGTTTCACAACATTTTTTCTTCAAAATTATTCACCTTTTTATCTTGTATGTTTTGTTTTCGGAATACAGACCATGTGATGTTCTTCAGGGAATTTGCCTTTTGTCTTTTCATGTATTATGCATACATAGGCACGTGGATGCACCTGCGTGAGACGGAATTTGAAAAAAAAAATGTTCTCTGGGGTAGCATCACTTGGTCTGAAATGGGAAAACAAAACTTACAAGCTAAAAATGTCTCTTCACAGTCATATTGTTAAATTATAATCAACTTCTAACCCTGTTACACACTCCTAGAGTTGTGATGTGTGGCTAGTGAAAGCACAAGATGTTAAAAACTTTTCCTCCACTCTGTTGACGACACATGCGCTTTTTTTTAGAACTACTCGGAACACATTTGAACAAATATTTGCTCTCGGCGCAAAAATTTGCGTGTCTGGTTTAATAGACGATTTGTCGAGTATTGATGAATACTTCTTCTTTGTTTCCTCTGCAGTTACAATTTATAATGTGCTGTTTTAGAAGTCGTCGTTATAGTAGAAAAATCTCAAATTTTGCATTATTTGCTTCATAGTAATTTGATACTCAGCGTTATATATGGCACACATCGCCAAATTTATTCCATAGCAGTTCACAAAGAAATCGTTCTTTTTATTCATAAAGGTACTTGATTCCTGTTGCTTAAACATTTCCTGTTGTAACTTTGCCACTATGATTTGTTCATCATGCTCTTTATTTTGTTTCACATTTTGTTTCAGTAGTATCTATTTGTTTAATAAGTTTTCATGTCCAAATAAAAAAGCATCCAGCATACAGTCAACTCTCCACACTTCAGCAAACAGTTCAATATTTTACATGTCCCCTGTCGACTCCCCTGTCAGCTTTGTTGGGCTTAAAACTGCTAGCATGTAAATGAAGTCTTTTCTTTTTAATGTAAAGCAAGTGGCTAAGCGTTAAAACTACTCACTTGTGGGATTAATTTCTTTTTACATAACTATCCATGTCAGATTTGTGTTAAGCCATACCTCATTGAAATTTAGCCGGAGTCAATTCTGTGTAGGAGACAGAGAATTCTCTGATCTCCGATGCTCAATGAAACTGCTGAGTAAGGACGTCTCTTAAATTGATTTTCCTTCAATTCAACGTAGGAGACAGAGAATTCTCTGATCTCCGATGCTCAATGAAACTGCTGAGTAAGGACGTCTCTTAAATTGATTTTCCTTCAATTCAACGCAATCAAAGGACGATCGAAAAGACTTCTACAGTTGACTCCTGATAATTTGAACCTTCAAGGGAAAGAGAAAATAGTTCAAGTTACCGGGAGGTCGAGTTATTGAGGGTAAAATTGTATAGAAAGCGAAGGGAAATGTAAATTGCCCTTAAGTTAGCTTTCCCAATTTTAATTACAAGTCGTCTACTGATAGAGGCTGGATGCAAATTCCTGCACCTTGTTTTACATCCGTTTTTAGTATCTGCACTGCCTGGAAGAGAATTTTCATCTTAGCGGCCTCTGTATCTTAAACCTCTTCTGGGTGGCAGCAAAAGTATTCCTCAGCATCCGAATTCGAGAATGATGAGACCTTGCACAGAAATGCTGCTCGAGTAAATAATATTAGTTCTGATTTAGATGGATCTTGCTACTTATGAAAGACAACTGAATCAGAAAAGTGATTAATCAATCTTTTCTTAAGTTTTTTCGTTCTGTATGACTGAGGCAAAATAACACTTGAAGAAAGCGTTTCTTTTTACCGTTCAAGTAAGTAGCTAATTTCGTACACCTTGCCAGCTATCAGTTCACTATCGATTTCTGTTCGTTGAACAACTCCTCACTTAGATCCAATCAGCGCTCCTGACCTGTTTCCAGACACATTTTATGTCATCAGTATGGAAGTTTTTGTTGCTGAGTCGTAGGAGTTCCTCCTTGTGAAACTTCTCCATGCATCGGCAAGGAGCGAGGGAAAATGGCTGTTTTCACAGGCTATGCGCAGAGCAAAACTCCAGTCAAATGCCTGGGGTGTGCCTGGGGGGAGATGAGCAGTTTTGGAATTGACTGGTATATTAACCCCTCTCTCAAATAGGTCCCCACTCTCTGATATAGGAAGCCTTCCTTTTCAGGGAGGGAAGTTATTAAGCCCCGTGCTCTTTTAAGCTTCCCTCCCCCCTGTATTCTTTTATGATAGACTGTGTTAATTAGTCACCCGACTGTAACACTTTAATGAATCCAGTCTGGCTTTATCATAGGCACTTTAAGATTGAACAACTCAACTTCAAATAGAACGTCAAAAATACTAGAGGTGTAATAAGCAAACCAACAACTTTGCACATGCGTCAGCCTGTTAACTTTAATTTCTTTGCCATCTTTGGACTATGTATGATTTGAAAATGCTTAATTTCACATTTTTATGAACTTGGATATGGTCCCTTGGAATTCAACTTTAGGAAGGTTTTGTTCACATTTGACAAAGTAAGTGGTTAATAATAATTATAAAAGACTGAAAAAACACAAATTCACTTTTTAAGCAACAGTCTTGTTGCTTAAAAAGTGAATATGTTGTCCTCTTAGGAGTTAATATAGACTCCAAACTCAGTTTTAACAAGCATATCTCATCTATTTGTAGTAAGGTCAACAAACAATTATCAGTTGTAAAAAATTTAAGCACCTTATCGGCGATTACATCAAACAGAGGTTATACATGCCTTTATTTTACCTACTTTTAATTACTGTAGTGATGTTTGGCACTTTTGGAGCCAGCGTAGTAAAGACAAATTGGAACAACTCAACAAGCAGGCTTTAAGGACGGTTAAACCTCTTGACAATGGCCACCTCTCAGATGTTGTGTAATTTGAATACCTCTCAGCTGACATGTGTGCCCGCTCTCGATCACCTATCAGCCAAGATATCGGCTAACATGTCGATCGACACTCGGCCGACTGATGTAGACTGACATATCAACTGATATTTGATCGATATGTCAACAAAGTATCAGCTGATAGTGTCAACCAATACTTTGCTATGTCATGCCCAAATTAAGAAAGATCTCACCTTTTAAAAATACCTGAGAAGTCTAAACTTATCATGCACACTAATAAGTAGCTAATTGTTCAATCTTCAATTTCTTATTTTCTTTTTCAGGCAGAAGAGATTATCAAAGATTTGTCTTGAACAGTGTTGGGGCAGAGCTTCAGATGTTCAAAGGTGGCTCCAACAATAGAGGAGTAGCTGAAGTGAAGGACATCATGGCCACAGGAAAGAGATCACAAGTTGCCAGGTTGGTTTTGTGAACCTTCATTCATACTTTTAGTGGTTACCTACTGAATTTTAGAAAAAGATTTGTTTCTGGAAATGTTTGCTGACACAGGCTAGGAAGTCATTGAATGTGGCAGGGATTTTGCTGAAATTTCATGTTGCTGGGTATATGAAATTGGTAGAGGGGGAATTAGCCTGCCATAACAGCCATTTCTCCTTGCTCCTCGCCGCTGGCAACTTTTTGCGAAGAGGAACGTCTGTGACTCAGTGACAGAAATTCCATACTTGGGTGGAAGGTGTTGACAGGCCAAACACGACTCATAAGCTTGTGATTAAGTGTGTTACGTGAAAGCAGGGTGGTACGTGGTAACGAAAGGCAGAATTTTCTTTTGCACTTCATTGTTCTTTAAAAATCTGACTTCTGTTTGGTAAATTTAACCTGAGAGGTGATATTTTTCTATAATATACAATAATATAATGTACAATATTTATAGAGTGCTAATTCCCATAAAATTCCTATAAAAATTCCCAATGGTCCAAAAGCGCTTTACATAATAAAAATAACAACAAAATCCTAAACCTACAAAACTACAAAACTACATTGTCATCCTACAAAAACATCATCATTCTATATGACAACATCATAACCAATTTTAAAAAGCCAAGTCTTGAGCTTAGATTTAAAAGAAGAAAGGGAATTACAAGATCTAAGTTCGAATGGAAGTGCATTCCAAACAGAAGGCGCAGCAATGGTAAAAGACCGGCCACCATAAGTTTTAAGATTAAATTTAGATGTAGAAAGGAAAAATTGATTGGGGGATCTAAGAAGTCTACCAGGTGTATAAGGCTTGATGAGATCAGTGATATAGCTAGGTGCAGCACCATGAAGCGCCTTAAATGTAATTACTGCAATTTTGAAAGTTATCCTTTGTTCAATTGGTAGCCAATGAAGTTGAATAAGCAACGGCGTAACATGCTCATATCTACTAGTAAGGTGAATAAGCCTAGCAGCACTATTTAGGACACTCTGTAAACGTTTCAAGATACATTTAGGCTGACGGTAGAGCAATGAGTTACAATAGTCGATCGTTGCAGTAACAAAGGCATGAATTAGAGTTTTACATGTATCGTAAGAAAGAAACTTGCGAATCTTAAAAATATTGCATAAATGAAAAAATGAAGACTTGCAAACAGCAGTAATGTGCGGCAACATCGATAGAGAGTTATTAAAAATAACCCCAATATTTTTAGCAGTAGTTGAACAGTCAACAGTGTCAGAGGCAATCACCAGGTTTTTTAATGCAGGACGTGGGCGATAGGAGGATGAAAAAACTATAATTTCAGTCTTCCCACTGTTCAGCTTCAGCTTGTTATTTAACATCCAAAGGTCAATATCTTTAACACAATCTTCAAGAGCAGATGTACATGTTGACAAATCCTCAGGCGATGACGTTTCAAAAGATAAATATAGCTGTGTATCATCAGCATAAAAGTGATAAGATAGACCATGAGATCTTGCAATAGCACCTAAGGGGGAAGTGTGCAAAGAATACAGCAAGGGGCCCAACACGGAACCCTGAGGTACACCATAAGGTAAGGCCTGCACATCAGAAGAGACATCTTGGATTCTGACATACTGAGTGTGATCAGATAGATATGAACGAAACCAGTCCAGTGCCTGGTCACAAATGCCAAAACTGGTAGATAGTCTAGCAAGGAGAAGAGAATGATCAACTGTATTAAAAGCAGCAGACAGGTCCAGTAGAACCAAAACAACAGATTTTTGATTGTCAATGGACATAGCAATGTCATTGTAGACCTGAGAAGAGCCGTTTCGGTGCTATGGTGAGCACGGTAGGCAGATTGAAAGACTTCACACAGACCATTGTTGTCAATGTAGTCAACAAGCTGCAAACCCACTACTTTCTCAATGACTTTGGACAAGAAGGTGAGGTTAGAGATCGGCCGAAAGTTCTTAAATTCTTGATAATCAAGCCTCGGCTTTTTCAACAAAGGACGAATTACAGCTCGTTTAAGTTCAGTGGGCATGACAGAGGTCTCCAAAGACAGCTTAACAGTTTTCCATGAGATTTTTCTATGAGATTGTGAGGGTAACCTCTAGTGCGAAGGTGTTTTTTGAAGTTGCAGATGTTCTCATAGAAGGATTTAGCTAAGGAGTTAGTTCTCAGAAGTCTAAGGAATTCGCCCTTTATGAGACCTTTTCTGACCTTGTGAGGGTTGCAGGAAGAGAAATGCGTATATTGAAAAGTCTCTGTAGGTTTAAAATGTGTCCGGATGTCAAGAATTCCTTGGTTGTGAAATATCTCACCTTTGTTAACAGTTGTATCCAGAAAGTTAATCTTTTTATCAGATATTTCAGCCGTAAATTTAATTGCAAGAGCAATGAATTCATCTATCTTCTTCCTCTCAGTTCTCCACAATTGGAAAATATTATCAATGTATCTTTTCCACTCAAGAGGTTTAGTTTTCCTGAGGTTCAGTATTTCTGTCTCAACCGCTGACATAAAGATGTTGGCAAAGGTGACTGCCATCTTTGTACCCATTGGGGTTCCATGTGTTTGGAGATAGTTTTTGCTGTTGAATTCAAATGATCGAGTTCTCTTGAAGAATAAGTTTAAGGATTCTTCTGAGGATTGGGTGGGGATAGGGGTGTTTTCCCCGCAGAAAGTCTGGTATGCTTTGCATACTGTGTTTATTCCCTCTTCTTGTGGGATATTTGTGCACAGGCTAGCAACATCTAAGGAGACTCGGAAAGCGTCCTCTGGGAGGTTTCTCCTTTCTATGAAGTTAACAAAGTCAGTTGTGTCCTTAAGATAGGACTTTTGTAACTTAGCTATGAGCTGAATCAACGAATGATGATATTTGTTCGGTAGGTCTGTTGTTTCCTGCCACTATAGGTTGGCCAACAGGAGCTGGCTTTTAAATCTTTGTGAGACTGTATAAGACAGGACGGTATTCTGGGTGGGTTAGGTGTCTGTGATAACCATTTATTACTGTAGTGACGTTTGGCACTTGTAGAAAGTGTAGTAAAGACAAATTGGAACAACTCAATAAGCAGGCCTTAAGGATGGTTAAACCTCTTGACAATGGCCACCTCTCAGATGTTGTGTAATTTGAATACCTCTCAGCTGACATGTGTGCCCACTCTCGATCACCTATCAGCCAAGATATCGGTTAACATGTCGATGGACACTAGGCTGACTGACTGATATGTCAACAGAGTATCGGCCGATAGTGTCAACCAATACTCAGCTATGGGGTGCCCAAGTGACGAAAGATCTCACCTCTCTACAAAGGCCACTTTCTTCTGTCCCCAAGGTGGCCATTGTGGAGAGGTTCAACTGTATTTAAAAATACCTTGGAAGTCTAAAATTATCATGTACACTTATATGTAGCTTTGCTCAATCTTCGATTTCTATTTTTCTTTTTCAGGCAGAAGAGATTATATCAAAGATTTGTCTTGAACAGTGTTGGGGCAGATCTTCAGATGTTCAAAAGTGGCTCCAACAATAGAGGAGTAGCTGAAGTGAAGGACATCATGGCCGCAGGAAAGAGATCACAAGTTGCCAGGTTAGTTTGTGAACCTTTATTGGTAATATTCTCAGTGGTTACCTACTGTGTTTGCTGACACAAGCCAGGAAGTCATTGAATGTGGTAGGGTTTTCGCTGAAATTTCGTGTTGCTAGGTCTATGAAATTGGTAGCGGGGGTATTAGGCTGCAATAACAGCCATTTCTCCTTGCTCCTGGCTGCTGGCAATGTTTTGCGAGGAGTAACATCTGCGACTCAGTGACAGAAATTCCATTCTTATGTCAGACATAAGGTCAGTGTTTCCATATTAAAAAATCTGGTACAGTCCTTGGGTTCCAAATTCAAACTTGTTCAATTTTACATTTTCTCCTGGTTGATTTTGAAGAATTGTTGTGTTTATCTGCCAATGAGCTCCAGCAAAACTCAAATGCTTCTTCTAGAGAAGAATACATTCCACAAAATTAATATTGACTGTTTTGTCATAGATTCTGTCATTCGTAAACAATAGCTGAAACCACATAAAATATAACTACTCCATTGTCCAATCAGCACTCATGACTGGACAGATTTTACATTATCATTATGGAATTTTTTGTTGCTGAGTCGCAGAAGTTCCTCCTTGCGAAATGTCCCCCAGGGGCGAAGGAGAAATGTGTGTGTTTACAGGCTAGCGGGGAAATTGAACAGTTAAGGGGTCTCTTTGGTTTTATTTTACTTTTGTTTGCTATGAATATAGTCATGGGTTATCAGGAAAAAGCTCACACCTGTTTCTAGGGTGTTCCAGGCACATGCCCCCGCTCCCCCCCCCCCCCCCCCCCCCAGAAAATTTTTGAAATCTGGATCTCTTAGAATACAGTTTCAGCATTCTGGAGCAAAAATTAGAGTTTTTGAACAGAACACAGACATCGTTAAATTTTGGCTTTTTTATTCAGCGACAGCACATGAATAATTTTTACTTATTTACATTCTTGTTCTTGCCAATAGTTTTGAACCATTGGTTGTTTCATTATCTGTTTTGCAAATGTAAATCATGTTATTTGTAAAACTGGAGTAATATTCCAAAGAAGAGTAGGCGTCAAGTTCACATGAAATAGCCGGCGAATTTCACTGACTCTTATAAAAACCTTGGGTTATGCCCTTAGAAGCCAGGGAAAATCCCAGGTCTCTGCCCTTTATTGACAGGCCTAATGTGAGGGACAGCTGGTGTGGGGTTTTATTGATGTGGATATGATCATCGTGAAAATGAAAAAGTAATTCTCTTGTCCTTTATTTTCACTTTATTTTATATTTAAAATTCCACTTTAATATTGTCCTTGCATTTAAGTAGAAAAGTATCTATTTAATGTAAAATATATATACTTCTATAATGTCTAATTTCTTTGTATTTGTCTAGTTTGTAGTAAATTATGTAGCCTGGCCTGCCTCGAATAGCCTCGCTAACTGCAGGCCAGTCCCAATGTATCTTCTGTTATATTTCCAAATTTAAATAAAGTTGAAAGTTGAAAGTTGAAAGTTGGTTTTCCCCTTAAGAGTTGATTTCCACTGTCACTTAATTTTTACGTGCATACGTGCATAAAATTTAGGTTCGCAAATAAAATAGAGGCCTTGAAAGGTCGCACGTAAGCGTAAATTTAGAACCCCTCACTATAAACTTCATGTTTAATATCAACACTTTATTTCTTGTCTTTATTTTATTTACATGATAGAAAATTATGTGCGTTAAGGTGCGTGGCCAAAAAGGCGACAGTGGAAATCGACCTTAAGAGCAGGTTGTTCTACAGGAAGGTGTTTCAACCCACTGTTGTTCCACGATCCCTATCCAGGTGAAATCCTTTTAATGTTAAAATTAATGGTGCAATTTGTTTTGAACAGGGTGGGACAGATCTTCAGATACATATTCATGAGTGGCTCCAACAATGGTGGCAGCTGTGAAAACTAAAGGACATCATTGCCACAGGAAAGAGATCACAAGTTCATAGGTAGGTTTGTGACCTTCATTGGTGTTACTACTATAGTGTGGCAAAGTAGAATGTAATTTAATTATGTGGTAAATTGGCTGTCATTTTGATTAGGGATCAGTCCCAGTTAAATTGGGCATTTTTCCTGATCATGTATACTTTTTTACATCCTCAAATTTACTAGTCCAGGGCTGTCAAAAAGTTTTTAGGTAGCAGGCTGATAATGAATAGTAGGCGGCTTTGGAACTTGCAACAAAGGCACAAGTTCTTGAGGGCTGAGGCAACTAGGTACATTTTGATATTTAGATCCTCGGAAATGGCATTTCCAGGGGTTTTCAAGAGCTATTTTCCACCGCAGACACCATGTTGTTTGGTCATAATACACGCAGCACTGGGAACAATGCCGATGATATGTCGGAGGTGTTCCACGACATCGCACAGTTTGAACGTTTCACTGATCTAATAAATTTGCGTTCAATGTCAATCAAAACTGGGAAACGGATGCTTTACAATTTTATTCGACGGTGCTTATTTTTTGTTACCTGTTATGGTAGAAGGAGATGAAAGTAGCCGGCCAAGGATAGCTAACTAGCTGGGGGTTTTGGCCGGCTACCTGCCCTTATTGACAGCCCTGCTAGTCTCTGAATGTCATGTGTTTAACCTCATTGAATGAAGTTATTAATATTATCTATATTATTATTATTATTATTACACCTTTTGCCCTTCATTACCAGGAAACTCATTAGCATCAAAATATCAGTCAATACAATGAATGTGAAATCATTGCAGAAAAATAAACGATTGTTTTAATTATTTGTGTGATCAGTAAAGGATTTTTCATATGCAAGAACATTCATTAATGTAAATATAGTTTCAACTTGGTGAAAATATCAGTCTTTTAGAAGAATAATCAAACATTTGTGGTATCTTAGAGACTTTAAGAGAGACTTCAAGACTATATTTTAAATTTTCTAAAGAATATTTTTACAAGTGTCCTGGCACCGCAAATAGATATCTTGATGTTCTTTAACAAGAAATCAAATTCAAAAGCAGAAAAGACACAGTGTTTTTTAACAATCCTGTTTTTGCTCATTTATCTTCTGATGGTTTCCCTGTTCAAACATCATGGTATATGGGTATACATAAACCTAAACCATGCAGCACATTTTCTGGCTATTTTTATTTATCCTCCTGCTCCATGATTTTGAACATGTATTGACTAAGCACTGTACACATTGTGTGTTTGTGCAAGCACAGCAGCAAATTACACATGTGCACTGTACAAACCTAACAAAATGATTGCTATATCTGCCACTTCTGCAATATGAGTTTTAGGTATATTAATTGTAAAATTCGTACAAATTAAAACACACCTCCAAATTCAATGCAATATTGGCAAGATAATGCTCATAAAAATAGTTGTTATTGATATTCTGTCCTCATAAATGAACATATTTCACCCAAGGAACATGAAACTTCATTCCCACTAAAGAATGTTGTTTTTGAACGCTAAAACGCCATAGAAATTGGCCTTAATGATTGTTCTTCTTGATGTAAAAATCCTTAATATATTATGCCAAAAACTTAAATGTTTGCTTCCTTGACTAAATTAAAATGAATAATATTTTAACGTTAATAAAAATTTATTTGCCGGTAATGAAGGGCAAAAGGTGTATTGTTACTTAATTATTATTCTTATTATTATTATCATAAATTATTTTATCATTATGGCTACAATCTGTTACAAAAAGGCCTGAGGCACCAACTTATTTATTTGGCGAAAATTGTTTATCAGACATAATTCAAGCTGCTCTTGCCCATAGAGTACTAAAGTGTGACGTCATAAAAATGAAATTTCTGAAATTATGGGATTTGTCAGGATATTCTGAAAGAACAATGTCCAAGAGGCCTACTTGCCAAAAATGAGCATTTGGGGGCAAATTGTCTCTGAGATCGTAGCCCAGTTATGCTTACAAAACTCCATACAAACCCTTCTAAATTTTTTTGGGGTCGACCCAAAAAAAAATTAGAAGGGTTTGTATGGAGTTTTCTGAGTATAACTGGGCGACGATCTCAGAGACAATTTGCCCCCAAATGCTCATTTTTGGCCAGTAGGCCTCTTGGACATTGTTCTTTCAGAATATCCTGACAAATCCCATAATTTCAGAAATTTCATTTTTATGATGTCATCACTTTAGTACACTATTAGATTGCAAGATAACACCGATAACGCTAACACAATGCTAACACATTTGTAAAAGTTGATGTATGAATAGAGGAAAACTTCCAGTGGACTACCTCCCATCTGCAAGGGTATTCTTGCCCAAAGCTTCAGTTGTAAGAAACTGAATAATCAGAAACATGGCGAATACAGTTTGCAATACAAGAAGAACAACTTTATCCTGAATGTGGGGAAAGATGAAAGAATTTCTATTTATGAAACTTACTTTGTATTTGTCCCTCTCTTTTCAAAACCTATCTTAACAAGGCAAAGTATAATTTTATTATCTAGGAAAAACTCTTAAGAGTTTTTAGCCTTGCAGGTTTCCGTTTGGAGGAGAAACAAAGCCACCAACTCCAGTACCTCTAACCGTCCATTTTTTAGCTGCACTGAAAGCCCTTGTACTTGGTAATTTATTCAAGGTTTTTAGACTTGACATCACATTCGCACGGGAAGCTTACTACTTAGGGATAAAGATGAAGAAAATATGACAATGGTCTTATTCTTTTCATTATAATTGAAGGCCAAATGCCCACATGCGAATGTGATTGCAAATCTTTCAAACTTGAATAAATTACCTAGTAATACAAGGGTTTTTGTTACAGCTGAAAATGGATGGTTGAAATACTGGAGTTGGTGGCTTTAGTTCTGCACAAGACGGGAACCTTCAGTGCTAAAATATGGTAGGAGATTTCCGTAGATGTTATATTGTGCTTTGTTGAGATTTTTTGGGAAAAGAGAAGGGAAAATACGCAGTAACTTTGATAAATAGAAGTTATTTAATCTTGCCCCACATTCAGCATAAAGTTGTTCTTCTTGTATTGTGAACTGTATTCGCTGTAGGTTTCTGATTATACTCAGTTTGTTGCAACTGAAGCTTTGGGCAAGAATACCCTTGCAGATAGGACAGAGTCCGTCGGCTGTTCTCCCCTATTTGTGTGTCAGCTTTCACAAATGTGTTAGTGTTTCATTTTAAGCTGAAATTTGACCAACTATTTGTGCAGCAAGTTCTTCTGTCACGATTGACTTCAAACTTGCAGATATAAAACTAAAGAGCTCTAAGGCTTATTTGCCGAAGTTAGAGAAAAATCTGTCTTGGGGTTTTGAATTATTATTGACATTTTTTTCTAAAAATGTGGTTTTAAACATATGCTGATATCTCAAACGTTTTCATCCTATAAAAAAATAAATAGCATTTTCTTAAAGTATTAAGGATGCCAAAAATCATAGAAATCGGTTAAATCATTCCTGCCGAAAACCTGATTCAAAAACATAACCAACGCGCAAATAAATAGGCTCGGGCCACCTTAAATCAAAATTACCCTGAAAACAAATGACATAAAACATGTACTTTTTGCAATACTAACAAAAAATCTGTGTTTTGTACAGTCAAAGCCCGCTTTACAGACAAGCACTTAATACAGACTTCTCATTATTATGGACAGTTTGCTTTGTCCCTGGGGAAAGAAACCCCTTCATTTTCTCTATATTCAATCCACTTAATATGTTCACCAGTTAATATGGACCTTTTTAATGCCCCCTTATTAACGGGGTTTGACTGTGATGCTTCTTAGAAAATATATGAACTGATAAACAGAATAATATTATTATTATATTTTAATGATTATGATAGTATCTTGACTTAGATGCTTATGTATGCTCCTGTTTTTCTTATCCAGATCAGATGCATTACACTGTATGCCACAAACAGACAGGATCAAGTCTTCAACATTTAGGCTTTTGAGGTTATCTTAAGTACCATATAGATTACTTTGTAATCCAGCTCTTGAGAGAACCAGAAAAACAAAATGTGGCTTGCTTGTTCAATATTAAGACAATAATAACAAGGACACAAAATTAAAAATGCAATTAAATGCACTTGGTAAAATCCTTATTTTTTTAGTCTAGGTAGTCTTGTTTTCAAACCGGATGGTCAGAAAACATTATTTTAAGGCCTATTTTTTTTTAAAGCAAGCAAAGGAAAAAATTCCAATTTTTGACAAAAATCATGGGTCAACCCCTTTGAAAAAATACTCATAGGGCGACTTGGTAATATCCTTATTTTTCAGTCTAGGCAGCCTTGTTTCCTAACTGGATGGTCAGCAAACATTATTTCAAGGCCTATTTCATTTAAAAGCAAGCATAGAAAAAGATTCCAATTTTTGACCAAACTCATGGGTTAACCCCTTTGAAAAAATCTCCATAGGGCGACTTGGTAATATCCTTATTTTTTAGCCTAGGTAGGCTTGTTTTCGAACCGGATGGTCAAAAAACATTATTTTAAGGCCTATTTTTTTCAAAAGCAAGCAAAGGAAAAAATTCCAATTTTTGACAAAAGTCATGGGTTAACCCCTTTAAAAAAAATCTCCATAGGGCGACTTGGTAATATCCTTATTTTTCAGTCTAGGTAGGCTTGTTTTCTAACCCGAACGTCAGCAAACACTATTTTAAGGCCTGTTTTGTTTAAAAACAAGCAAAGAGAAAAATTCCAATTTTTGACCAAAATCATGGGTCTTTAAAAAAATTCTCCATATGGCGACTTGGTAAAATCCTTATTTTTTAGTCTAGGTAGGCTTGTTTTCTAAGCGGATGGTCAGGAAACATTATTTTAAGGCCTATTTTTTTTAAAAGCAAGCAAAGGAAAAAATTCCAATTTTTGACCAAAGTCATCGGTTAACCCCTTTAAAAAAATCTCCATAGGGCGACTTGGTAAAATTCTTATTTTTTAGTCTAGGTAGGCTTGTTTTCTAAGCAGATGGTTAGCAAACATTATTTCAAGGCCTATTTTGTTTAAAACGAATTAAAGAAAAAAATTCTAATTTTTGACCAGAATCATGGGTTAACCCCTTTGAAAAAATCTCCATAGGGCGACTTGGTAAAATCCTTATTTTTTAGTCTAGGTAGGCTTGTTTTCTAATTGGATGAACAGGAAACATTATTTCAAGGCCTATTTTGTTTAAAACGAATTAAAGGAAAAAATTCTAATTTTTGACCAGAATGATGTGTTAATCCCTTCAAAAAAAATCTCAATAAGACGACTTGGTAAAATCTTTTTTTTTGAGTCTAGATAGGCTTGTTTTCTAACCGGATGGTCCGGAAACATTATTTCAACACCTAGTTTGTTTAAAAGCAAGCAAAGGAAAAAATGATAATTTTTCACCAGAATCATGGGTTACCCCTTTTAAAAAATCTCCATAGCGCGACTTGGAAAATCCTTATTTTTTAGTCTAGGTAGGCTTGTTTTCTAATTGGATGGTCAGGAAACATTATTTCAAGGCCTGTTTTGTTTAAAACGAATTAAAGGAAAAAATTCTAATTTTTGACCAGAATGATGTGTTAACCCCTTCACAAAAAATCTCCATAAGACGACTTGGTAAAATCTTTTTTTTTCAGTCTAGATAGGCTTGTTTTCTAACCGGATGGTCCGGAAACATTATTTCAAGGCCTATTTTGTTTAAAAGAAGGCAAAGGAAAAAATGCTAATTTTTCACCTGAATCATGGGTTAACCCCTTTGAAAAAATCTCCATAGGGCGACTTGGTAAAATCCTTATTTTTTAGTCTAGGTAGGCTTGTTTTCTAAGCGGATAATCAGCAAACATTATTTCAAGGCCTATTTTGTTTAAAAGCAAGGAAAGGAAAAAATGCTAATTTTTCACCAGAATCATGGGTTACCCCTTTTAAAAAATCTCCATAGGACGACTTGGTAAAATCCTTATTTTTTAGTCTAGGTAGGCTTGTTTTCTAAGCGGATAATCAGCAAACATTATTTCAAGGCCTATTTTGTTTAAAAGCAAGCAAAGGAAAAACTTCTAATTTTTGACCAGAATCATGGGTTAACCCGTTTAAAAAAAATCTCCATAGGGCGACTTGGTAAAATCTTTATTTTTTAGTCTAGGTAGGCTTTTTTTCTAACCGGATAGTCAGGAAACATTATTTCAAGGCCTATTTTGTTTAAAAGCAAGGAAAGGAAAACTTTCTAATTTTTGACCAGAATCATGGGTTAACCCCTTTGAAAAAATCTCCATAGGGCGACTTGGTAAAATCCTTATTTTTCAGTCTAGGTAGGGTAGTTTTCTAACTGGATGGTCAGCCAACATTATTTCAAGGCCTATTTTGTTTAAAACGAATTAAAGAAAAAAATTCTAATTTTTGTCCAGAATCATGGGTTAACCCCTTTAAAAAAAATTTCCATAGGGCGACTTGGTAAAATCCTTATTTTTTAGTCTAGGTAGGCTTGTTGTCTAAGCGGATGGTCAGCAAACATTATTTCAAGGCCTATTTTGTTTAAAAGCAAGCAGAGGAAAAACTTCTAATTTTTGACCAGAATCATGGGTTCACTCCTTTGAAAAAATCTCCATGAAGCGACTTGGTAAAATCCTTATTTTTCAGTCTAGGTAGGCTAGTTTTCTAAGGGGATGGTCAGCAAACGTTATTTCAAACCCCTTTTTTGTTTAAAACCAAGCAAAGGAAAAAATTCTAGTTTTTGACCAGAATCATGGGTTAACCCCTTTGAAAAAATCTCCATAGGACGACTTGGTAAAATCTTTATTTTTCAGTCTAGGTAGGGTTGTTTTCTAACCGAATGGTCAGAAAACATTATTTCAAGGCCTATTTTGTTTAAAAGCAAGCAAAGGAAAAAATTCGAATATTTGACCAGAATCATAGGTTAACCCCTTTAAAAAAAATCTCCATAGGGCGACTTGGTAAAATCCTTTTTTTTCAGTCTAGCTAGGCCTGTTTTGTAAGCGGATGGTCAGGAAACATTATTTCCAGGCATTTTTTGTTTAAAAGCAAGCAAAGGAAAAATTCTAATGTTTGATCAGAATCATGGGTTAACCCCTTTGAAAAAATCTCCATGGGGCGACTTGGTAAAATCTTTAATTCAATTCTTTATTCACACTATACAAGATATTTACAAAAGTGTACATAGTAGGAAAAAAAAGTAGCTACAAATAATAATTAACTAAAAGATAGTAAGTTCATTTGTGTACGGTGTCCAAAGTACCAAGACCTTTCTTGTTGGACATGCACCGTCACATTGAAATAATTGGCAGCAGTAAAGAGTGGAATAAAATCTCAAATAATATCAGTGATAGAACATATACTAAGGTCAGGTTTGGTTGCTTAGATGACAGGACTTCTATTCTTCTTTAAAGTTATGATATGGCAGACACTTAAGACCAGGCGGTACAGTCTCCCAGATTTTTGGAGCGCAGAATTTAAAGGACGTCTTGCCTAAAAAAACCTCCATAGGGCGACTTGGTAAAATCTTTATTTTTCAGTCTAGGTAGGCTTGTTTTCTAACCGGATGATCAGGAAACATTTTTTCAAGGCGTTTTTTGTTTAAAAGCAACCAAAGGAAAAATTCTAATTGTTGACCAGAATCATGCGTTAACCCCTTTAAAAAATATCTGCATGGGGCGACTTGGTAAAATTCTTATTTTTCAGTCTAGGTAGGCTTGTTTTCTAACTGAATGGTCAGCAAACATTATTTTAAGGCCTATTTTGTTTAAAAGCAAGCAAAGAAAAAAATTTCAATTTTTGACCAAAGTGATGGGTTAAGCCCTTTAAAAAATATCTGCATAGGGCGACTTGGTAAAATCCTTATTTTTCAGTGTAGGTAGGCTTGTTTGCTAACTGTATGGTCACCAAACATTATTTTCAGGCCTTTTTTTTTTTTAAAGGAAGCAAAGAAAAAAATTTCAATTTTTGACCAAAGTGATGGGTCAAGCCCTTTAAAAAATATCTTCATAGGGCGACTTGGTAAAATCCTTATTTTTCAGTGTAGGTAGGGTTGTTTGCTAACTGTATGGTCACCAAACATTATTTTCGGGCCTTTTTTTTTAAAAGCAAGCAAAGAAAAAAATTTCAATTTTTCACCAGAATCATGGGTTAAACCCTTTGAAAAAATCTCCATTGGGCGACTTGGTAATATCCTTATTTTTCAGTCTAGGTAGGCTTGTTTTCTAACCGGATGATCAGCCAACATTATTTTAAGGCCTATTTTGTTTAAAAGCAAGCAAAGGAAAAAATTCCAATTTTTGACCAGAATCATGGGTTAACCCCTTTTGAAAAAAGTCTCCATAGGGCGACTTGGTAAAATTTTTATTTTTCAGTCTAGGTAGGCTTGTTTTCTAACTGAATGGTCAGCAAACATTATTTCGAGTCCTATTTTGTTGACAACAAATCAAAGAGGAAAATTCCAATTTTTGACCAAAATCATGGGTTAACCCCTTAAAAAATATCTGCATGGGGCGACTTGGTAAAATTCTTATTTTTCAGTGAAGGTAGGCTTGTTTTCTAACTGAATGGTCAGCAAACATTATTTTAAGGCCTATTTTGTTTAAAAGCAAGGAAAGAAAAAAATTTCAATTTTTGACGTAAGTGATGGGTTAACCCCTTTAAAAAATATCTGCATAGGACGACTTGGTAAAATCCCTATTTTTTAGTCTAGGTAGGCTTGTTTTCTAACCGGATGGTCATCAAACATTATTTTTAAAGGCCTATTTTGTTTAAAAGCAAGAAAAGAAAAAAAATTCAATTTTTGACCAAAGTGATGTGTTAACCCGTTTAAAAAATATCTTCATAGGACGACTTGGTAAAATCCTTATTTTTCAGTGTAGGTAGGCTTGTTTTCTAAGTGTATGGTCACCAAACATTATTTTCAGGCCTTTTTTGTTTAAAAGCAAGCAAAGAAAAAAATTTCAATTTTTGACCAAAGTGATGGGTCAAGCCCTTTAAAAACTATCTGCATAGGGCGACTTGGTAAAATCCTTATTTTTCAGTGTAGGTAGGCTTGTTTTCTAACTGTATGGTCACCAAACATTATTTTCAGGCCTTTTTTTTTTAAAAGCAAGAATAGGAAAAAATTCCAATTTTTCACCAGAATCATGGGTTAAACCCTTTGAAAAAATCTCCATTGGGCGACTTGGTAATATCCTTATTTTTCAGTCTAGGTAGGCTTGTTTTCTAACCGGATGATCAGCCAACATTATTTTAAGGTCTATTTTGTTTAAAAGGAAGCAAAGGAAAAAATTCCAATTTTTGACCAGAATCATGGGTTAACCCCATTTGAAAAAAGTCTCCATAGGGCGACTTGGTAAAATCTTTATTTTTCAGTCTAGGTAGGCTTGTTTTCTAAGCAGATGGTGAGGAAACATTATTTCAAGGCCTATTTTGTTTAAAACCAAGCAAAGGAAAAAATAATAATTTTTGACCAGAATCATGGGTTAACCCCTTTGAAAAAATCTCCATAGGGCGACTTGGTAAAATCCTTATTTTTTAGTCTAGGTAGGCTTGTTTTCTAAGCGGATGGTCAGCAAACATTATTTCAAGGCCTATTTTGTTTAAAACGAATTAAAGGAAAAAATTCAATTTTTTCTCCAGCATCATGGGTTAACCCCTTTAAAAAAAATCTCCATAGGGCGACTTGGTAAAATGCTTATTTTTCAGTCGAGGTAGGCTAGTTTTCTAAGTGGATGGTCAGCAAACATTATTTCAAAGCCTTTTTTGTTTAAAAGCAAGCAAAGGAAAACCTTTTAATTTTTGACCAGAATCATGGGTTAACCCCTTTGAAAAAATCTCCATAGGGCGACTTGGTAAAATCCTTGTTGTTGAGTCTAGGTAGGCTAGTTTTCTAAGGGGATGGTCAGCAAACATTATTTCAAAGCCTTTTTTGTTTAAAAGGAAGCAAAGGAAAAAATTCTAATTTTTGACCAGAATCTTGGGTTCACCCCTTTGAAAAAATCTCCATAGGGCGACTTGGTAACATCATTATTTTTTAGTCTAGGTAGGCTTGGATGGTCAGGAAACATTATTTCAAGGCCTATTTTGTTTAAAAGCAAGCAAAAGAAAACCTTTTAATTTTTGACCAGAATCATGGGTTAACCCCTTTGAAAAAATCTCCATAGGGCGACTTGGTAAAATCCTTGTTGTTTAGTCTAGGTAGGCTAGTTTTCTAAGCGGATGGTCAGCAAACATTATTTCAAAGCCTTTTTTGTTTAAAGGCTAGCAAAGGAAAAAATTCTAATTTTTGACCAGAATCTTGGGTTCACCCCTTTGATAAAATCTCCATAGGGCGACTTGGTAAAATGCTTATTTTTTAGTCTAGGTAGGCTTGTTTTCTAAGCGGATGGTCAGCAAACATTATTTCAAGGCCTATTTTGTTTAAAACGAATTAAAGGAAAAATTCAATTTTTTCTCCAGAATCATGGGTTAACCCCTTTAAAAAAAATCTCCATAGGGCGACTTGGTAAAATGCTTATTTTTCAGTCGAGGTAGGCTAATCTTCTAACTGGATGGTCAGCAAACATTATTTCAAAGCCTTTTTTGTTTAAAAGCAAGCAAAGGAAAAAATTCTAATTTTTCACCACAATCATGGGTTCACCCCTTTGAAAAAATCTCCATAGGGTGACTTGGTAAAATCCTTATTTTTCAGTCTAGGTAGGCTTGTTTTCTTAGCGGATGGTCAGGAAACATTATTTCAAGGCCTATTTTGTTCAAAACGAATTAAAGGAAAAAATTCTAATTTTGACCAGAATCATGGGTAACCCCTTTGAAAAAATCTCGATAGGGCGACTTGATAAAATCCTTATTTTTCAGTGTAGGTAGGCTTGTTTTCTAAGCAGATGGTTAGCAAACATTATTTCAAGGCCTTTTTTGTTTAAAACGAATTAAAGGAAAAACTTCGAATTTTTGACCAGAATCATGGGTAACCCCTTTGAAAAAATCTCCATAGGGCGACTTGGTAAAATCCTTATTTTTCAGTCTAGGTAGGCTTGTTTTCTAACCGGATGGTCAGGAAACATTATTTCAAGGCCTATTTTGTTTAAAAGCAAGCAAAGGAAAAATGATAATTTTTGACCAGAATCATGCGTTAACCCCTTTGAAGAAATCTCCATAGGGCGATTTGGTAAAATCCTTATTTTTTAGTCTAGGTAGGCTTGTTTTCTAAGCGGATGGTCAGCAAACATTATTTCAAGGCCTATTTTGTTTAAAACGAATTAAAGGAAAAAGTTCTAATTTTTTTCCAGAATCATGGGTTAACCCCTTTAAAAAAAATCTCCGTACGGCGACTTGGTAAAATGCTTATTTTTCAGTCGAGGTAGGCCAGTTTTCTAAGTGGATGGTCAGCAAACATTATTTCAAAGCCTTCTTTGTTTAAAAGCAAGCAAAGGAAAAAATTCTAATTTTTGACCAGAATCTTGGGTTCACCCGTTTGAAAAAATCGCCATAGGGCGACTTGGTAAAATCCTTATTTTTTAGTCTAGGTAGGCTTGTTTTCTAACCGGATGGTCAGGAAACGTTATTTCAAGGCCTATTTTGTATAAAAGCAAGCAAAGGAAAAAATGATAATTTTTGACCAGAATCCTGGGTTAACCCCTTTGAAGAAATCTCCATAGGGCGATTTGGTAAAATCCTTATTTTTTAGTCTAGGTAGGGTTGTTTTCTAAGCGGATGGTCAGCAAACATTATTTCAAGGCCTATTTTGTTTAAAACGAATTAAAGGAAAAAGTTCTAATTTTTGTCCAGAATCATGGGTTAACCCCTTTAAAAAAAATCTCCATAGGGCGACTTGGTAAAATCCTTATTTTTAAGTCTAGGTAGGCTTGTTTTCTAAGCGGATGGTTAGCAAACATTATTTCAAGGCCTATTTTCTTTAAAACAAATTAAACGAAAAAATTCTAATTTTTGTCCAGAATCATGGGTTAACCCCTTTAAAAAATATCTCCATAGGGCGCCTTGGTAAAATGCTTATTTTTCAGTCAAGGTAGGCTAGTTTTCTAAGTGGATGGTCAGCAAACATTATTTCAAAGCCTTTTTTGTTTAAAAGCAAGGAAAGGAAAAAATTCTAATTTTTGACCAGAATCTTGGGTTCACCCGTTTGAAAAAATCTCCATAGGGCGACTTGGTAAAATCCTTATTTTTTAGTCTAGGTAGGCTTGTTTTCTAACCGGATGGTCAGGAAACATTATTTCAAGGCCTATTTTGTTTAAAAGCAAGCAAAGGAAAAAATGATAATTTTTGACCAGAATCATGGGTTAACCCCTTTGAAGAAATCTCCATAGGGCGATTTGGTAAAATCCTTATTTTTTAGTCTAGGTAGGCTTGTTTTCTAAGCGGATGGTCAGGAAACATTATTTCAAGGCCTATTTTGTTTAAAAGCAAGCAAAGGAAAACCTTTTAATTTTTGACCAGAATCATGGGTTAACCCCTTTGAAAAAATCTCCATAGGGCGACTTGGTAAAATCCTTGTTGTTTAGTCTAGGTAGGCTAGTTTTCTAAGCGGATGGTCAGCAAACATTATTTCAAAGCCTTTTTTGTTTAAAAGCAAGCAAAGGAAAAAATTCTAATTTTTGACCAGAATCTTGGGTACACCCCTTTGAAAAAATCTCCATAGAGCGACTTGGTAAAATCCTTATTTTTTAGTCTAGGTAGGCTTGTTTTCTAACCAGATGGTCAGGAAATATTATTTCAAGTTCTATTTTGTTTAAAAGCAAGCAAAGGAAAACCTTTTAATTTTTGACCAGAATCATGGGTTAACCCCTTTGAAAAAATCTCCATAGGGCGACTTGGTAAAATCCTTCTTGTTTAGTCTAGGTAGGCTTGTTTTTTAAGTGGATAATCAGCAAACATAATTTCAAGGCCTATTTTGTTTAAAAGCAAGCAAAGGAAAAACTTCTAATTTTTGACCAGAATCATGGGTTAACCCGTTAAAAAAAAATCTCCATAGGGCGACTTGGTAAAATCTTTATTTTTCAGTCTAGGTAGGCTTGTTTTCTAACCGGATAGTCAGGAAACATTATTTCAAGGCCTATTTTATTTAAAAGCAAGGAAAGGAAAAAATGCTAATTTTTCACCAGAATCTTGGGTACACCCCTTTGAAAAAATCTCCATAGGGCGACTTGGTAAAATCTTTATTTTTCAGTCTAGGTAGGCTTGTTTTCTAACTGAATGGTCAGCAAACATTATTTTAAGGCCTATTTTGTTTAAAAGCAAGGAAAGAAAAAAATTTCAATTTTTGGCCAAAGTGATGGGTTAACCCCTTTAAAAAATATCTGCATAGGACGACTTGGTAAAATCCCTATTTTTTAGTCTAGGTAGGCTTGTTTTCTAACCGGATGGTCATCAAACATTATTTTTAAAGGCCTATTTTGTTTAAAAGCAAGGAAAGAAAAAAAATTCAATTTTTGACCAAAGTAATGTGTTAACCCGTTTAAAAAATATCTTCATAGGACGACTTGGTAAAATCCTTATTTTTTAGTGTAGGTAGGCTTGTTTTCTAAGTGTATGGTCACCAAACATTATTTTCAGGCCTTTTTTGTTTAAAAGCAAGCAAAGAAAAAAATTTCAATTTTTGACCAAAGTGATGGGTCAAGCCCTTTAAAAAATATCTGCATAGGGCGACTTGGTAAAATCCTTATTTTTCAGTGTAGGTAGGCTTGTTTTCTAACTGTATGGTCACCAAACATTATTTTCAGGCCTTTTTTTTTTAAAAGCAAGAATAGGAAAAAATTCCAATTTTTCACCAGAATCATGGGTTAAACCCTTTGAAAAAATCTCCATTGGGCGACTTGGTAATATCCTTATTTTTCAGTCTAGGTAGGCTTGTTTTCTAACCAGATGATCAGCCAACATTATTTTAAGGCCTATTTTGTTTAAAACGAAGCAAAGGAAAAAATTCCAATTTTTGACCAGAATCATGGGTTAACCCCCTTTTGAAAAAAGTCTCCATAGGGCGACTTGGTAAAATCTTTATTTTTCAGTCTAGGTAGGCTTGTTTTCTAACCAGATGGTCAGGAAACATTATTTCAAGGCCTATTTTGTTTAAAAGCAAGCAAAGGAAAAAAAAATAATTTTTGACCAGAATCATGGGTTAACCCCTTTGAAGAAATCTCCATAGGGCGACTTGGTAAAATCTTTATTTTTAAGTCTAGGTAGGCTTGTTTTCTAACCAGATGGTCAGGAAACATTATTTCAAGGCCTATTTTGTTTAAAAGCAAGCAAAGGAAAAAATAATAATTTTTGACCAGAATCATGGGTTAACCCCTTTGAAAAAATCTCCATAGGGCGACTTGGTAAAATGCTTATTTTTTAGTCTAGGTAGGCTTGTTTTCTAGGCGGATGGTCAGCAAACATTATTTCAAGGCCTATTTTGTTTAAAACGAATTAAAGGAAAAAATTCAATTTTTTCTCCAGCATCATGGGTTAACCCCTTTAAAAAAAATCTCCATAGGGCGACTTGGTAAAATGCTTATTTTTCAGTCGAAGTAGGCTAGTTTTCTAAGTGGATGGTCAGCAAACATTATTTCAAGGCCTATTTTGTTTAAAGGCAAGCAAAAGAAAACCTTTTAATTTTTGACCAGAATCATGGGTTAACCCCTTTGAAAAAATCTCCATAGGGCGACTTGGTAAAATCCTTGTTGTTTAGTCTAGGTAGGCTAGTTTTCTAAGCAGATGGTCAGCAAACATTATTTCAAAGCCTTTTTTGTTTAAAGGCAAGCAAAGGAAAAAATTCTAATTTTTGACCAGAATCTTGGGTTCACCCCTTTGAAAAAATCTCCATAGGGCGACTTGGTAACATCGTTATTTTTTAGTCTAGGTAGGCTTGTTTTCTAACCGGATGGTCAGGAAACATTATTTCAAGGCCTATTTTGTTTAAAAGGAAGCAAACGAAAACCTTTTAATTTTTGACCAGAATCATGGGTTAACCCCTTTGAAAAAATCTCCATAGGGCGAGTTGGTAAAATCCTTATTTTTTAGTTTAGGTAGGCTTGTTTTCTAACCGGATGGTCAGGAAACATTATTTCAAGGCCTATTTTGTTTAAAAGCAAGCAAAGGAAAAAATGATAATTTTTCACCAGAATCATGGGTTAACCCCTTTGAAGAAATCTCCATAGGGCGACTGGGTAAAATGCTTATTTTTCAGTCGAGGTAGGCTAGTTTTCTAAGTGGATGGTCAGCAAACATTATTTCAAAGCCTTTTTTGTTTAAAAGCAAGCAAAGGAAAAAATTCTAATTTTTGACCAGAATTTTGGGTTCACCCGTTTGAAAAAATCTCCATAGGGCGACTTGGTAAAATGCTTATTTTTTAGTCTAGGTAGGCTTGTTTTGTAACCGGATGGTCGGGAAACATTATTTCAAGGCCTATTTTGTTTAAAAGCAAGCAAAGGAAAAAATGATAATTTTTGACCAGAATCCTGGGTTAACCCCTTTGAAAAAATCTCCATAGGGCGATTTGGTAAAATCCTTATTTTTTAGTCTAGGTAGGCTTGTCTTCTAAGCGGATGGTCAGCAAACATTATTTCAAGGCCTATTTTGTTTAAAACGAATTAAAGGAAAAAGTTCTAATTTTTGTCCAGAATCATGGGTTAACCCCTTTGAAGAAATCTCCATAGGGCAATTTGGTAAAATCCTTATTTTTTAGTCTAGGTAGGCTTGTTTTCTAAGCGGATGGTCAGGAAACATTATTTCAAGGCCTATTTTGTTTAAAAGCAAGCAAAGGAAAAAATGATAATTTTTGACCAGAATCATGGGTTAACCCCTTTGAAGAAATCTCCATAGGGCGATTTGGTAAAATCCTTATTTTTTAGTCTAGGTAGGCTTGTTTTCTAAGCGGATGGTCAGGAAACATTATTTCAAGGCCTATTTTGTTTAAAAGCAAGCAAAGGAAAAAATGATAATTTTTGACCAGAATCATGGGTTAACCCCTTTGAAGAAATCTCCATAGGGCGATTTGGTAAAATCCTTATTTTTTAGTCTAGGTAGGCTTGTTTTCTAAGCGGATGGTCAGGAAACATTATTTCAAGGCCTATTTTGTTTAAAAGCAAGCAAAGGAAAAAATGATAATTTTTGACCAGAATCATGGGTTAACCCCTTTGAAGAAATCTCCATAGGGCGATTTGGTAAAATCCTTATTTTTTAGTCTAGGTAGGCTTGTTTTCTAAGCGGATGGTCAGGAAACATTATTTCAAGGCCTATTTTGTTTAAAAGCAAGCAAAGGAAAACCTTTTAATTTTTGACCAGAATCATGGGTTAACCCCTTTGAAAAAATCTCCATAGGGCGACTTGGTAAAATCCTTGTTGTTTAGTCTAGGTAGGCTAGTTTTCTAAGCGGATGGTCAGCAAACATTATTTCAAAGCCTTTTTTGTTTAAAAGCAAGCAAAGGAAAAAATTCTAATTTTTGACCAGAATCTTGGGTACACCCCTTTGAAAAAATCTCCATAGGGCGACTTGGTAAAATCCTTATTTTTTAGTCTAGGTAGGCTTGTTTTCTAACCGGATGGTCAGGAAATATTATTTCAAGTTCTATTTTGTTTAAAAGCAAGAATAGGAAAACCTTTCAATTTTTGACCAGAATCATGGGTTAACCCATTTGAAAAAATCTCCATAGGGCGACTTGGTAAAATCCTTGTTGTTTAGTCTAGGTAGGCTAGTTTTCTAAGCGGATGGTCAGCAAACATTATTTCAAAGCCTGTTTTGTTTAAAAGCAAGCAAAGGAAAAAATTCCAATTTTTGACCAGAATCTTTGGTTCACCCCTTTGAAAAAATCTCCATAGGGCGACATGGTAAAATCCTTATTTTTTAGTCTAGGTAGGCTTGTTTTCTAAGCGGATGGTTAGCAAACATTATTACAAGGCCTATTTTGCTTAAAAGCAAGGAAAGGAAAAAATAATAATTTTTGACCAGAATCATGGGTTCACCCCTTTGAAAAAATCTCCATAGGGCGACTTGGTAAAATCCTTATTTTTTAGTCTAGGTAGGCTTGTTTTCTAACCGGATGGTTAGCAAACATTATTACAAGGCCTATTTTGTTTAAAAGCAAGCAAAGGAAAAAATAATAATTTTTGACCAGAATCATGGGTTCACCCCTTTGAAAAAATCTCCATAGGGCGACTTGGTAAAATCCTTATTTTTTAGTCTAGGTAGGCTTGTTTTCTAACCGGATGGTCAGGAAACATTATTTCAAGGCCTATTTTGTTTAAAAGCAAGCAAAGGAAAAAATAATAATTTTTGACCAGAATCATGGGTTAACCCCTTTGAAAAAATCTCCATAGGGCGACGTGGTAAAATCCTTATTTTTTAGTCTAGGTAGGCTTGTTTTCTAAGCGGATGGTTAGGAAACATTATTTCAAGGCCTATTTTCTTTGAAACGAATTAAAGGAAAAAATTCTAATTTTTGTCCAGAATCATGGGTTAACCCCTCAGTGTAAAAAATATCTCCGTAGGGCGCCTTGGTAAAATGCTTATTTTTCAGTCAAGGTAGGCTAGTTTTCTAAGTGGATGGTCAGGAAACATTATTTCAAAGCCTTTTTTGTTTAAAAGCAAGGAATCGAAAAAATTCTAATTTTTGACCAGAATCTTGGGTTCACCCGTTTGAAAAAATCTCCATAGGGCGACTTGGTAAAATCCTTATTTTTTAGTCTAGGTAGGCTTGTTTTCTAACCGGATGGTCAGGAAACATTATTTCAAGGCCTATTTTGTTTAAAAGCAAGCCAAGGAAAAAATGATAATTTTTGACCAGAATCATGGGTTAACCCCTTTGAAGAAATCTCCATAGGGCGATTTGGTAAAATCCTTATTTTTTAGTTTAGGTAGGCTTGTTTTCTAACCGGATGGTCAGGAAACATTATTTCAAGGCCTATTTTGTTTAAAAGCAAGCAAAGGAAAAAATAATAATTTTTGACCAGAATTATGGGTTAACCCCTTTGAAAAAATCTCCATAGGGCGACGTGGTAAAATCCTTATTTTTTAGTCTAGGTAGGCTTGTTTTCTAAGCGGATGGTTAGGAAACATTATTTCAAGGCCTATTTTCTTTGAAACGAATTAAAGGAAAAAATTCTAATTTTTGTCCAGAATCATGGGTTAACCCCTCAGTGTAAAAAATATCTCCGTAGGGCGCCTTGGTAAAATGCTTATTTTTCAGTCAAGGTAGGCTAGTTTTCTAAGTGGATGGTCAGGAAACATTTTTTCAAAGCCTTTTTTGTTTAAAAGCAAGGAAAGGAAAAAATTCTAATTTTTGACCAGAATCTTGGGTTCACCCGTTTCAAAGAATCTCCATAGGGCGAGTTGTTAAAATCCTTATTTTTTAGTCTAGGTAGGCTTGTTTTCTAACCAGATGGTCAGGAAACATTATTTCAAGGCCTATTTTGTTTAAAAGCAAGCAAAGGAAAAAATGATAATTTTTGACCAGAATCATGGGTTAACCCCTTTGAAAAAATCTCCATAGGGCGACTTGGTAAAATCCTTGTTGTTGAGTCTAGGTAGGCTTGTTTTCTAACCGGATGGTCAGGAAACATTATTTCAAGGCCTATTTTGTTTAAAAGGAAGCAAAGGAAAAAATGATAATTTTTGACCAGAATCATGGGTTAACCCCTTTGAAGAAATCTCCATAGGGCGATTTGGTAAAATCCTTATTTTTTAGTCTAGGTAGGCTTGTTTTCTAAGCGGATGGTCAGCAAACATTATTTCAAGGCCTATTTTGTTTAAAACGAATTAAAGGAAAAAGTTCTAATTTTTGTCCAGAATCATGGGTTAACCCCTTTAAAAAAAATCTCCATAGGGCGACTTGGTAAAATGCTTATTTTTCAGTCAAGGTAGGCTAGTTTTCTAAGTCGATGGTCAGCAAACATTATTTCAAAGCCTTCTTTGTTTAAAAGTAAGCAAAGGAAAAAATTCTAATTTTTCACCAGAATCATGGGTTGACCCCTTTGAAAAAATCTCCATAGGGCGACTTGGTAAAATCCTTATTTTTTAGTCTAGGTAGGCTTGTTTTCTAAGCGGATGGTCAGCAAACATTATTTCAAGGCCTATTTTGTTTAAAACGAATTAAAGGAAAAAGTTCTAATTTTTGTCCAGAATCATGGGTTAACCCCTTTAAAAAAAATCTCGATAGGGCGACTTGGTAAAATGCTTATTTTTCAGTCGAGGTAGGCTAGTTTTCTAAGTGGATGGTCAGCAAACATTATTTCAAAGCCTTTTTTGTTTAAAAGCAAGCAAAGGAAAAAATTCTAATTTTTCACCAGAATCATGGGTTCACCCCTTTGAAAAAATCTCCATAGGGCGACTTGGTAAAATGCTTATTTTTCAGTCTAGGTAGGCTTGTTTTCTAACTGGGTGGTGAGCAAACATTATTTCAAGGTCTATTTTGTTTAAAAGCAAGCAGAGGAAAAAATTCTAATTTTTGACCAGAATCATGGGTTAACCCCTTTGAAAAAATCGCCATAGGGCGACTTGGTAAAATCCCTATTTTTTAGTCTAGGTAGGCTTGTTTTCTAACTGGATGGTCAGCAAATATTATTTCAAGGCCTATTTTGTTAAAAGCAAGGAAAGAGGAAAATTTCAATTTTTCTTGTGTTTATGTCACTGGTGTAAACCAATGATTACTGGGCGTAATGTTTTACTGTGTCCGAGCCTTTAAGGTGTATATGTGATTCACTCAAGTAGCCTGATTATAAAGTAAACATCAGCGGTGCTGAAGGTAACAATACTTCATTGAAGAATTAAAACTTGTCTCTGTTGTCCATGTTTTTACACTAAAGAAAAAATAAAATAAAAAGTTGTCTAGCCTTCTTTTGCTCCTTTTGGTTTTCTTTACTCTGCTTACACACTTTTAAATCCTGGTCTTTTCTATCTGATCCCTTCACTCAAGTTGGGAGCAGTTGAACACTTAGAAAATTTAGCCGTTTGTTCCCAAGTGGGGTGGGCAGCGTGAAGGAAAGTGAGAGTTTGTTCCTCATGCCCTCAGGGTCTCATTCATTTATGTCACAATACCACACTGGCCAAAATAATTCTCAGTGAAAATAGAATTTGTTTTAGGTGAAGAAGCGTATCTACAAAGTCAGTATATCGTGAAAATACCCAGAGACTCGGAGAAGAAAAAAAGAGGGTGCTACAGAGTGAAACTCAGTCTTCAGTGGGTCTCCGTCAGAAACGAAGGCAGAGAATTGCAACAAAGAATCGCGCTGGTCTGACTGACCTTCATTTCACAAACTTCACCAAAGACCACAAGTCAATAATAATCTCCCTCTGCGAAGCAACTGATGCTGGATTTCTCTCGCCCTATTTTAATGTTTAGTGTCTAATGTTTGGGTCTCAATGAAATGAAATTTGCTGCTGGAAATAAGATTTTATTCTAGCACTGTTTATTATCATTTATCCTAAAATGCCGAAGTGCCGCGATTGAGTTTTGGTCTTAATGTTTAGTTTAAAATTCAATATCTAAACTTTGCCTCTCCTATTATGAGTTTGGATGCCGTTATTTACAATCAGTACCGAATAGATTTCGCCTTCAAATTTCGCCAAAGGGATTAGATCTAAAGCGACTTTGTAAATAAATATTTCATTTAAGTTAAGTTGGGGATCCTTTTACTTCCAATGAAAATAATGGACAAATTTTCGTATTTCGAAACGAAAAAGGAAATTAGCAGAAATGTATTTTTTTTATCCTATAAAGTAAAATTAAATTTTAGTTTATCCGCATAATAATGAAAAGTTGCCGCAATAATAATTTGGGTCAATTTCCCTAGATGTTTCAGCTGTCGAGACCGGAATGGATACTTTACATCGGGTTTCCCACAAAAGACTGGAACTAGCCGAACGCGTTATTTAAATAAAAAAATATATAAGAAGAATCTTCCAGTCAGTCTTTTATGGGAAAGCCGATTTTAATGTATCAATTGAAGTCACCGCTGAGAAATTAGCTGAAAATTTAAAGAAGACACTAAGCCAAAAAAAGTTGTTTATATATTTATGCCTACAACCGAACCTAGAGCATGAATGTCAAATTAACTTGAGTTATCACCCAAGCCAAGGAAATCTAATCCATGTCCCTTTTCAACAAAGAAATAGAGAAGACTTCCACAGCAGTCTGATTAATCAAGTTGGTTTAATCGTAATCATTTGATCCTAACTTAATAAGGTTTAGTTATCTCGGTTTCCAATAGCCTGTTCACAGACCTTCTATTTTCTCCTCCGTCAAGCGCGCGTGATAAAAAATAAACCGCGGGGGATTGATGGACCGCCAGCGCAAAGGGGTAGGGGTGGGGGAAGAAGGAAATAGACGTTTTTATTTTTCTTTCTCGCGGTCCGCGCTCGCGTGCTCGCCTCGCTCTCGCGCACGCCGATGTTTTCCAAAAGAACGAAAAGAAAAATAAAACCACGTCTGTGTACAGGCTAGGTTTCCAAAGGCTTAAATGATATCAAGGAGAAGTTAGTCTTTAACATCAACAGCCAAGTTTCTTTGACTGTTGTTTCCACAAAAACAACAGATGTTGATGTAACATAACCTTAGTTTTGATCACTTTAAGGTAATTCAGGAAGGAAATATGAGAATGAAATGGTAATTAAGATACTAAATAATTGATTTGTATATGATTTTTATCCTATGCGATGATCTGAAAGGTTATCTATCATTAGGCCTAAGCAAGCTTGAGATTAGGTTTAGAAGAGAACTCCATTACCAGTTGCCCCCCATTAAAGAGATTTTTTATGACTATCAGCTCAATTTGATGTCATTTGTAAAAATCCACCCACGCCACACTGGTAAGATTCAGTGTCCAGTCCTCTGTCCTCGAATCCTCCATCAACACACCTACTCCGTGAGCCGGCAGAATGTTAGCACCGCCGTTTTTTATCCTACCGCAGGCAAGCGCCTTACTGTTTTTTTATTTGGAAAAAGGTGTGGGTAGTACTATGACAAAATGAATGAAGCCCCAAGAACATAAGAAGCAAACTCTCACCTTCCTCCACACTGTCCTCCCCACTTAGGAACAAACGGCCAAATCTTAGAAGTGCCCAACTGCCCCCAGCAAGAATTACAGAATCAGATAGATTCCCAGGGTTTCTCCGTTGAAATCTCTCAGAAGACATCAGAAACACACCTTCTCAGAGGCAGAGCTTCCACAGCCCAGCAGGGGCGAGATTGGCTAGATTAAACATGACCTTTCCCAGGTGATGGGCTCCTAATCTTGTGAGTGTGCCACCTACGATCTGAAATTAAATAAGAAGTTAAAATTTTAAGTAAAAAATGCAAGCCCATTAGCACTTTAAAAACATAACAGCCCTATTTTACTTGGCGTTACAATAAAATTCCAAAAAAGAGAAAGAGTTAGTAATAACCCTAATTTTTTACGAGTTTTTTTATAACGGCACATTACTACCTGCAACTAGCAACGTGTTAATTCGCTAAGGAGCAAGAACCTAGAGTGAAAAAAAAAACAAACCAAACAAACAAACTAACAACTGATACTTACGAAGGAACTTTTGTAACACCAAGAAATGTGGACGTGCATATTATTAAATAATAATCTGAGCTTAATTAAAGAGAATGTGATAGTAACCAATACCGGTAGTCTGCGGTCTAAGACCCTGTTTACATGGAGGTGGGGGACCCCGGTCTAGTGGGGTGGGTTTCTTTTATTTTGTGTTCTCCAGAGCGTGAAAACAAAAGAAACCTACCCCACTAGACCGGGGTCCCCCACTCCATGTAAACAGGGTCTTAAATACGCTCCTAGGATGCTTGAAAGCTATTCCAAAAGTTCTTTCTGTTCTCCAATGGAAAAACCGTGGCATCTCCAAATGTCGACTGGCTTCTTTGGAAAACAAAACCACTACTTAATGGAATCTCATGGTGGAAATGTTAAACTAAACTAACTGGTTGAATAAACAATTGCCGGGGAATAAAATTTGCAAATTGAAGACCGAAATTTAACAGTCCTTGACCGAATAATTGATTCATCCAATAAAAAAAAACGCTACAAATAAATGTAATGCTGATAAAAGACACTTCCCAATGACCTCTGTTTGTGCAATGGTGGCACACACACTGGAATTATTACTAATAAAAAAGTGGAGTTTAACTTTAAGGTAATCAATGATTTAATTTCACTTTGTCACATGACTGAAAAAGTGTCTAGATGCATATAAATGTAAAAGAATTTTGAACATTCCACCTATCCTTACTAAGAGACCGGTGAAAATTAATTTTCCCTGTTAAAAGGCAAATATTTCATTCTGTAAATTTCAGACTATTTTCTTGAACCCCTTACAATACTTAAAGTAATTTCTGAAGGTTGCAATTTGTTTCCCAAAAACCCACAGCTATCATGAGGAAGTTCTTTCAGTCATACAGCAACTGGGTAGTTGAATTAATGTGAATTTTATGTGATATACAATATTTCAGTTCTATTCTCATGTTTAAGGAAATGTTGTGTGAATGGGGGTTGTGGGACAACAGCTGGGTGAAAAACCTCCCCGTACGTCCACTTGCTCCTAGGAGGAGAACCCCAGGCCAGCTGTACCCCACATTCAGGCCTCCCGGGCAGGGCCAAAAATTTTAACTTAGGTTTTGACATCAGGATTTAGATGTTATTATTATTGCTATTATTTAAAGAGTGAGATAATATTAAACTATGATGTTTTAAAATAATAATTATACCATGTCTAGTCAATTAAAACATCATGCAATACAAACCAGATATGACAAGGCTCTCCACAATCCACAGCCCAACTCTTGCACCAGGTACACAATCATGATGTCTCATATCACTTGCCCTCTAATCCATCCTCTCCATTCTCTTCTAAACAAGGTTCTTGTACTAGGTGATGTCATCCAGCCAGTTCTAGTTTGCCCAGTCCATTGCCTAGTCAGTTGTCTTGTTTGCCCTCTAGTCTGTCCTCTCCATTATCCAGTTGCCTTGTACTAGGTGCATGTTATGTCATCCATCCAGTGTCCAATACTACTGCACACTCATAAATAAAAACCTCCATTTGTCTACCATTCTTGTGATTGCTTCCTGTAAAGTAAGAAAGAGATTTTTACATGAATATTGACATTTACAAATACATTGTATAATTAAGTAGTATTATGATGCTTCCAAAGATAGATAAATGCTAAGTCATTGGCAAAAGCAAAGCAGTGAAAAATGGTATCATCACAAATTCTGCAATACGATTGGCTAACATATTCGCTATCTGTTGCTTCATTGATAGTGAGAATTGTACTGGCATCTTGAAGAAAAATAAAAAAAAGGCAATTACATCAATAAATCATTTTTGTGATATTTCTGTCGAGGAGGAAGAGGATAAAAAATAAATGTGGCTAAAAATCACAAACACTGAGTAAAAATGATGGCCCTAAATACAGAAATATGAACACTTTTAATGGCAAAAAGACCAAATTTTAGTTCTTTCTTTGTGACAAACAGACAGATATATTAAATATTGTATGGCAAGCAACTGAGGATTAGGTTTTGTGAATCACCTAAATAAAGGTGTGTTGAAGTGCATAACAATTAGATTTTTCTTTTTTCTACTGACATAATGAAAAACAAACAATTTTTATGAATTCAAGGCAATCGTAACGTGCAGTATATAGTTGATAGGTCCAGGCCTTCTGGATCCCCGCTCAGTGTGGGACTTGATTTAAGATGTCTGCCCTTCAGAGAATGTAGCCCAACATTTAGAAATGATAGGGGGAGATGTACAGCACATTAAAATTGTCAGATAATTTCAGGGTTGTCACTTAGGCCGGAGATTTCCCCCGGCTACTTAAGTCGTTAAATTGAACCAAAAAACAGCAACAAAAAATACTTCATTAAAAAGGAAAATAAGCATTTGAAAAAGTCAACTAAGTAATATTATTACAGCACACCTTTGATACACACAAAAACTATCCATCAATTCAAACTAAATGCAAGTTTCATCTGCAGCACACACGTGCAACATCTAAGAAAAAGACATCTGACTTGGATTTGGTACTAGCACACATGCGCAAAAACTCTGTCAGTTTCAACAGTTGTGTCAGCTTTGTGTTGAACATGTCAAAAAGGCAACAAAGGAATCTGGACTCATTTTCGCCGTTAGCCAGCATCCAGTTTTTCAAATTCAAGATATGCATGTTGATCTCAATGTGTGTGCTAAGAAAATGTTTATCCAGATAGTTGACTTAACCACTGCATGTTTTAAAATTCAAGAAAAAAAAGCGCCCGTCAACAACGATTTAGAAAAATAATGTAAGTAATCAATATCACTTCCACTGCCTACCATCACCATCGTGCCCATCTTTTTGTTGTAAGGTGTCTCCGCCGATGCCAAGCTTACGTCCAAGGAGTTGCTCTGTCAGCTGCATTCCGCAATGCCAACAACCTTGTTGTCAAGAGCACTATCCTCCTAATGTTTCAACACAGTCACCTGCTATCTGTCCATCGCAATGTGCAATTCGCTGTGCCCGGTGCACAATTGTCCTGCCCCATCTGAAGAATCTATGTTTTTAACAAAATCAACGCCAACAGGAAATGTCAAGCCAAACTTTTCGCCACCGCAAAGCTATGCATCACCTACACCACATGCCCCAGTTCTTGCTCATCATACTGTTCACACAGTTTTCCCCAGTATTGTTGCATGGGGCAACAAAAATCTCCATACCTACTCAAAGCTTTGGAACAAAGATCACCGATTCGAAGGTCTCTTACGGTTCAAGAAGCCGAATATAAGTTGAAAGTTGTACTCTTTCAGGGCCGGTTTCTATCAAGTCCTTTGAAGCTATACAAACCTTTGTACTTTTGAAACTGTTCTGTTACCTGCCCTAAAATATGCTCTGATGTTGGGAGAAAACAGATGTTTGTATATAAGCGGAAGAAAAAAAGCACAAACAACCAAACCGCGGAATACAACGAAAACGACGAAAACACAACAGCAAAAGATCTTCAACCAAGGGCCATTTCTGAACTTAAAATCGGTTGCTCCTTAAAAGATTGTGTAACTTAACGTCTGTGGTACATTTTACCGGTATTCTTTTGCGCATAATTAAACAATATCCACTATTTTCTGACTTTCGTAACTTTTTTGCTTTCTCTTTCCCATGGAAAAGGAACGAAAAATACGTTTAAAATTGTTGCCAGCAGCAGCTGGAGACAATGTTACCGTAAAAACAAAACGTAAGTCAAATTTGAAAAAAATTATAACTTCATTTTGTGTTTTCCAACCAGCCCGTTTTATTAGCGGAGCTCTCGCGCGCGAAACACTCGCAGCAGAGAACCATGGCTGAGAAAATGTGGTAAACTACACATCGCAGAAAATTTGGTGATCACGTGATCGTAGACCAACCGACCGTCCCTCCCAATGCAAAATAACTCAAACAACACGTATGGCAACCCAAATGGAACTCGACGTTATTTTGTAAAGCAGAGACAACTGAGGAGTCAATGAAGACGAAAACGGAAAGTAGAAATTGTCTCTGCATCCGTGTTTTCTAAACTATTAAGCTTAGATAAATTGTCATGTCGACAAATTTGGAATATAGAGCAAGAGAAAGACAGTTAAAAAGAGGAAGCAGGCGGCAGGCCAGCGAAGCTTAACGAGAGATCTAGAGCGAGAGTTAAAAATAAAGGACACATTTTTTATTGGAAGAACATGAAAATTTGGTAGCGGCGGTGTCAAAGTTAAAAATGCTAGCGGCCACCAATGCAAGGATGAGCGGCAGTGATAAAAAAGTGAACGAGAACACGTCCGACATTTCCTCCATAAAACGTGTAACTCCGAAGTTTCTGCAAGTTTTCACGTTGTAGTCGTGCAAAACATCGGCAACGAAATGTACAAAAAAAGTGTGCTGCACGTGCAATGTTGCTATTTTGCTAACTAAGGACTTATTGTTGTTTTTCACCGTTAACCGGCGTTACCTTCGCAGCTTAGCATTACACCATTTTATATTTTGTTTGACCAAACTATAAATGTTATCGAGAGCTTCGCTTTTAGCCCTGGCTAAATCTCTATATATCATGTTAATCATTTCGAAACTCCTCAAACCAGACTCGATTTTGATAGACACAAAAAAAGCGTCCTCGTACACCAAACCAAGCGTATACCTCTGTTCAAATTTCCCAGAATGTCTTTTGCATAGTTGTGTGGAAAGAAAAACTGTTTGCTTCCTTGCAGCCTTAACAGTGTCCGGATCGTTCATTATCAAATTATTGACGTGCATAAGTAGGCCGTTGTTCAGACGTCGATCTTGCTTCATGTTCATGGTTCCTTCAAGGTATTACTTGAGTCGTCGAAGGGCGGAAAATGTATGTTGCGAAGTCTCCAATGGAATGCACAGTTAATAGCAACTTCAATTTTATAAAATGCTGAGCACCTCTCCAAATAAGACGCGTTTTTGTAACAAGAGTTTGTGGAAAGCTGGGGTACCCGATATTTTGAGGAAAAACAACTTTTACAAAAATTATAGCCATATTTTTCATAGCTGAACTGAACGGGCCTGAGTGAATGAGGATATTGTGTATGAATCAACGAAATTTCAAAACCATTTTTTTGGGCCTAACACGCATGCGTCTGTGAAGAACCGTACCATGGGTGTTTTAAACCATAAGTGAGCGAAATGAGTTTCCGATCCAAATATATAGGTAAATTTTCTAAGGCAAAAGATAGGTTGATTTTGCTGGTGGGGTTATAGGGCGGTGAGAGATGGCCAACTCTCTGAAGCCTGCTTGACTAACCCGTGCGGTAGATTGACTTACCGGGGGGGGACTGTCAAGCTTGCTGACGGGCCCTGATCTCCGGCCCAGCAAGTGCAGGGAGGTGCTCGACCTATTAACTCGGTCCCAGAGGTTAAATGGGAACCCTCGCGCCGGAGGTTAAACGGCTAACTCTCTCCCAGAGGTTAAATGGGAAAAATGGCCGCCAGAACACCTCCCTGACAGGGTTTTTGCTTTTTTTTGTGACGTGTCACGCTGTCACGCAATACGTACATTTTTAACCCGGGGGGGACTGCCATATGAAAGGGGCGGGGAATTTTAAATTAAACCCTTAAGAAGACCAACCTAGGCGTGGGCAAACCTTTTTTGGACCCCTAAAAGAGACCATTTTGTTACAATTTTCTTTAGGTATTGACGTTATAGAAAACTTTGATCTCATGAATTGAGTAAATAAAACGAACTGACAAAATATATATCTTCGCGTGCAACCCTAAGAGAGACCTTTACGGCTAAATATAATGACGTTTTGCCCAGAACACCCTAAGTGAGACCGAAATCCGAAATTTACACCCCTAAGCGGGACGACGAGCATCCTCGCTGCTTTCATATGGGAGGCCCCCCCCCCCCCCCCCCCGGTAACTTGTTTTCATCTAAGTACCATCAGCGTGATTTCTGTAAAAAGGCTGGTTGTTGTGATTTTACCAACAATGAAGCAACAAAGATTGCAAAGCAGACTTACAAATTTCAACATAGTTGGCTAAACAAAAGATCGATGTCATTTTGTGTTACAACTGAGATGTGGTGGTCTGTTTATGTTGAAGGCGAGGGTCTGTTCTGCTTGTTGTGCAAAAAACATAACACGTCTAATCCTCAAAATAAGTCGAAAGTTTTAAACAAAGAGCCCTGTAAACGATTTCGCCCAGAAGAGTTTGAAGATCACTGCCGTACGTCACAACAAATGAACACAGTTTCAGCGGAGATGCTACAGAGGGTTTCCGTGTTTCAGAGAACCCTTGACGAACGCGAAAGAGTCGCAGAAGATGTGCTGTTGAAGGTCTTCCCAGCTGCGTATTGGATAATGAAAGAAGAGCTACCTAACAACAACATCAAGTCACATGTAAGCCCCTGAGCTTACATGTATTCCCGTTTGGCGGCCACTAAAAAACCCCTCCAACCAGCCTTTACGTAAAGTAAAAACCTATTATTTTAGTGTCTCAGAATGTGGTAGTTTTCTTTAATAAAGACGTAATCATCATAAAACCGCTAGTAATAGCTCTGCTCTTGGTGGAGATTGCCCTTTTCTTGGCGCGAATGCCTTTTAGAAAATGTCTAAAACATCTTTTGGGGTGGGGGGCTCCGTGACCGCTTCCAACTTCCCTGGCTACAAACAACAATTACCTGGGAACTTGAAATCTTAGTGACAAACCCAAAGCAAGGCTCTACTGACTATAAAAAGTCATTTTCTGTTATTTGAATTTTTGCAAAGGGGTTTTTTATATGAAACTAGGGCATCTAAAAGAAAGTTATGCTGTGGCACATTCTGTTAATACTGCCATTAGTTATGAACCCTGAAGCGGATGGATCACAGCCTACAAAAAAAATTCAACCATTTTTAAAGGACTTTTCAAGGACCACATTAGATTTTCAAGGACTACCTACTAGGAGCATAACTTCGGCTTAGCCTCTTTTTCCCCCCTACCCCCGCCCCCATTTTATTTTCTGACTGGAACCTTTGTTTGCTCTGTAATTTACATGTTGTACTTCTTATGGTCACTATATACTTAGCCAAAACAGAATGTATAATAGTATACAAGGCCGATCATTATTTTATTCCTCTGCATCTTGATGTATCTGTACAAAACTAATCATTCATATTATGGTATTACACCAGACTAGGTCGCATTCCTTCATTAGGTCCTGAAATGTGGAACTACTGTCTTTCTTTCCATTAAAAAAAAGTCACAGGGAAGTGCAACCCCTGGCTGCACTTTAACCCACAGTAAGGCTTAGCCCTTGGAGACAGGTCCGGAAAAATATCCACTCTACTCTACCCAGGAGGGCCACCCCTCCTGGTTCCCCTTAGTACCTAGTGACTGGTGGATATGGGCCTCACCCCCAGAGACTGATCAGGACTCCTGTTCAGGGGGGCTACCCCTGGTATCACTCAATCTTGTCTCCCCCCCCCCCTCCCCAGGAGGGCTTCTCTCCGGGTCCCCTTACCCCTATAGTTAAGTGCTTCCCTGCCACCAGAATTTTGCCAATTACTTTTGTGTGTTTTCTGTGTGTATCTACATGCAGAAACTTTATGCGTAACCACTGCCAACTGGAAAGTTTATTGAGGCACAATTCAGTCAAAATATCTCTGAACGTTTTGAGATGTTCTGATTAACTCTAGAGCCAGATGACTTCAAGTATTTTTAAAAGAATGTGTTACTTTCCTTTGCCACCAAATTTGGAACACAGAATGGTAAGAATTTAAACCAATGATGTGGCTAGTTTCAACTCTCAACCATAAACACAACTATCACCGATTTTTTTTAAAATGTTGGAAAATGGGTAGAAACGGAGGAACAATAATTATTTAATATTGGGCTTTCTGGGACCAAAAAAAGCTTTTGAGAGTCGATAATGTTTAAGTAATGGTCTAGATAAACTAAGAATTAAAGAGCCAAACTCAATAAGCACGTCAGAATGTGAAAAAAGTGATAACTTTACAATTGTCTCTTCTACACTACTGATTGGTTTAAACATCAGATTTTACTAAAACAAACTCTCATCTGAGTCTAAGTAACACGGACATCCTGTGTGGGAAACATTTAAAATTGTAACGTTTTCTTGGCTAATGTTGTTTGCAAGACTTATGATGGTTTGAAATATTTTAACACAAAAAACACCCTTATTAAAATGGACTTAAAAATATATTTCATTATTTCGTAGACTACCTTTTTGTAGGTTAATGCATTCTACTGTATTTGTGAAAATGAAAACATTTCCATATGAGGAAAGCGTATTGCAACATAACGAAAGAAATTGCTTCCCTTATTAGCCAGATCATTACTTAACAATACTTTTGGAGGCCATTTTCATCATATTTATCATGGTGATGGTGGTGGAGGGGGGAGGGTTGGATCATGGTATTTTGTGCACATTTATGGGAGATGAAATGAGGGGGCAGGAACAAAAATCACACCATTCAAGATTATAACTGAATGGGGTGGGGGTGACTCAATGCAAAGGAAAACTAAATCCAAAATGATTCTAGCCCCCCCCCCCCCCCCCACCTACATTATTTTAATAACATTATGAGCCCTTCTTTAATTGAATGAATGATTGATTGAATGATTGACTGACTGACTGTATGACTGTTGGATTGACTTCCTATGGCTTTGACTGACTAACAAGCTAATTACGTCCAACATTAAGTAATTTTCTCACTAATTTGACTGATAGAATCACTCTTTGTTTGATAGAATGAATGAATAACTGATAGTTTCAGGAACTTGATTTTCTTAAGTCAAGCCAGATCAAGCATACTCCCCCCCCCCCTAAGATTGCTATAATGAAAAATAATTTTCAAAATGAAGCCATTAGTCATTGCCACAACCAGTATCAAAGTCAAATCCGCATTCCTGCATGAATATAATTTACATTTAAATTTTATCATCTACAAGTCTAAAAATTTGTGCATCATGTAATAAAGGCTGTCTGCCTGAGGTATTTGACAACATTTTTCAATATGCTAGCAATATCCATCGCTACAACATGAGATATACAGCTAAGAAAAATCTTTATAAGATAAGCATACAAACAAAATTAATGTAGGCAAACAATCAATCTCTTTTATGGCTAAGGATATTTGGAAGGACCTTCCAACTCATTTAAAAAACTCGAGCATGTCTGAGTTTTCAAAGAAATTTATGTGATGCCTACAACTGTATTGTCAGGACAACAAATGAAATAAATTGTTGTCTTGCTGATGAAGCAACATAGTTTAGGTACATGAGTTCTTCCTTCTTTGTTTTTTCCTTCTTCTTTTGATTTTACCCACTACTTAGAACCTCAATTGTTCAGGGAGCTAACAAGAAACCTAACTAGTTCATTTAGCTTCCAAGCTTCTATTCTCATTACATTTAATTTATCTTCTATTGTAAGTAAATTTACTAGATTGGAATATCAACCATGTACATGGAAAAAAGCATAATAAAGATTATTCTTAATTATTATAATCAATTACAGTCAAACCAAGTCAAGCGTACCCCCCAAAATTCTATTAATGAATTGATTATTTGAAAAATGAATCCGTTAGTCGTTCCCGTAACTGGTGTCAAATTCAAAGCGGCATTTCTGCATGCGTAATGAGCAGTGAATATTTTACAAGAACTTCTCTGTATTTGGTCAGATTGGACATCTTTGAATGGATTAAGCTTCTTAGAAGACATTTACATCAATTTCAGGAAAATGGAGCTGGTAGAAATTTCATAACTGCCTCGCGTGTGAATTCACGGCTCATTACACATGCAAGAATGCAGAGATCAATCTGAAATCTACAACTAGCAACGGATTCAACTTTTGAATAATAAATTCATTAATGTATTGTTGGGGGGTACGCTTGACCTAGTTTGACTGTAATTATTTCTACTCTTATTATTATTATTAATAATATAATTTTGGATTTTTCACGAACTTTAATACTCACCAAATTGATTGAGAAGGTACTAATATTTTTTATTATTTTGCTTCTCTCTGGCATTTTATCAAGGGTGCATTTGATCAAGTAAATAATGGTATGTCACACATTTTACTGTCAAAAATTAAAAGAGTTGTTTACCTTGTCATCAGAGCTGCCTTTTCTTGCTGATCTTGTTTTCTGATTGTACAATGTATTACATTGTCTGGCAGTCTGCCTTGCTGTTCCTCTTCATCAAGATTCCAAAAATATGTAACACAGTGCAGTCCATCACTGAAAGAAAATCACATTGACAAAAATTTAATAGTAAACACATTGCAACTTTCTAAAGGTTAGAACTTGTATAAGACACCCCCAGCAGTGGAGTCTAACTTTTGGTTGAGGCATCGAGGGTCGAGGGTCTTATGTCAAGGGTCGAGAGTATTTAGATGAGGGTCGATTATTTATTTTATTGGCAAAACAATTTGAGAAAAATACACTAAAAATAAAAAAACAGCGCTTCAAAAAAGAGACCTTTATCGTGAAAATCTACAGTCCTGACTAGCTTGTCACACAACGCATGTTGTGAGAGTTTTATTAAGGCCGCTATACCAGCCCTACGGCCTTAGGACATCGGCGTGGAGCCTCCCCATAAAAAAAATGTTTAGCACGCCTGGGCTCTGGAGGTACAGAACAGTACGTCCTTAATTTATATTGTGGGCACATGTCACAGAACTTATCGATGAATCACCTAACTACAACTACAACAAGGGACCCACCCCATCCTAACCTAGTACTAGGGTGTAACTTCAACATGGGACCCACCCCAACCTTACTTGCCAAGAGAAACGGATGGTAGCACCGATAAACTCACGTGTGAGATTATGAAAAATATACCACTTGGGTCCCGGAGGTAGTTTTTTTATGAATTTTACGTGTAGTATATTTTACAGTAAAACACTGGTGTCTGTAGAATAAACAAATCTATTTCAGTGATCGGATTACCTCGAGAGACAGTCTTGTTGCCTTCTTCATAGCCTCCTCCGCATCTTCCCCTTGGTAAGTCCTCTTTATCAATAAAAAAAATTATAGTCGAAGGGTGAATAATTATTCTCCTAATGTATGATGCATTGAGATTGTCACCTGTTGTCCATAGGTGCTTGGGTCCAAAATGGCCATAAAAGAAAAGAAAAGAAAAGTCACATACACACTCTCTCTCTCTTACAAACACACACGCACACACCAAAAAGAAATTGACAGTGTATTATTTTTTACAGTCTTTCTTAGCTCAAATAGCACGACAGCTGTACAGTGTTGTATTAAAGCCAAAGAACCAGGAGCGCGGACAGTGGACGTGACATTCAAGATCACATTTTGATAACTCATGCACCAATCAATTCCAGGTTGCTGTTATTTTAACAAAATTTGCCTTGATTTCGTGAAAAAATTGTATCATTGAAACATCCAGTCTTATGAAATGAGATGACTTGTAAACTGTTCCTCTTAGTTATTTCACTGCTAAATCCATCACGAGCGCAAACCATTGATCTCTGTTAGACAGCCGGAACCGAAAGTCCATGATTCGTGATTTTGTCTTTTAATTCACAGTGATTAGAAGTTGAGGGAGGGGTTGGTAATACCCAAAGTAAACTTTTTCAAACAAATAGTGCTAGGCCGCTTAATAAAAATTTTACAAGAGCAACCTGAGCGGAACATATGTTGGGTGATAAGCTAGTCGGGGCTGTGGATAAAGATGAAGGTCTTGAAAAAATGGACCCTCAACATGAAATAATCAACCCTTGACTAAATAACCTCAACCCTCGACCAAAAGTTAGACTCCCGGCAGTAAAGAAAACTTTCTTGTTTAACAATTTATTCATATTTTAAAAACAGTCCATTCATTAAGGGATGCAACCTTCTAAGCTGGATAAGTGAAAGGGGTTAGGGTTAGATAATGACAATCTCAATCTCTCTTTCCAGGGTTTGAACAGATTTTTGGATCCAAAATTCAAGATTTTTTCCAGACTTTTTCCAAAACAATAACCTCTTTTTCCAGACTCAAGGTTATCAAATAGGTGAGCAATAGAGACCTTAAAAAAAGAGCAGGAACAAAGCTTTATCAAAGATGCACTGCAAACGTACAGGAGAAATTGAATACGATTTGACCAACGGGAAAAAATTTCACTTATAAAGCAGTTGTTGTAGCTTTAAAAAAAATTTTGCCATTTTTTCCAGACTTTATCTCTGTTTCCCAGACTTTTTCCAGGTCTAGAAAATTGCTGGGCAAATTTCAAGACTTTTTTTCAAGAATTCAAGACTCTGTACAGACCCTGTCTTTCTTCCATTAAAATCAGTCTGAAATAGTATATTATTAACAGCTATAAGTCTAAAAGATTTGAATAGTTCCATTATCATAGACGTTTACCTGTCCTCCAGTTACAATATTTGTCGTTTGTAATTTATGTTTGCTGTAATTCTAGTAGTTATTAATTTACACACTGATTGTTCTTACTCCTCCAGTCTCTTCTGGAATAAATTGTCATAGCTGTGCGTGTGTAGCCATCATGACTTGTAATTGTGGAAGCCTTACGTAAAAAGCCTAGAGGTTTTATTTAAGGCTTTCCTCACCACTTTTGTTTTGTAGTTTTTTTTTCTTTCATTCTTTGTACAATTTGTGTTGCGAAATAAATGAAATAAATAAAGCCTAGGTACCATCTATCAATAAATGGTATACAAAAGGGGTTTCTTTTCTTTCCAAAATGGACCACATATTAAAGGGTAAGGGGTTGGACCATGGGACAGAGCTCCCCCACACCCCCTGCCAGTAAACGCTATCTGAAGCTGGTGGAACCGTATTTATCAAGGATTCAATGATATATACAAAGAAACTAAGTCCTACTTTAACTCATTTAATTGCATTTGAAAAATATATTATGGCCGACAGCTGATAAGTGTCTCGTAAACTTCCGCAAAGTGCCTTATTGTCGGCCTTCTAGAGTTGCAGTTCCCTGCATATTTGCATGAGGAGAATAATGGTCACGATTAAACTTGTCACAAAGGAGGTAAACATATCAGCCTTTCATTGCAGCCAGTGGAAGTAATGTTGCTTGGAAACCTTAATGCAACTCATCATCAGAAATCAATGATTTCACTGTAATATTTACCTTCCAAAGTTGATTCGTGACATGTTTCTGCCTCGCTATATGCAGGGGCACCCAACAACAATTTTTGGAAAATATCTGTTCGGAAGATGATTTGAGATCTAGAATTTTCGGAACATTTGTAGTTAAATTTCTTGCTTGCATACCTCTCCTAGGATTTTCGAACCCCCCAAACAGGGTATAATCGCCCACTTTTAACGGATTTTTACCCTAAAAAGGTCACCTGATATTTACGGGAGCCTTTTTTCTGGCTGAAATTTTCGAAAAGGTAAGTTTTGATCCCTATAATTTTCGTATCACCAGACTTTCAGCTAGGAAATCCGAACAGATGAAAAATTTTTAGGGGATAAAAATACGCCTATATCTACCGTTTAAATACTAAAATACGTTCAACAATGCTATGTTTAAGTGGTTTTGAACTATATTCTCCTTGGGTGCCCCTGTTTATGATCCATGCACATTAACTTCACAACCGATAAAAAGGTCAACAAAATAATAATCTCTCTCCATGAGCTTATTTCAGTTATTTATCAACAGAGCAATGACCTGAACTAGTCACCTGTGACCTGTGACACGTATTCTCATTTCTGGACACCTGGCCCTGGGTAGCTCTGTCCACAGAATAAAAATCTATTCAGTGGATAACGCAATTGGTTTCCCTAAGGGAAAGTTCATTTAATATGACAAGGGGGGGGGATGAAGATATTGAGGGGGGGCTCCGAAAATTTTTAGACACCCGAAGGGGGGGCTCTGAAAAAATTGTTGCACTAGGAGGGGGGGCTCCGAAAATTTGTATACTTCAAAACCAACACATGACATCATCATACAGATCGGATGGTTTTCAACTCAACAATTTAATGACCTGTGCAACTCAGCTATATCACGTGGTTTACAGATATAACAAATGTAGTCTCAGTAATTATTACACTCTTGTTCATCCCAAAAATGCTTTAGAAAATTGTATCACAACTGTATCTCAAGTTTGTCATAGTATAAACCATTGAAGACAATAACGGGAGGGGGCTCCTAAAAAATTGAACCGCTAGCGAGGGGGGCTGCTAAAATTTCAAGCTGCGAGTTTCAATATCTTCATCCCCTCCCCCCCCCCCCCCCCCCCCCTTGTCATATTAAATGAACTTTCCCTAATTTATTTAGTCAATCGGTGGATAACATTATCCAACGTTTGAACAACCGGGGCCTGTCAAATTTTATGTTTCACCTTAATTTCTACCAGATCTCCTGGATTAGCCTCCTCCCTCAGGAAAAAATCGGGAGAGGGGACGATTTTTTCCTGAGGGAGGAGGGGACGTCTGTACACAGGCTATCCTGGATTTACTTCATGATTTAAGGCATAAGCTTACTATCACCAATATTACTTGTTTATGAGACCATCGTTTTATGCGACATAGTCTTAAATTTAAGCTAAGGCTTAACTTAAGCTAATTAAACATAAGTCATAAGCCTACCTTACACGACCGGTGCCAGATTTTCGCAACTTCTGCCTTGCAACGTGTGAGAATGTTTAAATCACGAATAAAGACAAGTGTTGACCAGTAAGTAAAAGAACTGCTGAAGCCCTAATTCGAGTTCCAGAAGTCTAATTTCCTTACTTAGGATCCAATTTACTACACACATGTTCTGTCTGGTCAATAATCGGTCGCCATATTGGTTTCATTGGAACCCAGTCTCTCGATTGGCGCGTGCGTCTCGCGCGTGGGCTTTCCCAGAACTCGTTTCGTGTTTCTCGAGTACTCGTAAAACGCGCTAAATGGAGTCAGGAAAATAAACATTTTCCCGCCTATTACTTGTTCATGAACTTACGCGATTTATGAGTGCGATAAATAGTAAATATAACTTCTAACAGTGGCGAGTTCTTCAACTGCGTAATGAGTATGTGAGTGCTGAAACCCACATAAGCTTATATGGTTCGCGCATGCCCAGGAATCGAAGGACGATCTTAAATGTGAAAGTAATCCACTACCCTTGCAATTGCGAGCCTTTAAGTTAAATAGGCGGGCTATCTCTCATTAGCATTGAATTAAAGCTATTCCAAACCTGTCAGCGGTTCATTGGTCAGATGGCTATACCCTGCTGTTTTATTGGTTTGTCGCTGTGGACTTGCTGAAATTTCATATTTTGATGATCTCTAATAAGGAAGCCTCTGGGTCGAGACAGCTGTCTTCCAACGCCTTGCCTGAAAAGGGGAAAAAATCTCCACTCCCACCTAGCCCCTTAAGGCCTGATACTCAGGATAGCCAACGCCCGGGTGATATGGCTTTGCACATCCGTTAGGTACTGGCCAAGCCGTGGATTGGTGCACGTGTGCCAGTTGCTGTTACGTTTGCTGTAATCGGCGTAGGAGAACGCAACAAGATACCTTCTGACCATTTCCAGTAACGGGGTAGTTCCATCAAAATAATTGTACCATTGCGTGTGATACTCGCGCGCAATTTTGATGAGTGCGCCGCGTAAAGAATAAACAAGCAAAATGGTGTTGGAAATTACCTTCATGGGAGGTGAATAAATTCCATTTTCTGTCATTATTTTCAGGAGAACCTTAACCAGGGACGTTTTTGAGCGACGCACGTCAACCGGAAGTGGACTTTTTGCACTCTTGAGCCGCGATTTTGAACAAATTTGGGGAAAATCGTCTCGTTAAGAGTAAAACTGACACTTAGCAATTCAAATTTGGTGGTGCCAAGACATGTTGAAAAGAAAAAGGCTAACTACTGACCGACAAGCGTCGCTCAAAAACGTCGCTGTTTAAACTCCCTATTGACTTCGAATGTGAGGACTGTGAATGGGATTCCGATTATGGTAATCACCGGAATGAGATTGTCATTGTTTTTTATTTGTATGAAGGACACAGGGGCGTGATTTTTGAATAAAAATTAAGGGAAGTATAATGACGTTCATCCCTAAAGGTTTGACAACCAGGTGTAAAAAGAGTACAAAGCGACATATTGAGTTAGGAGAATTTCCCCTACCCAACCCCTGCCGTGGTTTCATGAGGACAAGGTGTAAAAAAAAAGCTCAGTTTCTCTAATAAGCTTTTCTCTAATATGTTTGCGAATCTCGTTTTCCTTATCGTCACTTTCTGAAAAATATTGAGGGGTTTTTCTCTCCTCTCTACCATTACTGTAGCCTGGCACCGTGAGGCTGAGCCCGCAATACAAGGAACTAAGATCTGGAGAGGGTGTAGATTAAGAAACCACTGGTTGACTATAGTTTTATTTTCTCATAAGCAGGCAAATATTGAGAAAGCATTTTCATTTAATTAATAAGCAATAAAGGATTTGTATTTATCTAATTTCGTGTAACTATTTTAAGATCTTTTAACTTGGTAGCTCTTGTGTTATAATCCCCTGTCCAAATTAATGGGGCTGTGTTACGACAGTAGAGTTCATGTTTGACAGCGCAAGGCATCGAAGGGCCTCAAGACATGCATGGAACAGTAACATGAAACTTGAATTTACTGCACCCTAAAACACTAAACAGCCTATAAGTAAGAAAAGAGTTTAGAAAATAACTATAATGGGCCTAGGTATAATGTTTGATGATGTTCTAGTTTGAAAACAAGGCTTTCAATATGATAAAAATAACTTTTTAACAGGGTCCAAAATTTGTCTTTTCGCAAAGGGGTTGCCCATGATTTTGGTCAAAAATTTAAAACTTCTTCCAAGTTTATAATTCTTTAAATTAGGCCTAGATATATTGTTTGATGATGTTCTAGATAAAAAACAAGGCTTTCTATACTATAAAAATAACTTTTTAACATAGTCGAAAAATTTGTATTTTCGCAAAGAGGTTAACCCATGCTTTTGGTGTAAAATTTGAAATTTCTTCCAAGTTTGTTTTTCTCAAAAAAAAGGGCTAGATATATTATTTGATTATAGTCTAGATAGAAAACAAGGTGTTCTAGACTATAAAAATAACTTTTTAACAAAGTCGGAAAATCTGCATTTCCGCAAAGGGGTTAACCCATGCTTTTGGTGTAAAATTTGAAATTTCTTCCAAGTTTTTTCCTTTAAAAGGGGCCTAGTATGTTTGACGATGTTCTAGATAGAAAACAAGGCTTTCTGGACCATAAAAAACTTTTTAACATAGTCGAAAAATTTGTATTTTTCCAGGTTTGTTTTTCTTTTAAAAAAGGGTTTGATATATTATTTGATGATGACAATGTGTTCTAGACTATAAAAATGGTTTTTTAACATAGTCCGAAGATTTGTAATTTTTGATTCTGGTAAAAATTTCAAATTTCTTCCAAGTTTGTGCTTCTTTAAAATAAACCTTGGTATATTGTTTAACGTTGCTCTAGATAAAAAATTAAGGCTTTCTAGATTATAAAAATGACTTTTCAACTTATTCGTAAAAATGGCATTTTTGTAAATAGGTTGATTTTTTGGATGAATAGAAACTATGAGAAAATTTTGTATTTTTTCCCGAGAATCATTATCTAGGTATCTCGTTAGAAAAAATTCTAAGATGGCGATATTCTATGATCTGGGGGCCTTAGGCTAAAGAAAAAACAGAGAAAATTGAGATTTCTTTTCCTTGACTAAAACGTTAACCCCTTGGGAAAAGAAAAGACGGCCACCAGACATAACCGGAATAATAGTGAATGGTCTAGTCGCCTTTACCCTGGGTCAAGTCTTAAAAAGTGACCCGCGTGAAAAGCTTCGCCGCCCGTGTCTTCGGCCGAAGGCCGAAGACTGGTCGGCCTGCGGCCGACGAAGCTCCTCGTCACACGCGAAAAAAATCTCTGGTACCCAGGGTAAGTCGCCTTTGTCACAGCTCCAAACCGTCAAACAATAGTTACTTTTGCCATAATCAAAGGTAGAAAAATGTTGAGATTTAAGACACCATGGGTGTTCCTGGAATTTGAAGGCATTTCATAGCAAATTGAGCAACATTTAGTAGTGCGATCTTTACATATACAGACGGTGATGTACAAAGAGTAGAAAAACATACGACGTGAGAAAAAGGGCACAACTGAAGCTTCCTGGAATGAATCGCGTTGAAACGACCTCAAATCATAGTTATTAGAGGAGACTGGTTATGAAACGCAACCAACATCAAATATTAAAGCAACAGTACTTTAAATTGTGTTGAAAGCGCTCTGATGGTGCACAATCCTTTGTTTTCCGTTGGCAAATTGCGACGGAATAAATTAATGGAACGTTTTTATTGGTCAACAAGGTCAAAATGTTAGGAATGCTATTGAATGCTCTGCACCGTCAGGTCCACAAAAACAAATAAAAAAGGAGTGTGACGGGTTTCATAATGTTGCGGACGTTTTGCAGGTACCGTCATCACAACTTTAAAACTTTGATCAAGTTTCAAATCACAATATCAGTAAAATACTAAATACTAATAATCTGAGGTAGGCTTAAAACAGAATACAAGATTCCTTAAAAAGTAAGCCACCTGCAACAGTAAATAAAACATGGAGACATGTTAAGAAACCCTGTCAGCTCTACTGGGCCCCCTTTTTTTACATTCTGCTGATATGTAATGTTTTGACTCCAAAATAGTAATGACCAGAATCCCCATACAAACCCTTACAATTTAATGTTAGGTGGTTGGGCTACCTGTGGCTACAGGTCCAGTAGACGTCAAGTGTGGACCTGTGGAGATCCATAAAATTCCAGATTAACGAGAAGTAAGGCTTAGCTACTACGAAAAAAAAAAACAAATGGCACTTTAAATATATCATTTTATTGTGAATTGCTTCTTTTGGTACAACAAAATAGCAGGCATCTCATCCTTCGCTTTCTTTTAGTTTTACGCGTTAAATAACAAATATCCTTTTAGTAACAAAAATGTCTTGGAAATAATATCCAGACCTGTTTCCTTGTCGCCTTTACGACCTGTTTACATGGAGGTGGGGGACCCCAGGAAGGTGAGGTAACCTGCTTAGAAGGGGTAACCTGCCAGTCAATATAATCTTCCATATTAATTTGACCACGTTTACATAATGGATGGAGTTGCAATATAAGAAATTATATGGACAGGCGGGTTACCCTACCTGAGCGTGTTACCTCACTCACCTGGGGTCTCCCAACTCCATGAAAACATGCCCTTTGTATGACCCCCCCCCCCCCCCCCCCAGGTCTTAAGGCTACTCACCGCAGGTTAAAAATACAAAGGTTTAGTGGTGAAATTTCCACAAAGTACGTTTGCGTCTGTATATGGGAGGTCTCCACCTAAGCCGCTTGCTCCCAACGTGATTGATGGAGTCTTGCTAGGTAGTTCTTACTTTTGGGTGTATGGTCAAAATCCTATGTTGTTACCATTCAATTGAAACTTCTTGTAGCAAGAACTTTCACATGGTGTTATTTATTAAGTATGTCATTCTAACTTTTGACTCTGTGGATGAAATCCTATGATGTTACCATTCAAATGAAACCTCTTCAGCAGTACTTTCACATGGTACTATTTATTTACTATGTAGCTTTAACTTTTGAGTCAGTGGATGAAATCCTATGGTGTTACTATTCAAATGAAAACTCTTCAACAATACTCTCACATGGTACTATTCATTTAGTATGTAGTTTTAACTTTTGAGTCAGTGGATGAAATCCTATGGTGTTACTATTCAAATGAAAACTCTTCAACAATACTCTCACATGGTACTATTCATTTAGTATGTAGTTTTAACTTTTGAGTCAGTGGATGAAATCCTATGGTGTTACTATTCAAATGAAAACTCTTCAACAATACTCTCACATGGTACTATTCATTTAGTATGTAGTTCTAACTTTTGAGTCTGTGGACAAAATCCCACGGTGTTACCATTCAAATGAAACCTCTTCAACAGTTCTCTCACATGGTACTATTTATTTAGTACGCGGTTCTAACTTTTGGGTCTGTGGATGAAATCGTATGGTGTTACTATTCAAATGAAATACCTTGTTGGTACTTCAAATGGTACTATTTACTATTTTGAGTCTGTCAATGAAATCTTATGATGTTACCACTCAAATAAAACCTTTTCAGCAGTACTTTCACAGGGTACTATTTGTTTAGTACCATGTTCTAACTCTAGAGTCTGAGTACCAAACCCCATGGTGTGAACATTCAAACGGAACCTCTAAGACGGTACATTCACATGCCGCTACTGATTTGTTTAGTAGTTTTTAGTAATTTTGTTGCATTTTTCCATTGAACACGTTTTGGATTAAAATGGTTAAGAGGAGTGTCACTTCGCAGGGGTCCATCTCTACCTACAATACAAACCCTCGGGGTCATTGTTTTTATCTTCGAAAATTATATCAAGATGGTACAGCACTTCTAATTTCTTGTGTGTTGGCTTTATAATGACACAGTTATGAGAATTAAAACATAGTCAGTGATTCAGCTATCCACGTCTCCATCAAGGGGGCTATTTGGAGTGAAAAGCACATTGGCCTTTTTGTTGATCAAGTACACAAGTCCAAATGAAAATACGGTGATGATCAATCCTGCAGCAAGGGTTGCACCCTGAAAACAAGAAAGGCAGTGAGAAAATTGACAGATTCAAATAATTACAATAAAATTAAAACAGTACATGAGGCAATGCTTAAGGCAGAAATTATTCTTTCCTAAGCTACGTGCAAACGGACGCAACAACTTCCAACAATAAAGAGTTTAAGCTTCACGTATATGGCAAACAGCAAACGTCAGATTCAAGTTGAGCATTTCTTACAATAGAAAATGAGCAGATAAAAACAGGTGGGAATGCCAAGAGGAGAAGGGGGTCTATTTTCCTTTCGTATTTCACCGAATACCAGGGAAAACCTCTGCTAGTAGGGAATTGTTGGTGTCAAATGCCCCTTCAAAGTTATATTACCTCAAGTTGAGGACTTCCTACGAGGAAGAGTCTTACTGTAAGATCGTCTCCCCAGCTGAGTAAACAAGAAAAAAGTCATTTACAAGAATTGTAAAACACTCCTTTCAAACAATGGTGCAAAATTAATGATCAACAGTATACAAATTATCACTTGATCAGATAAATTTTTCTTCAATACACTTTTAGAACCATCTTAGGAATCAAAAGAGAGAGGAGATTTAAGGTGGCTGAACACAGTTTTGGCAGTTTGTGAGTATCATGGCAAGAGAACGGTTGCAGCTCACAAGCTGAAACTTGGCAAGTGAAAAATATACTGTGAAAGATTTTGATTGACAGATAAAATGTGACGTTTTCGTAGTTTCCATGGTGACATAAACGATTGAATACAACCTTAAAATTTCACTTTTGCTCAGTTTACATAAAAATCGCTCATTAGATTTTGCTATAAACGTTCACACAGCTTACTATAATTAATCATTACTATTTGAAACTTATTTGACCAAATTTTAATAGACGGGTTTTTAGATAATCAATAATATAATTGTACTGTAATTATTAAATGTGTCACAAAATTCGTCTGCTCAAATTCCATTTCAAAGTTCTCATTATTTAAAATACAATAAAAGTAAACATCCTGCCAAACATCACAAAATTTTAATGAGTAGATTTTGAGAAATCGTCTTCTGTGTACCAGTGCTTTTTTTCCCAGCCATGTTTGTTTGTCTAATTTAAAATACGCGCCATCACGCGAGTTAAAGCTGACCGCCCACAAAACTGTGTTCAGCCACCTTAAGCATTGACTGTATTGAGTCTATCGACTGAATGTAGATAAATTAGTTGGGCCCCTTAGTACACCTACTAGACCATGACAGGGTTGCCTGTAATATTTTGTTGGGGGTTCAGTGACAAACAGCAAATTGGAATAATAAATAGATTTAGACCAAAAGTGAAGCACTCATGAGAACTTTTACCAAACGTCCCTTCTCATTAGCCTGCAATCACTTGAACACCATAACTGGTCATTGGAGAACTTTAAATAGAGGATATTACACGGTGGCGCGAAGATATGAATTTTATTTTCGAGTGGCAAAACAATATTTTACGAACGAGCGCAGCGAGTGAGTAAAACATTGTTTTTGCCACTCGAAAATAAAATTCATATCTTCAAGCCGCCGTGTAATGTTCTTTTTATTATATAGACAAAAAGACATCGATAAAATAATAGAGGGAAATGACTGAAATTACGTCATCGATAAACTCACGTGTGAGATTATGGAAAATAAACCACTCAGGTCCCGGATGTAGTTTTTATGAATTTTACGAGTGGTATATTTTGCAATAAAACACTCGTGTCTATATAATAAAAAAACATACCACCAAAAAATAGGTTGTATGTCTCAGCCTGTGATACAGTCATGGGACACTGGTCAGCAGATGACCAGTTTTTACAGCTATTAATTGATTAAAACATGTATGTCCAATAATTTGTATATGCCTTGGATTTTTACGCTAGTAAATAAGAAATTCTACATCTGCTATCATGAAGGGCGTACGTACATGCGAACGTACGGACATACGTATGAATGATTTTGTCAGAACAAAAATTTATTGGATGCACTGATAACCAAATTTTCTTCTACTGGATGACAGGTGAGTTCAACGCAGGGCTCCGTACACCCCTTAGTATGTTGCTAATAACCACTGTACAGAAAAACAAACAGATCCACAGGAAAGTACTACTATGTAGCTTTCAACTGAACGGTCACACTTCAGGATTTCATCCACAGTCTCAAAAGTCAGAACCAACTTGTTCAGCATAATAAACAGTGCCATTGGCTTAGATAGCTTTCATTTGAATGGTCACGCAATAAGATTTCACTTGGGGGATAGGAAAAGTCAGGAGATTGGAAAAAATGAGTGGTAAAGGAAATGAGTGGTACAGAGCAATACTTTCCGTGGTGCTGTTAAATATGCTACACAAGACTTTTGATTCTGTGAATGAAATTATCTTAGTTTGCGTAAGAGGTAGTCTCCTTCGCAGCCGTTATTAGGGTCGTCACGCAACGCTCCTCCCCACTTAGTGGGGAGGAACGTTGCGTGACGACCCTAATAACGGCTGCGAAGGAGACTACGTGGGAGGCAGCATTTAAACCTTTAATGTCAGTGCATACTCAAGGGAAAAGTTATGACAACTGATTAAATGATCACAAAAGAGGATACGCTTTGATCATTTATCAAATTCTCCCAACTTATTCCCTAAGACAGTGTATAGAGTTAAGTCTGGAGAATTTGTTTGTGGATGTTAAGACTTACGTGCTTTCAGCCCATGTAGAGTACTCAGTAGAGTCATATTTCTCTAAAACAAACGCTGGAGACACGGCTGGTGACAGATAAACTGCACCAGTCACACAAAGGCCTGAGCTCTTAAAATCTTTTCCTTGCATGGAAGCATTAACGATGCCCTAAAAAGGGGAGAGAAAGTGCCCAAGGCATTGGCAAATAAAACAACAACTATATCAGGAGAGCAAAAATTGTCCAATCGAAACCCCCGAAGCGAAATAGTATCCTTGTTTCTATATACTTTTTGGGTATGTAATGAAATCATCTAATCACGGCAGAGGGGAGCGGGATGGGGAGGAGGCGGGGTAGGGTATTTCTAAAGCAGGATAGCAGGGATGATGAGGAGGAGAAAAGACATAAAACAAGAGAGGATAAAGGATTGCTAAAAGACAAAAGCTTGCAGCAGTTGCACAATCAAAAATGAAACCTAGATGCAGAAGCAATCTGAACTGTTGGAATTATCTGTGCGTCCGCAGAGGCGGCGGAGCGTTTTGAAACACAAATTTTCCAAAATGCCCTTTGCGTTGTTCGTTGCCACAAGCAGATCTCTTTGCAATCTTCACAATGTCTAGTGTGTCTATAAGCAGTTGTTCAGGCGATCCTTCTTCATGGTGCTTCTTGGGTAGTTCTTGGGGGGGAGGGGGATTGTTTAGCAGAGCTTCCCCCAAAAGTTTTGTGTCCTGCTTCCCCTTCTCCGCCGCCTATGTGGGAAGATAGACAATCTTGCACCTTGCGGTCTTGAGAAAACAAGATACTGATTTAGAGTCTAACTATAACCCACCTCATCTACACTCCCAGAACATTCTCCACTCTTAAAAGGCGACCGGTCACCAGTAAAATACAGAAGAAGATAATAAATTGCCGAAGTAAATATGTTGTCAGAGCCGCTAACACTGACATAGCGTGGAAATGGTTCCGTATCTGTAAGCGAAAACACAACAGTCAGTGATTTCTTTATATCTGAACATGCTGTATTTATTTAGCTGTGAAGATACACCTGTGGGTCTGATAGTTCACAAAATTAATGTCTTGTTGAAACTTTTATCCGTTTTCGACATCACCTTTCCTGCCTCCGTACAATTTTTTTTAAGGGGCTTTGCTTTCTCTTGGCAGGGAACTGGTATCTATTTTGCCTCACTTTGAGGTTCCTTCCACAACGCTTTCTTGTGCTCAGAAGTGATGGCCTCCTTCAAGGATTTGATCATAGTCCACATCCCTAGTGGATTGTTTTTGCTGCATCAAAACTCTCTTGACTGGATAAACTAAAACTTCCCCCTTTATGTTTGAACAGGCTACGTCATGATGATATTTCTGGTTTAGGTCAACTCTGTGCTGAGTCATTCATCTGTGCCTTAACCCATGCACAAAATGCTGTTGTAGAGTTGTGAAGAACATGTCAAACAAATTTCACCAGGGAGCAAAGCCCGCGTAGTAGGCATCGAAAGGGATAGGGGATAGGGAGGAAGGGATAAAAGAGGGGGATTGGAGAGAGATGGTAAGGAACGCCTGCTATAAGAAGCCCCTTTTGTTCATTGCTGCGGACGCTGGCGTCCGTAAATTCCTGATTGGCTGACCCATGCTGAGTAACTTGTTGGCGTGTACCCTGGCGCGTATTAGTGAGAGACAAACACGATGAAGGCATCAAGGAAATGTGTTCTACTGGCATAACCTTTGGAAGATCAAAATTTCTCCCATCATTTAGCACTTCCCTTCCCTTTTTCCCTCTTTCGCGCTTTTCTCCCTCCCCCCTCTCCCTCCTCTTTTTGCGCTTGATACGCAGGTTACAGGGAGAACTAACCATAGCAGTGTTGTGGTCATTTTTGCAGGCATAGTTTTAAAACTTGAAAAAGTTGCCCCAACTTTTCCAAGTTTTAAATGATGTCCATCCTTGCCATCAGTAGCAACAGCCCACAGGAAAACGTTTCAACGCTTAAATATAGCATTAAATAAGAAAACCGTACCAATTTTTTTTTGGAATTCAATTGATGGGAAAAAAGATAACAAATTCTTGGTTTGCAACCACGTGACAAGGCGGCCATGTTGGGGGTCAAAACAAAAGAATATTTCCTGGAAGAATGTACATGAAAATAGAGTTTAGTTCCCAGAGGAGAGAAATGCTTTTGTTCTTGACCACCAACATGGCCGCCGTGACGTCACGTGTAAACCAGCAATAGTGTGGCTTAGCCTCAAATTTCTCCTCAAATTTTACTTGATCTCAACAGCAGCAAATTGTGATTGCACAAGTGAAAAAAAGACACAATTATTATCAAACATAAGAACCATGTACTTACAGTCCTTCAAGGAATTCCACGACTTGATGGAAAAGACCTCTCTGTAAAGAGGGCAGTTGGCGCGAACGAAGAAGCAGTAAGCAAGATGACCAATCTGTGTGGACAAAAAAACTTTTAACCTCGGTCACTGAAGTCCAGTAAACCTTCAATACCATGGGTGCTGACAGATCAGAGAGGAATCCATGGAGAACAAAGAGAGTATATAGAAGAATTGGATATCAGATAGAATTCTGCAGCATTTCTCCATAAGAATATCTGACAATTGAGGAAGACAGTGTGTATTCAATATTCAGATACCTCAAAGTTACTCACTCAACAGAGAGGAGTCTCGATATTGGATGAAACACTGTGGCCTTTATTCAAATACCCTTCTCCACACAATACTGACCTCCTCTAAACACACTCATGTTTATGATGTATGGATTTAAAATTCATTAATTATTCATGCAGTCAAAAGCTAATAACTTACGACCATTTGGGTCAGGTGGATGAATCTTGATATATTACTTGAACCTCCATGTGCAACCACCTCTCAAAAGCAACCGCCCATATAGAACACCACAATTTTCTCAGTCAAATTACTTTAGATAGAGCCTCTTGTAAGCAACCATCTCTTGTAAGAGACTGCAATTGACCCCTCCTGAAATTACCATAACATACCATAATGCTCTTTGTTTGTGACCCCAAAAGTTTGCATAAGCATTGTTTTCAGTTTCATTAGGGCCATTTTAACTCCCAAAAGAAACCGAAGACAATGCTTATGGAAAATTTTGGGGTGACGAAAAAAGAGTATTATGGTATGTTATGGTATTTTCTGGAGTGGTCAATTATTTTTGAGGTGTCAGTTTAATAGTTTTTCCATTATTTTCTTCCTATAAGCCACCACTTGATATAATAGTCTGATCTCCATGTTCACTTTATCTGACACCCTCCTCCGATTACCTGAAGTTCTAACGTTTAGTGGAACTACAGAGCAACACATTTTGTAACTTGGAAATTGTATGCAATGAATTCCTCTTTAAAAGGTACAATCACGGACAAACGTCTTAGGACACTTTTGCATTTCTGGGGCGTTTTTCAATTCACACAGGTCCAACCCCTCCCCTCACCCCACAAACAATGTTGGACACGTGTATCTAGAATCTTTTCCGAGTTTCAACTTTGTATGGGGTGGGGGAGGGAGAACTGCAAGAACATTTCGAAAAGAATGCACTGTTTTAAGAGGAAGCCAAGGAATGATAGAAAAATATGAATATTGCACTACTGTCCCAAGGACTTTTGTCCAGGATTGTAGGTACATATTAAAGGACATGGATATGGGCCAGGTTGTGCAAAGTTCAGTTAAGATGACCCAGGGTTGGTGCCAAATTTGAACTCAGATATGAGAGCTAAAAAGTATAATTCTCTTTCCCTACAATTTGATGAGTGGATACCTTAAAAAGAATAGAGAAAATTATCAGAGAGAGTGCTTTTGATAAAAAGAAAAAGAAACACGGGTTAAAATTTAACCCCGGGTTAGCGCTTACCGGTGTTCAAACAACTTGGCCCTGGTTTATTCTTATAAGTGATCACCTCCTATAATCTGCCCCTGAATCTTTGCATGTTGTGTGGTCGCTTATGGTAGGTTCGGTTTTATTTTCAAGAAGCAGAGAATCTTGGTGAAACTGCATCTTAGTAAACTAACAAGACACTTACCACAGCTTCTGTATCATTGTCTGCATTAATTTCATATTCTGGAGGTTGACTATCATTTGCCAAAATATACAGAGTTCTGGCTAATGTTGCAGCAATCTTTGCAAGTTTCTACAATGAAAGACATCCAAGTCAAGGCCTTTGGTTTCACCCACAAGTTGGAACTCTTACCATTAGTTACAACTGGTTGGCCATGGCCATGAACCCATTTGTAAAATAATTCTGTTCAAAAACTGAATCATTGGATATTGCAATTCTAGAGCTCTGATTGGCTTAGCCATCATGGTATATGAGTCATTATACCATGCTCTCCAAGTATGGTAACTGTGCCCATCTCCTCAAACTTAAAAACTAGCTGAAAATTGGTTGTTTTTAAAGTCTGAGAGAATTCTTGATATGTTGTGCATGTTGGATATGAGATGATTATAGCCAAATCAGTGCTAAGCGCCTTGTTGGCTATCTACCATCTCATAACCAATGCGCACTCTTGGAAAATTGTTAAATACTACCAACAGTAGTGTTGGTGCTTCAGTGACACCTCTCCGAAAAAGCTTATTTTGTTTTCAAGATTTTCGATTTTGTTTTCAGTTTCTGGCAAGCGGCTTTTTATTATAGCAAAGAAATTAATTCCTCAGCTGGATTTGGCTGGTTGAAAATGTTTCATTCTATCTGAAGCACTTCTCAGATCTGGGTAGTGACGCGTCACCAGTACTCATTCGGAGCTGTCATTAAGGGCCGTAACCCATAAACCCGAGTACAGCTGAGCTCACCTTGATGTTACAAGTGATCAAAGTAGGAAGCTAAAGGTGGCACTATAAATTTTTGTATTATGTTACAGTTGAATCTTCATTTGCTACAGCTGCTTAAAAACTTAATGACAGAACTGTCATTCCTCAAACGTCATTTCACAGGGAAACCAGTGGTGACATCATAAGATGTCAGCTGTTTTGCTCAGGCTAACAAAATCTCAGCTTCATAACTAAGCTACGAGCAGCCTCTCTTTTCCTTCAGATTTAGTAAGGGGAGTGCACCCGCACGTGAGCGTTGAGCAGCCAAGCTGCAAGACATGAGAAACGAGTGCCTCTCCCATGTCGCGCCTTCAGTCACATGCGTGGTCATTTGAATGTCTCGGGTGTTTTGCTCGATGGACCAAGAAAAAAGAAAGACTGCTCGTAGTCTACTTCATAACATACTTGTAAGAAAAATATCTGTGTTTAGGGTTAACATAAAGCAGGCAAAGTTACAGAAGAGAGGCAACGAACACCTCCACAAAACATTTTTGGGAGGTGTACTCTTACAGAATTGACCATTCAGAAAGGGTGGACTGTATTTTTAATATGAAAATTAAACACATACCTTTGTAAAGTCATTTAAAAGATAAACTGTATCATTCTCCTTTGAGAAATTGCCTCCTACTTGGTAGAGATCATCAAAGTGACTATTGTAGAATCTGAAAATGCGAGATCAGTAGGTTAGGTTGAGAAGAAACTAGTGACCACATTGACAGATTTGGACACAGGAGTCACTTCATGAGTAGGTCAAGCATGATCATCCAGGTGAATGTAGTCCTGAATAGGACTATTGCTAACAGTGACTGACATTTTGACAACCTGTGCAATAGTCATATGATTATTATAAATAAAAACATTATAGTGATGGCTTTATGAAGGTCAGAGAAGTTTAATTTGACGACGCTTATGTCCTTCTTTATCTGAATTCTTTGGTTTTTTGTTCTAGTTAAAGAGGTATTTTATTTTAACAGCACAACCCACTTAATTTGGACGCTTTCTCTGGTCCCTTCCGTAATAACAGGGTTTGACTGTTATTCTTCAAGGAAATTTATGGAGATCAGTCAGGAGAATATAATGTGTGTAGATAACAGCTGACATTTTGTGACGCTACCACTGGTTACCCAGAACAAGTGCAGACATTTAATCCCATGGGCGTACTCCGGATTTTAAGTGACAGGGATGATCAAATAGGGACAAAACTCAAAACCCAAAAAAATTCTTAGGGCTTCCAACAAAACCCAAAACAATCCCTGGACCAAAACTGACCGCTCAAAAATCTCATGCCGAATTTCCAAGCCTTAAAAATATACAGAAAGCATTAAATGATTTCATACAAAAAATGAAAAAAAAAAACATTACGCCCAGGGATACTGGGGTACTACCAGTGCTGGATCCAGACCTTGCGATAGGGGGGGGGGGGGGGGGGGGGTGGTCTCCAAAAAAATTTTTTTTTCCCTTTGGGCCTCAGTTTGGTCTAAGATAAATGGGAGAGGCCGGACCCCCGAGGCCCCTCCCTTGGATCCACCACTGAGTTTGCATGACACTAATGTTTCTTACTTGTTTGAATAGTGCTCTTTATGATCTGTAAGTACAACCCCAGGAATCTTCTTATCAGATCTCAAGAAACTTTGAAATGATGCAGGTGGCAAAGGCTGTGTAGTATCAGGTTTACTGACATTCAAACCATATAACCTTCCAGCATTTTGAAAAGCATTAAGCAGATCCTTTACCTGAAAAAGCAAGTTGTATTTGCCTATTGAAATTTCAGTCAAAGTTGAAAAAAATGGGCAAGAATTGCAGACGAAATAAACCCCAGCTAGTTAGGATCATTGTACATTTCTGGGAAACTGCCCACCTACCCCTCCCTTAAGCCAATATTTTGCACTAAGTGAATGCAAGTGTTAATGTTGAGTTAGGGGAGGGGTAGGTGATAGTAATATCCAGAAAGCAGTGCCAAGATCCCTTATCTGGATCCCCACTTGCCTGCGTGCAGACGTCTCCTATTTCCTTTGTTGCACGCGGAAAAGGGACGTCTGCGTAACGCCGTCGCTAATCGTGTTCCAGCGTCCCGCTGGCAGGGTATTCTATTTCACACAAATTGTGAAATAATATCCGGTTAGAAATAACAGTTGACAGGCCAAACAAAACATCATAAGCTCGTGAGACGGGCGAAACGTGACCTTGAGAGTCTGCTTGAACAGAGGTTTTTCTTCTTTTCTCTCTCGCGCGAAGATTACTAGCACTACACAGTGCATGTAGCATTCCAACCTTTGACTGAGTAAGTCTCATTTTTGCCGCGCTAAGTCTTCCATTTAGAGGTCATGAAGCAGGTTTGTTACATGCATACTGAGTAATCATTTCCTGTGGTTTATGCTTCTGTGGGTGTTCCCGATAGGATTTGATTTCAGATGCAGTTGTAACGTGTTTAAATTTTCTTGACCTCTGTTTGTTACGGCTAAGTAAAGGTTTTAGTTTCTTTGGCTGGCTTTCTCCGAAATGCCTGCGTGGTGCGAAGTCCACGCCGCTTTTGTAGTTTTCTCAGACACTGTTTACAAATATGATGTGATGTGTCATGCACAGTAAATTGTAAAGAAATAATTTCCTCGTACACGTTAAATTTTCCGCGTCCCCGCACAAGATTTCGATCGCTCTGCTTTTCAATCGACGAAAAACACAGCACACAATCGCACATGTTTTGATTTGTTTTGGTTAGAAAACCCCGCTTACATAAATCATTTGAATCACCGCATACATTATCAGACCACATTCGATAACAACCAATCAGCGTTAAGTCAAACAATGTGCACTGTGTGTCAGCCTATCACAGCGTGTTCCCAAGATCTTGGGAACCCAGCAGGACGCTGGAACACGATTAGCGACGGCGTTATGCAGACGTCCCTTTTCCGCGTGCAACAAAGGAAATAGGAGACGTCTGCACGCAGGCAAGATCCCCACTTGTCTCAATGAATTCCCTGATCTATGTTTTAAATTTCCCTACAACCTGATTGGCCAATTGAACAATGGCATTTTCAACAGGCAAATCAAAGGGCATACTGAAATCCTGGAACACAGCCAGGGAGCCCGGAACAGGGATTTTGGTGTTGGCTTGCAGACGGACTTAACCAGAGGTTTATCTTCGTCTGTGGTGCAGGCTTAAATAAACCATGAACCCTTGTAAAATTCCAGGAATGTTGATTGTGTAGTGACCAGGAACAAGAATGACCAGGGCACCCAGCAGATCACAGAACTAAACTATTTTCCTTTGGTGTTTATGGTTTGGATTTTTTAATGCCAAGTGGGCTTCAGAATCACATTCCAGATATATTTCTAAAAATTAATGTTCCAAGTCTCACAGTAATATCAAGAAAGATGTTTCATGTACGCTTACTTTCAGTATGACACAAAAATTTATATGGATGCGAGCTGCTAACACTGAATGAAAAGCTACTGGTAAGTTCATTTATTTAACAGTTAATGAATGAGGCTGAGTATCTTATGAAGAATTATGGAGATCGAGGAGGGTGTTATCCGTCGAGGCCGTAGGCCGAGGTAGATAACACCCTCCGAGATCTCCATAATTCTTCATATGATACGAAAGCCGAATTCAATAACTGTTTTATTATTCATTCAAAATAATTCCTAGTTTAAAAACAGCTAAAACATGCTTACCGCCATCGATCCATCGATGTTCAGTTCATCTTCGGTAGTGTACGTTTAGGTTTGTTCAGCTCTGCAAATATTCTCCAAATAGCAGATGTCGCCCTTTGAGTTGTCTCCTTGCTGTTCTTGCCATGTTTTTAGCTATTTTTTCGCCTAGTTCTTACTCTTAAAATGAGTGAGATGTCCGCCATTTTTTCAAGTTCAAAACGAAAACAACTCAACCTCGTCCCTAGGTCTTCTCGGTGAACAGTGCCTTAACCTGCGAAAATGCTGCATTTTTGACGTCATTTCCTCGTTAAAGTCAAATTTCTTCCAAATTTGGTCATCAGTAACTGGTTATGGTGAATTAAACGTGTGCTTTTAGCCAATCAGAATCGGGGAAATATTTTGAATGAATAATAATGCTATTTAAAAAAAATAGAAAAATCCTTGGCTCAGTGTTCCCTCATCACTAAGTGGCAAGACAAGCTTGTGTTTCACCTACTTGACTTCCGGTGTTCTTTATTGACACTGGATCAGAATGGACCCACAAAGGACCATCATCATCTATCAACCCTACTTGGTTAACTTCTATAAAGTACTTGATATTTGAAGTCTCCATCGTGAAATTCTTTTTTTTGGAACTTCCAGCCTAAGAAAAATATTGTTTGGAACAACAAAACAACATCAGTGAGTAAACTTTTTTTTATTTCCTACGACTGGATAATATGTTTTAGTAAAATCCAACTAGTGGTCTATTATCAATGCTGCGTTCTGATTGGTTGAGCTACTTCTAGGCTATATGTTATAGCCCACTTGTAACGAAAAGTGCCGGCTTTAAAAACCAAAACAATGGCAGCTGAATTGCGTTTTGCTAGCTAAAGTTTTCTCGTCTCGATATTTTTGACCAACTAGTTGGATTTTACTAAATCAATTATTCCTCTTGCCCTCATGGCCTCTGAGTCAATAGCCCATTCGGCCTTCGGCCTCATGGGCTATTGACTCAGAGCCCATTCGGACTCAAGGAATAATTGTTAATTATCATAATTACGATCACCCAACTAGTTTACTAGTTTAGCTTTTTAGTTATTTTGGGTGTCCCACTGTTGTAAGTACTGTTTATTCATAATTATATTCTTGTAATTCTTTTAGTTGTATACAGTAGTAGAAATAAACTGTTGTTGTTGTGGGCTCCCCTCAAGTTTTCTTAGAGCACTGCCCTGACCAAGAATGGTTGCAGCTGACATTTTATCAACAAGTTCTAATTCAGTCCTGAAAGCGACGTCCGTGAAAATCTTGTATTCTTTTGCATCAGTGTACAGTAGAAGGGCTTACAATAATTTGTGAAACAACATGAAAATCTGTACTTTGCATGATGCAAATATGTCATTTACCAAAAGTTTTATGAAAATTTGTTCTAAAGCTAAATGAAAAAATACCAGCATTACAGTGAACTGGAATCCCTGGAAATATCAACAACAGTAAACACTCAATACTCACTTAGAAAAGAACAGATTTTCATTTCCAAATATATACAGATTTATATTTTCCAAAATAGCAGATTTTCATTTCACCAAGTACAGATTAATAATTGCAAAGTAGAGATTTTCATTTTGTTTTGTTTCGTGAATTGTAGTGAATCAGTAAAAGGGGCAGATGGAAAAGGCGATTAATAAATAATATTAAACAAATGGACAAAGAAGCTGGCATACCTTCCATGTTCGATCATCTGAAGGAAACTTCTTACGCACCATATCATATACCATTCGAGATGAGCCAATGTAATCCCAGCTTTCCTGTAATGAGGGGTGAAAGGGATTATTTCATGATAAAGTGCTGCTACTTTCCCTCTTTCAAATCTAGACTAAAAGCATTTCTCCTTAGCTGAATCAGATAATGTAGATAACGTAAAATACCGAAAATAAGCCCCGGGGTTTATATTTTTCAAAGGCCCTTTTTGCGCTTCAAAATCGATTGGGCTAGCCTTATAGTTGGAAGTAAATTTACCATTTTTGCTTTGTTTTACTTTGTATTTGAGGACAATTTTCCAAGTACAAGCCCCCGGTGGGCTTATATTTGGAGGAGCTTATACATGGAGGGGCTTATTTTCGAAATTTTACGGTACCAGATGAAACATTATTCACATCAATTAACCTTTTAATACTCAATATCCATATTCAAACTCTCTAGACTGATGTGCAAATTTGTACATTTTCTTAACAACGAAAACGTTTACTGTTACATCCAAATAGAGATTTTTACATGTTTTGATAGCTATTGAAAAGAAAACAAGAAATTGTTACATAAAATTATGCATTATGATAACACTAAGATGTCTACAAGCTAATTAAAAGAACATACATTTTTGTGCTAGTGCCTACACAGTGGTAAAGAATTGATAAGCTCAGAGAAATTGATAAAAGACCAAAGCTTTTCCCGTAGATTATCATTTCATAAATTCTCCTAACCTTTTCTCTTGATGTTGTATATTTGATATGGTCAGGGGAGAATATTGATCTTGGTCGCTCTTGGGTCTTAAAGGGTCCAATACAGTATATTTTCAGGATTTTCATCAGAGACTTACCCCGTTAAAAAGTGTAAACATAATTGGATTCTTGGGAGCTGGAAAAGACCCCTGGAAGAAATTGCATATTTTAAAGTGTCATTAAAAATCACATTCTGTCCCTACATTCATGTCTTTTCTTTGCATGTGACTTGTACATTGTATTATAAAACTAATCTTTTCATATCACACAACTAGTTTAATCAAGTTCCAGTCCTAATAATAGAGAGATCCGAGTTTACCGCGAACCTCTAACCGCGGTTTGCAGTTACCCGTTTGCGGTTCGACGTTCAAACATAATGCGATTTAGATTGGCGGTGGATTAAAGAAGTGAATTCTGGTTTATTTTTCCATTTAGAAATAGCAGAAATATCAACCAGTGAAAATAAAAGAAATTTATGGTAACACTGGGTTATCTAGCAGCAAAGAGCTGTAAATTCTTACATTACTTCTCCTCGCAAATTTGCGGCTGCCATTTTGAATCAGCAGCCACGAACGGCACTTGTTTTCAAGATCGAATAGGATTTATCAAATTTAGGACTTCGCCCAAATTTGTGCCTCTCTTAATGGATAAAGACTTGCTCTGCAAGATTTTTGTATCATTATGTGCGATAAAACAAGAATTATACGCTAAAAGCTTTCAGGTAAGTGAAAACCTACCTCCCCACATTGAAAACGCATGTCGTAAACCTCAAACGTGACGCAAAAGACTTGTCACGTGACCTCCAGCGGTTAGAGGTTCGCGGTAAACTCGGATCTAACACTCTCTACTAATATTGCATGGGATCTTTTCCTGAGAGCATTATTTTGAGGCTGACGTAACATCCCACTGGTGACGAAAATTCAACTTCTCTCCAGTTAGGGTTTAAGGTGCATTTTTTTTCCGTTCTGTATTTTTAACAGAAAAGTCAAGATAACAAGACTGGAAGATGAGTTACAGTTGTAAATAGCAGGCCATTTCTGGGGTTGCCCAAGGGCAGTTTCCATTCGACCCAAAATTCTAGAAATATTTCGGTTTAGTTTGGTCCGACCAGAATATTTGAGACCAGTTTTGAAGGTGGTCCACTTTGACTGGTCTGGTTATCTCAGTTGGTCGGACCAAAATGTCCCTATCCCAAGTACCATTATTTTGTATCCTGCTTACAAGAACAATAACCATATATGCTGTGGCTTGGGTCAGGTGTGTAACCCAAAATGTACCGTTCCGTTCAAAATTTCAAACCGGAATTTTTGTTTTAAAGTGAGGCTACAATCTTGGACAAAATAGATAAAAAAATTTTGAATCCCACTCCCTCCAAATCAAGGATGGGGAAAAAGGTGTGTTTTGGCTCTCACACAACTTCATCCTTGACTTGCGGGTGGGGGTTTACTGCATCATTTTATTCTGTCCAAGATTGTAGGTACAAAGTTATTGACATGATATTGATTTTTTACCTGCAGACAAATATAACTCATCTTCACAAGAACAGTTTTGCACTTAAACTTGTTTTGAAAGTGAGAATTTTTGGAACTCAGCCTATTAGACCCAGTCAAGAGGCAAACAAAAAGACTATAGTCAGCACTGCGAGATCTTATTATTTTGTTTTGTAAAGGTGAGCAAAGCCTACTTACATTTCTTTTCATATCTCCTAACAACTTTGCGGCAGCTAACAATACAATGATACCAGTACCATCATTTTCAACTCCTGGTGTTAAATCATGAAAGAATGAACTGGAATCCAGCTATATAAGGTAAAGGTATTGAGCACAGTTAAACACTATTGATATCACGTTTTCTGATAATTATTCCTTGGTTTCAAAATTTCAATTGAGCCTGAGTTTCCACAGTTCCAGACAAAGTATACAAAAATAACTTTGGTTTGAAAAGTTTAAAACCAAAACTTTAAATTCACCATAAAGTCACATCAAATATGATTGAGCCACCTATAAGTGTTCTTATAGAAAAAATCACATGGATGAAAGATTTTTTGCTAGCTTAGTGCTTTATGTTAAATAAATACAGTCAAACCTCCCGTAAGCGACCACCTAAAAAGCAAAGATTTAGAGGTTGTTCATGGGAGGTGGTCGCTTACAAGAATTGAACAACAGGGGCTCTTTTCTGAGTAGAGGTACCGAAAGATATATTTTTTGAAGAAGAATATATTGCATGCAGTTTCCAAGTTACCATAATTAAGTTCTGTTATAACTATAAGCTTTTTGTATTCTCTGAGAAGCAAAGTATATATGCAACAAAGAGATCAGACTCTGCGGCTGCGGTCACCTCAGAGAGGTGGTCATTTACAACAAGAGATTTCAACTGTAGAAAATTGAATGGGAAAATTTTGGTGTTTTAGATAGCTGGTCCCTTATAAGAGGTGATGATTACACAAGGAGGTTGGATTGTATTCAGGCTTATAACTACTGTACAGAGACAAAAAGCATTAATTTATAGCATTACCTTTGCAGCAACCATCACCACCTCCTTCTCAGCCAAAGGTTCTTTTATAGGGTACAGAGTTCCCCAGACATTCTGATCTCCTAGAGGCTGGCAAAACTCACCTACAATGTAAGTAGAAAGTAAAATTTAATGTTAATGCCTAGCTAGGTAGCCCAAAATAGGAAATTTCATTCACCAAGGTAAAGAGTCCATATTTTATGTCGGCAGCTCAAAATAGCCATCGGGCTAACAATCCGCAGGCCGAAGGGTGTGCTCATTTTACCCCCCTCCCCACCCATTTCCATCAGTGCTCTGTTTTAAGGGTGTTTAAAGCTACTTGAAGCTACACAGAAAAAAAAGAAGTCAAAAGAAGGATTTACGGGCACTAACCAACTGCACTAATCTTTCCTTTCCACAGGCATTTAAGGCAGCACAGAAAGCTACAATGAATAATATATATAAAGCGAAAAGAATACTCTTTCCACAAACAGATAATCAGATCTTCTTGAAGACTTACTGCCTGTAGGGTTTGGCATTTTGGTTTTCCTTATACATGTTGGAGTATCTTTGGCAGCATACATGAAATCTTTTAGCTCAACAGCACACAGTGGGTAATCAGGTTTTGCTTGGCTGTTGTGCTTCTGGTAACACTGTGGTCAAAACAAGGTACAGTAACTGTTAAAATGATTAAATTCACATTATTTGTGTGACAAAGAATTTAGCAGGAAAGTACTAATTTAGGACACTACTCTTATGTCTCGGACAAGAGACAAGATGGCCACCTCAGAGCCATGCATTTCTGAGTTATTTCAAGACTCTGGGTATTGGTCCAGCCCTGGGAATCGAACCAGTGATTTTCCACTCTGTAGTCAAGCGCTCTGCAGACTGAACTGATCCTGTTACAGTTAATGGCATGGATACATTAGAAAAACTATTAAATAAGTAAAAAAAGTACTTCTTGTCCTGCATCAATAGGCAAAAATTATGGGATGCAACTAACACAGATTTTCTAGGTAGGCCTAAGTAGAAGGCCAATTTTGAGGTGACTCACACAAAGGATTAAGATTTTGCAGGTGTTGGAATGTCGTCTGCACAGTTATACAGGTATGTATGGAAAAATTGCTGGACAACAAGATGTGCAGGGTTGCAACTTGAAACCTACAAAGAATTGCCCTTTTAAGAGTAAATGGCAGTTACATTGAAAAATTCAATTATGAACATGAAATTTTTTCCAAGTAATTATGCTGTACTAGCATCCTTTAGACCAATATAAACCCAGATTCTGCAATTGAATTACTATACATTAGACTAAAAACAGATCACAGCAAGCTATTTTTACAGTTTCTAGCTTCTACCTCTACAAGATCTGTCACTTCTTTCTCGTCAGTGAGAGCAAACATTGGAATATCATAGTACTTAAAAGACATGCCGGTACCCTGCAAACAACAAAAACATAAACTGTGAACTAACAAACAAACAAACAAACAAAACGTAAAGGAGCTAACATGGACAAATTACAAATTAGTAATGAGTAGTGGGTTGAAAAAATTTTTCAACCCACTAAGGTGTGGCCTAGTACAAAAAGTATTTTTGTTTTGAACCAATTTTAGGGTATTCTGGACTTAGCACCATGAAACACTTTTCAGCAGCACCTCTCAAAATTATTTGATCTATGAACATTAACAATATCCTAGAACAGGGTTAACAGAGCCTCACATCTTTTAAGCGAGCTCTCAAAACATACTTTTTTAAGATAGCTTTTTAATTGACTTATTCATTTATTTTCAAGTTTTTATTTTTATCTGTTTTTATTTTATTTTATTATTTTATTATTTTTTTTTAACATAGAATTTAATCAACTTATATTTTTATGATAGCTTTTAATTATTTTGACTTATTCATATCTTATCGTCTGTTATGTGCATATGAAAATATTTCTACTGTATGAGCAATATAAGTTTTATATTTATAACTATTATTATTCATTAATAATAATTATAAATACACAATTTTTTTGCCTAACTCAGTTCAACAGACACTTACTTTGTCTTTGTTTTGACATTATTGTAGTATAAACTAATCTACCAAACAAAAACTTATTTTTCTATGACTTTTAACGACCAACAATATTATTAAATTCCTTGACTTTCCAGGCCTAGAAAATGAAATTCTTAAACTTCGTGACTCTCAAGGTTTTCTATGACCGATACAAACATTGTTGAATAATGATTTAAAAGTATAGTTCACAACATTTTGAGGTAACAATAGTATCACAGTTCCAATCTTTTCATGCCTGTGACTTTTTTCTTCACAAATTTGAGAATACAAGAGAGAGATAAAATTTGATTGTCCTGATTCATCCTTATAATTCACTTGGTCTTCAGAGTTAACTCACACAACAATCTATTAATAGTAACCATTTTGACCACGAAGCAAAATTTTTGTTGAGAAATTTTAAACTGAAATATATTTTGTGAAATTATCAGAGAAAAAAAGTCAAAAATTTGAACCCACAAAGACGAAAGACTTTTTGTTATTCAACTAAATTGCCAAGGGAAATTCAATATTGATTACTTACATCTTTGTTCCACTTCACTTTTCTGCAGTTTGCATAATCCTTATCACCATTATATGCCCCTGAGAACAAAACAAATATAATTTGGGAGGTTTTTCTCACTACTCTTGAAAAAAATCACAGAAGGAAATAGTCACAGATGACAGTAAAAATATTATTGAGAAGTAGATATTGTGTACTGACACTGTCAAAGTGCATCAAGCTCTAACATTATAGCACATGTGCTACATGTATGCCTCACCCTGGTGACTACACACACAGGGGACCCATCCAGTGCAAACAAAAGAACCTACATAATATGCAGATCTGGACCTATCCTACTATGTTCTTGTGAACTGCCACAAAGATACACATTTCGTTTTTTCTTTCAGGGAAAGAAACTATTAACAGAAAAAAAACTATTACAAAAAAAAAAATAGAGCAAACTGACAGCAAACTGAGTCCCTAAAAGCCGCAGCACTGTCACTTACCAAAACGATTGTTGGGACAAGCATAATCAGGAGAGGAACCTACAAGACAATAAATATTACTATTATAATTTATTATACACTCAGATATGTTCTATGAACACTGGAAAGAAATATAATACTCTTAGATCAATAACAGGATAAAAAGCTCACTTTAGATGTAGGAATTAATTATTTTATTTTTATCTTACTGTCACATATTTAAATACTGAGGACAAGTAAGTTAGTCTAAGTTTCAACCAGTAACATAGCCTTGAAAAAGTGACATAAGACAGATGAAATAGACAAATTTAGAGAAAATGATGGACTCAAACTGTGACAGCAAGGGAGACAAGTGCAAATAAAAATTAATAGTAAAGTATCACCATGGGCATGGATTCTTCCTCAATATGTGAAACAAAGGGTTTTGAATGGAGGGTGGAGGCAGGAGCTCTCATATGAAACAGGCAGGTATGCTCATCGAAAAACTAGAATAATGTTATTAAACTGCTAAAGGAGAGCAACCAAGGCGTGGCTCAGACTATAATTTGACCTGAAAGTAGACCATACTCCAACACAGTATCACATCCCCTTAGGATACCATAGCGACAAAAATATTACCTAAATTACATTATTTTTGAACACTTAAATAAGACCGAAATCTGCAATTTCCACCCCTAAGTGAGACAGCAAGTATCCCTGTCATTTGCATAAGGGAGTCCCTCCCCCCTGGGTTTTAAAATTCAGACTAAGGACTTACATAGCCCCAACCCACCCTCACTCCACTATAAGAGGCTCTTTACACTGGAAAGTAGAACATGCAAAATATGAGAGGATTTTAAACAGCAGATATAACTTAAATGAGTTAAATTGTTGAGGAATTTCAGCCAATTTATTACGTGGGTGTTTTGATACACAGCATCAAACATCCCCTATCCCCAATTATAAAATAACTTAGATAGTATTAGTACTTTGATTGGCCGAGAGGTGTGTTTGCACGAGAGAGTAATATAAACAGGGTTGTAATATCAAGATGTTTTGCTCTTCATGCTCTAATCACACAAGTACGAATTTGAAAAAGTTTTTGTGTTGAAGACTCAAACAACTACACTTTATTTACCCATTCCCCCATTAACTGAAACTTGGAAAATCATCACAAAACATGATGTGTCAATTCTTTTTTGCTTGAGCTGACATGTTATTAAAGCAAGAAAACTCCGTATATTGGAAAGCCTCTTTTTTGCAGAACAAGAACTGATTACGGGTGCAAGACCTTGTGCACAAGACTTCATGATTGGTAAAAATTTCTCTTTTAATCAGCGCCATAACAAAGAGTTTTGCGATTTTTCTTGGGAAAGTTAATGTATAATAAAAGCAATAGGAAACTTTTTTCCTGAATTTGGCAGATCTTAGCCTGACATAAGCACTCGAGGGGTTGGGAGAATTCTAGAATATGCAAACAGGGAAAACGTTTTCAATTGCTTAAACATAATTCTATAGCAAAAACACCTTAAGGAAAAACACCCCTAGCCGTCTGTAACCCTACACCTTACCCTTATAATTATGTTTAAAGACTGATTGATACCCCATAGACCCAGCTACCCTTTCTTGTCCTCCATGTGAGAGGCGCCTTCAAGCACAACATTGTCCCATCAGTCACAGACAGACCCACATATCCTAAATGGCGACCCCCAAGGGATGTTTCTGGACTTCACTCGCCATGATTTGCACATGTCAGATAACACATCCTGACATTTTACTTCATGCTCACAAAATACTAATAAAATTCTTGTGCATCACTTTGCCAAAACACGTTACTACATGGTACATTGACTAGATCAGGCTTCAAACCATAAGAAATAAAGAAGTCTGAAGTTTTAAGACATCAATTACAAAGAAATGATTAAAGAAGGTGTGAACCATTTTCTGGAGTATATCTGTATTTTCCAGATGGGACAGCTATTGCCAGGGCTCCACTGATCTTTTTTTTGTCCTTCAGTCGTTTAAGAAGACGTCTGAAAAAAATTACAGGTATGAATAGAAGTGAGGTTTGTTTCAATGACTACATACGGTAGTTCTAATAGAACTTAAAATAAATAATTCAACAATGAAATTTAATGCAGGAAACAACTACAGGTGCCATCTCGTGCCGTTGGCCAGCAGTAGATTTGGTGGAACAGGCAAAGTTAGCCTTGCTTGCATCAGCTCCATGTGCTTAGTACAGCATTCTGTGCCACTGGGTATTTTTAGCCTTTCATTTGGATCTTGTGTTTACCTTTTTTTCCCACTGATAAGTTGATGCGATGGGTGTCTAGTCCTGTTAAAATGGGGAATCCAGGGGGGGGGGGTACTTGGGTTAATGTTTGCAGGGTATGTGCCGCTGGCCTCTCAGAGCCCCTACCCCATTATAGTCTATTTTTTTGGCCAATAATAGACCGCATCTTACTTACTTTTTGGAAAATGTAATTTTCGCGATCCCAACTTAGTCACTTTCTATTTATGCATCTACTTTATCAATGCGGTTTCAAGCGGTGGAATGTAATGCGGTCAATGTGAACTTATTGTTAAATTTAATAAACAACAACTTTCTGATTTTTCAACCGAGAATCTGCCCATTTTGAATTCCTACTTACCCCCAAAATCCGAAAATTTGCGACCCCATTCTAGTAAATCTATTGAAAATGCGACTCCATTATAGTCAATCCAGTCATGAGAATGCGACCCCATCCAGCGGCACATCCCTATCAGCCTCTTGTAAGGGAGTACCACCCCTGGGGAGAATCATGGCTGAGATGTGCAGAATCACAACTCATCAGGACACACAGCACCAAGGGGCTGGATGTGCCCAAGTGGAAGTCCGTAGACATACACCCAGCTCTACTAAGAGCTCTACTGGACAGGCACTCAGCTCTATTAAGTGACACAGTTGTTAATGATACTTACAAGTCAAAAAGGTCCGATCTGAACAATGGAATGTAAGGTGCATGAATTCCATTTTCTATGATCCAATCAACGTCCGTTTCATTTTCAATATAGTGAAGCACTCCAACATGGCCATACATACTAGCTGTAATTTAAGTAACGAATGAAAAACATAATAATATACGTCATGTAATGTATTATAATAATTGTTAGCCTTGTGAACAGTCAAACCTCCTTAACCAAATTACACTAACCCTTTAAGTGCCAATGGTGACCAAAAATAATTTTCTCCTAATAATATCCATACATTGTCAAGAGATAAAGTTATGAGAATTAATAAAATGATCACCAAAGGGAAAATGCCTTGATCTTTTATCAAATTCTTTCAAGTAATTCTTAAGAAAATCTATGGAGATCAGTTTGGAGAATTTGTATGTGGATATTGGGGCTTAAAGGGCTAAAGGGAAGAACCCAGTCCTTTGCAATAAAGGAGTACATGTAGTAGCTTGCATCGTAGACATAATTCAACCTCAGTTAGTAACATCTGTGAAGCAGCATCGAAAATCCTTGTTCTGGGCTTCCAATGGACTCGATGAATTACCAAAGAAGCATTTTGAATTTCCTTTCAACCTGTTTGACAAATCCACAATGGCTTTCTTCACAGGCCAGTCATGGCGCAACCTTAAATCCTGACTCAATGAATTACCAAAGAAGCGTTTTGAATTTCCTTTCAACCTGTTTGAGAAATCCACAATGGCTTTCTTCACAGGCCAATCATGGCACAAACTCAAATCCTGACTCAATGAATTACAAGAAAAGCATTTTGAATTTCCTTTCAACGTGTTTGACAAATCCACAATAGCTTTCTTCACAGGCCAATCATGGCACAAACTCAAATCCTGACTCAATGAATTACAAGAAAAGCATTTTGAATTTCCTTTCAACGTGTTTGACAAATCCACAATAGCTTTCTTCACAGGCCAATCATGGCACAAACTCAAATCCTGACTCAATGAATTACAAGAAAAGCGTTTTGAATTTCCTTTCAACGTGTTTGACAAATCCACAATAGCTTTCTTCACAGGCCAATCATGGCACAAACTCAAATCCCGACTCAATGAATTACAAGAAAAGCATTTTGAATTTCCTTTCAACATGTTTGACAAATCCACAATGGCTTTTTTAACAGGCCAATCATGGCACAAACTCAAATCCTGACTCAATGAATTACCAAAGAAGCGTTTTGAATTTCCTTTTAACCTGTTCGAAAAATCCACAATGGCTTTCTTAACAGGCCAATCATGGTGCATACTCAAATCCTGGTACACAGGTGGGGACCCAGAACAAGGATTTCGGCACTGTTTTGCAGACGGACTTAACCAGAGTTTAGTTTCGTCTGTGGCACAGCCTACATGTAAGGAGTAGCTGCTATCATTAAATTTTATCCTTACCTTTCAATACATATACAGTTGACTCCCGATAACTCGCACCCTCGCAACTCAAACCTTGCACTAACTCAAGCCAAAATCGATTTCATGTGGATTTCCATCATACATTTCCTGTACTTTTACCCTCGATAACTCGACCCTCGATAACTTGAACCTCCCGCTATTAACTCAAAGTAATTTAAGCCCTTAAAAAGTCTGGATATAGTTTACTAGAGGAGGATGATGTTGTTTGTCACAATTAAGTTGTGTGTTGTTTGTCACAAGTAGTTGTAAGTGTAATCAAATGGTAAAAAGTGAAATTGGGGAACAACTTCACATGCATTTTGTCCAATATCACGGGTGACAAATTATGCTCATAATCATTGTTTTTTACTGGTTAATTGCATCGAGAACTCCAGGCACTGAAAAGTTTAGCGCATAAAGTTTGGTTCAATTTCACAATTTTCTGAAATTTTCAACAAAATGCCTGTTAGAATCCTTCTTGATGTGCTCTTTCATGTGTTTAGGTTAATTTCTCAAGTGTCTTTTAATGCACTGATATTTTCGTTCATAACATTTTAAAACCTTGAAATTTTGTAATTTCATATGTAAAGTATTATAAATTGATGTTGAAATTTCATGCCAAAGTTACAAAGAAATTTGTCACCCATGAGATTAGAGTTCATTACTACACTCTGTACTAAGAAGGCAGTGTAATCCAGGTTACTTACAGGTACAGCCAATTTGATGTGTAGCATTTGTTAGGATGACACAAGGTTTTATTCCATAAAGGTCTTGATAAATTTTCTGAGCAACCTTATCTCCTGCAGCTGTTTAAAATAATTAATCAAACCACCATTATTATCAGATGACAATAATAATATAAATATGTGCTATCAATCATATGTGAGGTAATGGTGAGGTAACAATAAATGTGCAATATAACAGTTGAACCTCCTGTAAGCAACCACCCAAAATCAGGGCTGTCAACACCCACCCCCCCCCCCCCCCCAACCCCCTCCCCAACATGTCGTCAAATATTGAGAACTGATGGGGAAGGGGGATGATAGATGACGTCATAATGCATGGCAGATTACGACATTTGTGAAAAAAAAAATGCGTGAAAAAGATTTTGTTGGAATTGTAACATTTGACCTAACTGGTTTACTTCCCACCAAACACATTATTGCTTATATTTTAATGGCATACCGGAGTTTGTGAGGAAACGTTCAATGTTAACAGTAAAATAGCTCAAACAATGCAAAATATTTGAAATTTCATTGTCAGAAAGTCGAATCTACAAGAAATGGCAAACTTCGGTGATTATCCGGGAGATTTCAGACTCTCATCTGGAGACCGGGAGAGACGGTTCAAAATCTGGAGTCTCCCGGATTATCCGGGGGAGTTGACAGCCCTGCAAAATTTAAAAATTTGGTGATCACTTATGAGAATCCACAAACAAGACGGTCTCTTCCGGGAAGAAGTTTCAACACATCTAATTTTTGGAAGATAATTTATTGCATGCAATTTCGAAGTTCAATACGTATCAGAATAGTTCCATGTTGTCTCCGAAAGTTTATATTCTTGTACATTTTGCGGCGTACTACATAAAGCAAACAGAGAACACATCATGCATCAAGTGGTCGCTTGAAAGAGGTTAAAAACAATGAAAAATAATAAAACCAAAAGTGGCTTTAAGATAGACAAGTCGAAAGCTAACAAGTCAGTTGTCAAAATTTGCCAAAACCATGCACAATTTTGGCCTGGTTGAAGAAGACTTGATTACATTTAAAATTTCCGTTTTGGTGACATGAACTAAAACTATGCGATCTATATATTGTTGTAAATTAATAACCCACTCACCAGTGTGAAAAAGGACAAGACACAAGCTTACACAAATTGTCCAAACTGCCGGTTTGGTCGCCATATTGAAGGTCCTTATTTTCCCAGAAGAACTTTGGGTCGTGCATATTTTCTCCGAAGATCACTTCCGGTTCTTACAACCGAAAATGTCCGGTAATGCTCAGTCCTCTACAGTGGTCCCGGCCAAGATGGCGGTTGAGTCTGCTGCACAGGTCAGTATTGTTCTTTTCAAAGTTTTGTCATTCTCGTCGATGCTCTATCACAGTCGCCTCGTTATGTATAAAACATTGGGTGGCATTTTTCTCATACAGCCTTACACTCCGTCATTATTTTGTTGTTTTCTTCAATTTGAGCCGATTGCCACCTTGTCACTATCAGGTATTAAATAGAATTTTGACGATCATGTTTACTGTACTGTTGGTTTCCAGCTCTTTGCACGATTAGGAGGGAAACAGACATTAGATGGCTTGGATAAAAATCTCTTTGGTGATATTCCAGAGGGCGTCCAGCCAGGAAGTGTTGTGGAATTTAGTGGCCAGGAGGGAAGTGGAAAGACAGAGATGCTTCTGCATTTAATTGCAAATTGTATTCTTCCCAAGACATGGAAAGATCTGGTACTGAATGGACGTTCTATTGGAGTTGTGTTTGTGGACTGTGATTATCATTTTCAGTTACTGCGATTAGTCACAATTCTTGAGCATAGGATATTAAATGCCATAAGGGAAACACAAGGAGTTTCCATGGCTACAGCAAATATCAACCGGAACAACTCAACCCACCGTGGTAATCAGCAATGTACTTCTGGCTATCCTGAGAAGTACAATGATTATGAAAACTTTATCAAAACTTGTCTCGGACACTTATTTACTGTGCATTGCAACAGTAGCCTTCAGATGTTAGCTACAATCTTATCCCTGGAAAATCTTTTATCCGCAAAACCAGAGGTTGGGGTCTTTATGATTGACAGTTTAAGTGCATTTTACTGGGTTGATAGATATAATGGTGGAGAGAGTCTGGCCTCTCAAGAATCTAACCAACGAAAGATTGTTGATGCTTTAGCGAAGTACACACAGCAGTATCATCTAGTACTGATTGTCACAAAACAAACAATTTTTACATCATCTGAAAAGTCAATTCATAGAGACTACTTATGCCAGAGTTGGCAAAGACTGGTTAATTATCGCTATAAGTTTGACAGGAAAAAGACACATAATGGAGTTGATTTGATGTTCTCAGTTTGCAGAACATACCCATCTGGCAACACTGTCAGACAGTTTTGCATAAAGGAAAGTGGCATTGAGTTTGTAACCTAATTAATTTTCTTAAAGTTTTTGAAATGAAATTTTATTGCCAATAAATAAGCACAGCATATCCAGCTTGTTTTTCTCTGCCCGCCACAACTTTGCCAATCAGATTGTTACATTTTTCGAATGAGTCTATTGGTAATAATGAATGCTACCAAGTAGACATAGCCTGCAAATGCAGACATATTTCTGGTTGTTGCTTTGTAGCAGACGGTACTGACAACACAAATTATGTCTGCATTCATGGGCTAGGTGCACATAGACTGCAAAACAGTCGTTTTTTTTCTCAAAATCAGTAAAGAAATCGATAAAGAGTCTTGCACGCGCGAAGCGCACAAGCATCACACGCCCTACGGGCATGTGAGGCAAAAGGAAAAAAAACCTTAGCGTCTCTTCCCAGTCTCGGTCACTGTTTTCAGCCTCGTTTCAGACCTTTTGTTTGACTGCTCGCGCGTACTTGAATACGCAAAAATACAGACTATTTTGCAGTCAAAGGTGCACAGGGCCTTCTGGAATGTTTTAAAGAAGTGAAAGTACTGGTAGTTGGCTGATTTTGCCATCTTTTGTAGGGGAGGACAGGCAGTGCTGTCAACAACCTCATTCCTAGGGTTCTCTCCTACCCACCCTACAGAGCGAGAGAGAGAGAGACCCTCTCTCTCTTGCGCGCTCCATAGGGCGGGTAGGAGAGAACCCTGGGAATGAGGTTGTGCTGTCAACTCTCCCTGATAATCCGGGAGACTCCTGATTTTGAACCGTGTTTGTGTCATCACAATATTTTGCAATCAAAAATGGGGTAGACTGTGAGCAACCTCTCTTTTTTTTCAGAGTTAGTGAGGAGAGTGCATACAGTGCACGAGCGGCAAACCGCGTGTGGTCATTTGTGTGTCTTGTGCGTTTCACTCGATGGACTAATAAAAAGAAAGATTGCTCTAAGGAATCAGAGGAATAGCACATTAGAAAAGTTGCCAAAAAAAGACAAGCAGTCAGAGGTGGTTTTTGCCAGTTACCAGCTATTTCGGTCAACCCTGGGTGCACTGGAGGCTTATATAAGTAAATTAGCGGGTTACTTTAAACAGTCAAGTGAGGCTAAGGAGCCTGCTTAGTAACCCTGAGCAATCAATTTTGGGACATATAAAAACTTCTTTTGGGAGGTCAACATTACTCCCATTTCCAAGGAGATTGAACATAAGGGGGGAGCATGGTGTGCACCTCACCCCCTACCCTTTTCTTTGTCTATCCTTTATCCTCAGGGGGTTCCAGGGAAGTCAAATACCAGTGAAAAGTGCAGAATCTCTTGCAGGACCCATCCTCGGAGACCCAGGGGCAGTTAGTTGGGATGATAGAATGTTCGTGGTGAAAGTTTACTGTAACAAGACGAGCAGTAAACTTTCACCACGAACATTCTATCGTCCCGACTAACTGCTTCTGGGTCTCCAAGGATGGCAGGACCTGGATTAAATCTAAAATATAAAATTTCTACCAATAGTCCAGTTTCAAACTAAAAATTACCGCTGAATAGAAACATTAACGACACATTTATACAGGGTTAGCCTCGACGTAAAGTAAAATATTCAGAAATTCTGGCAAGTAAGTGTTTGAAATTTGAATATACACAATAGACAGAGTAATAAACATGTCTTTTTCTTGTTGGAATTTGTGAATATATTACTTCAGATTGAGGCTAAGGCTGTAAAAAATGCATCTTCACTTCTTTAATTCAGCGTTCATAGTGAACTCGAAAATGGACTATTTTGTTAAAATGTATCTTCCAGTTAACCTCAATACAAGGGGTTGCTGTAGACAGAGAGGAGGGGGGGGGGGTAACTTTTTCATATTTGATTTTGTCAGGATTTTGTACCTTATCTGTATTTGCTATTTTTTTCAATAGATTTGGGATGAGTATAGGGAAGAGAGGTGGCTACCTACCGTAAAACTTCCTCTGTCATATATTATGAAATCAGATTGACGTTGAAATGTCCAATTTTCTCAGTACCGTAAATTCAGTTCCAGATTTTCCTCGGTCATTAATTACTCCCGCAATTAATTTGATCAGCGGCTAATTGCTGTCGTCATAGAGACGTCTTTCCAGTATTCTCAGCGCAATTACATCCCTCCAGTTTTGATCGTCTCCCTTCCTCGCTTTCCTACGTGTGTATCGATTTCAGCTGAAAACATGGCGGTGCAATATGCTCCTATGAAACTTCGAGTACCGCCTGGCTTTCAAAACTTACTGGAGGGTTTAGCGAGGGAGGTCTTGCGAGAACAGCCCGAGGACATCATTGTTTTCGCCGCGCAGTATTTCAAAAACCAGCTTCAAATCCGAGATGGTAAGCTCACGCTTTTGCCTTGATCAGCTTTACTGCTGAAGTTGTTAAGTAAATATTCTTGTAAACAGAGAGGAAGATTTTTCGGTGTTGGGAGGCTATAACTAGATGTTTCCATTTGCCGTTCGAATACATCGGTTTCTCGGATGAGTTCTAATTAATCCTACTGATTACAATTTGTTAGTGTCGTATGCTTGATCGCAAAATAAAATTGCTATTTTTTTCGATCGATCTTGTTTTCCTCTTTTAGTCGTAGGAAATTATCGTCATAAAAAGTATTTTATCTAAATAACGAATAGTATTTAAAAAGTGTTGAGATGTGATTGTAAGCTTATATTTATGAAACCATTTTTTTGAGTTTACCTTATTAAATTGTCAACATTAAACAGGACGGAAACGAAGGCGAACTGTTTGCATAGACAGTACGAAGAAAATTTAATTAACATGTTTCACCTAAGAATGTAACGATATCCACAAAATTTAAGCCTTCTTTATGCTTTGGGGGGAATTTTCTCTCACCGACAAAAACAATTAAGCTTTGTACTTTATTTGTACTTTCACATGCAACTTGCAGCGTGTACGTCGTGTAATTTTTACTGTATAAAATAATTGCATAAACTGTCCCGAACCTAGACGTTGGTCATATAAACAGTAGGAATTCTAGAATCAATAGAAACCCTACACTATGCCAATAAGTAATATTAGTACTTTCCTGCATTGTAGAGACTGGAAAAGATGATGCAAAAAAAGGCGATCAAATGGAAAGATTGATGAAAGGAGAGGAGGTTGATATAGATTTGAAAGATCCTGAGGTACAGGCAGCAGCAACTAAGATTCAAGCAAGTTTCCGGGGTCACAAAGCTCGCGAGGATGTGAAGAAGAAAAAAGATGAAGAGGCTGCAGCCATTAAAATCCAGGCCAGCTTCCGTGGTCACCAAGCAAGAGAGAGAGTTAAAGACATAAAACTTACGCAGAGCCAGGAGATGATGTCAGAGAGTGCAACTGGTGTTGAGGCTGATGTTGTGGGGGATGATTCCACTACTCTGCCTGAAGAAGCCAATAAACTAGAAGAAGACATTTCGAGGGGACCAGAAGAGCAGGAGGCTTCCATCCATGAAAAACTTGATGAGACTGAAGGAGCGGGTACAGAGGCTGTCCCTGTGGAGCCTGAAGTGATGGAGCCTGCTGCGGAAGGAGAGTCTGAAGTTCCAGACAGACAGGAAGCAGAGGGAGAAACAGAAGACGTGACTAATGAGGGTGGAGCAGGGGATGTTCAAGTGCAAGAGGCAGCAGAACCTGGAGAAGAGAAGGTGGAAGATAGCGCAGAAACTGCAGAGGAGAAGGCAGAAGATGCAGGCGAAACAGGAGATGGGGCTGCTGATGTCCAGCAGCCTGGTGAGGCTCAAGGGGGGGAGGTAGAAGGTGAGACAGAGGAAGTAGATCTTGATTTGAATGATCCAGAGCTGCACAGCGCTGCAGTTAAGATCCAAGCTAGTTTTAGGGGCCACAAGGTAAGGGAAGGGGTGAAAACCACAAAAAGTTCCGAGTCTTTACCTCAAGAACCCCAGGGTGAAGGTGGAGAAACATCAGAGGAGAAACCTGATGAGGAGAAAGAAGAGGAAACGGAGGGGGATAAAGATGGCGAACCATCTGTGCCTGAGGGTGCTGAAGAATCCAAGCCATCAGAAGATTAACTTATTTATATTTTGCTTGTTATGAGAGCTCAGGGGTAGCCCAGATTTTAGCGACGGGGATGATCAAATGGGGGTAAAAATCAAAACTCAAAAAAACCCCTGGACCAAAAATTAGCCGCCAAAAAATCCCATGCCATATTTCCAAGCCTTAAAAATTTCCAGAAAGCAAAACAAATTTGGTTGTACTTTATTGGTAGAACTATGCGGCCAGGATACGTGTGCACGACCATGAATCTTCAGATTGTTTTGAATACCCCAAAAAATCCCTACTTAAATCAAGCCACCCAAAAAAATACTTGCCAAATTGTTCTAGACCAAAAAATTTGGGAATTGAAAATTTCAAAGCCAAAAGATCCTTGGATCATCCCCGTCACTTGAAATCTGGAGTTCACCCTGGGTGTGAGAGTCCCCAATAGGGTTCCTCAATTTTGCAAAAGCCCTCAATCCTGTTATCACTCTGATGATTATTTTCAGCGTCCAGCATCCTGAGCATACTTTCAATCCAGTTTCTTGCTCTCATTTTGCTTTAAAATCTTGAATCCTGGCCTTCAATCCCTCATCCCAAAAAAATCTGTTGGGGAACCCTCAGTTGTATCATATTGTTATCTATATATTTAAAGTTGAGTGTCGTTTACAACTTTAAGTTAACGGTTTTCCCATTTGAGAGAAGATATAAATTAAAGAAAACCTAGGGCTCAATAATTTATTGTGCTCCTAACAGAATCTTATAATATGATAATTTATAACTTGGAGTAATGTAATAATGGTAACTTTGTGGTTCTTTAAGAAGTTTTCTTTGAAAGGGGCTTATCAAAAATTTAGAGCACACTCACAGATATAGTTTATACACTTTATGGTTAATAAGAAGTTTGTTTATACAATATCTTGTATAGCTTAGTATCAGATTTTGGTGGTTAGGTTTTGTGTGTGTATATGTTACCGATTTTCGACAAGATATTTATGCTTAAATTTTGCCAACCTGACGTAAAGTTAGCTTAAAAAGTGATTAGACTTAATTTCATTTGTTTTCAATTTATGGTAGCATAATGTAGGTGGCTATGCAGCCCCCATTGTTTCATGCTAAAAACATGTCTCACACAAAACAACAATACCATGCACTCAGTAGTAACTACATATAGATGTGTCTTTCTGATAAGCAGGAATTTATGACACGTTTGTAAATATTATTGGAGCCATTTACAAGTAATGATTTTATCATCGAGGTGTTTAATATCACGTTGTAGATATTACATATATAATTTGAGATGCCACACTCTGTTGCAGAATTTTTAGCCTTACAGAGGGTGATTATTAAATCATTTCTGAAACAGTTGTAACTCATCTGACAGCTTCCTGAATAGTTTCTTTTAATATAAATGTTCAAAGTTATAAATGTAGCAAATGATTAACAAATTAGTTTTCTTCGTTATTATTGTGGGTGTCTAGTAATCAGCTTGCTCTTTCACACCTGGAGGTCATTAATGGGCAGGAGAAAAACCACCTGCTAGGAGCTGAGTTTTTATTATTTTTTTTAAACAGCACATTTTCTTTGTAATTTTAGAGCTTGTTATTTGAATTTGTTAATATTTGCTGCCAATAGGTATATCTTTGGCATTGGTTTCCCAACTCACATTTAAAGATTGGCTGACAGAGATGATTAAAGTGTATATGAGAAGAATCGTTTCTATAAATAATTTCATGAAAGTAGAACAAAGCAGTTCGAGTGTGTAACAGCACAGGTTACCCAGGCTCTGTGATAGTACCACAGAACAATTCTAGGAAGTTACAGTGATTGTTGAGTATTTCCTACAAACACTGTAATTTTTTAGGGTACAGCACTAGCAGTACGAGTGTGTAGCAGCACAGGCTACCCAGGCTCTGTGATAGTACCACAGAACAATTCCAGTAAGTTTCATCGATTATTAAGTATTTCATACAAACACTGTAATTTGATAGGATTCAGTACTGTGGTACTATCAAAGACCCTAGGTTACCAGAAGCAGGGAATTAAAGCAATGTGGCAAATAACGAATATAAATATGGTCATATATTAATTTTGTTTGGTGTCCTCTTGTTTGTCAAGATACTGCTTAGAGGTGAAATAAAATTTTAAAATTAAAATTATACACTACCTTTAGATTTTGGTTTGCTATATATAAGGGAAAACAGGTTTTATTTCATTACTTAATTATATTTGCAGCCAGCTGTTTTACTGGAGAATTATACTTGCCTTTGAGAAGTTGAATGATTGGCGGTCATACCTGACATTAAAGTGACCTTATTACCTGTTATATTTTAGTCATGTTGTCAAAATTAGGCTCAACTCCGGGAAGCGGGGGGGGGGGGGGGGGGGGGGGGGCTAAAAACCTTTTTACACGGGGAGGCCACCATTTTTGACAGAAAGGGTACCCCTTTTGCATACCCACCTTCCATTGACAAAATGGTGCTTCTTTCACATCGGCTTGTTTAGACGTTTGCATCCTTTTTAACTGCTGTAAATGTACTCTCTTTAAAATATGTATAACTTACAAACCAGAACGTTTTGTTGACCTTTTCACAGCTAAATATGCATCTCTTAGCCCTGTTGGGCCTCTTACAGACCGAAATGATAGATTTCTCCACCCTTTCATATAATTCAGCTTGTGAAATTCCTACCCCTTTCATATACCTGAAACCGGGAAAAAAGTACCCTTTTCGGGTGGAGCCTACCCTTTATAAAGTTCACGTTTTTGGAAATGAATTTTTTTTGGATATTAAAATGGCCGAGAATTTTTTCCCCTCACTGTCTAAACATTGCCTCCGTTAGGGACGGACAATTAGAAAAGTTATAGGGGGGGGGGGGGGTGGGAAATTTTCGAGCCGCAGGAATTTTTTTCGTTAACAAATTCCTTGTATAATTGTTTTTAGGCCGTAGCATGAATATTTTTTAGGGTTAATTGGCATGCATGAATTTTTTTTCATTTAATTTTCCCTTGTGCGAATATGTTTTTGTACCTGGCCCTCTCACACCCCACAAGTTTTCTAATGGTCCGTCCCTTAGTTGAATTGGAAGTCTTCCAGGCCGACACTAAATCAGACCCCGTGTTGTTCAAAAGGTGGATATCGCTATCCACTGTGTGGTTTTATCCTGTAGATAACGCAATTAGGGTGTCCCTGATAGTTATGTACTTGATTCCGATTTATCTGGTGGATAACGCTATCCAGTGTTTGAACAACCGGCGCCAGGTCTTAAAGGTATTTCAAACAATTCAAAAAAACGTGATTTGTACCTCTAACAATGTGATGCATTTCAGAAGTCGTTGACAAGATGATACTTAAGACTGCTGAAGTAAAAGCCAAGGATGACGAGATTCCATTGATTGTTGTAGTGGAAACAGCAACTTCTGAAGCCGATGCACTTGATGTTGGAACCAAAACTGATGAACAGAAACAGCACGAGACTCAAGAACAACGTCAGGAAGAGCAGCCTGAAGTTTCACAGGAGGTGAGTGGTGAAACTGCTCTTGAAGAGTTGGCTCTGGATGATAGTGTCAATAAGGAGGATGGTGTTGTCAACGAAAAAGTCTTTGAAGGCCCAGAGAAAGACACAGATACAGTTGTTCAGGACGAGAGCGTTTCCCAGAATGGTTTAGCCAAGGAAGAGGACGCTACAAAGGAAAGAGAATCTCAAGATGATAGTCCTGCTCAAATTGCAGTTTCCCAGGAGGATGGAACGGTACCAAAAGTAACTGAGGGCGCTGTGGAAGAAGAGGCAGTTGCAAATGAGCTTCCTGTTCAGGAAGTTGCTCTCCTTAAAGAAGTGGCTCAAGAGGAGGTGTCTTTTCTTAAAGAGGTAACCGAGAAAGAGAGTGAAAGTGCAGCTCAAAAAGACAATTCTGCCCAGGAAGAAATTTCACCGGATGACACAGCTCTGGAAGAGATCGGTAGAGAAGACCAATCTCAAGGAGAAAGAGGAGCCAAAGAGGAGTTAGGTGAGGGGGAAATTATTGATCAGGAAAAAAGTGAAGCAACAAAAGGTGCTGACGAGGTAGAGGAGCCAAATGGTTGTGAGGTAGATAGTGGAAGTCGGGAGACAGCTGTAGAGGGAGATGGTGTTGCTAAAGAGGAAGCCGCTGTTGCCAAGAACGTGGCATGTGAGGATGACAGTAATGCTCAGGAGCATTCAGTGCAAGATGATACTGCTGAAAAGGTGGCAGCTGAGGATGATTTCAGTCCTCTGGAGACAGCAGCTGAAAATGAAGATTCTCAGAAGGTAGCAGTCGTTGAAGACAGTGGTTCTCAAGAAGCAACAGTTGGAGACAGTGTTACCCAGGAAGTAACAGCTGAGGGAGATAGTACTGCACAGGAGCCACAAGCTAAGGATGGTGCTGTCCAAGAAGCAACAGCTGAGGCAGACTGTGGTACTCAGAAAGTGACAGCTGGGGCAGAGAGCAATGTTCAGGAAGAAGCAGCTGAAGAAGGCACTGCTCAGGGGGTGACAGTCGAGGGAGACAGTGTTGAACAGGAGACAGTAGGTGAAGGTGGGGCTGGTCAGCAGGTCGCAACTGAGGCAGATCGTAGTGTTCAGGAAGCAGCGACGGAAGATGGCACTCAAGAGGTGGCAGCCGATGCAGACAGTAGTGCTCAGGATCAAGCAACAACTGATGATGCTGCTGCTCAGGAGGTAACACCTGAGACAGGTGGTGTTGTTCAGGGGTCAGCAATTGAAGATAGAGCTGATCAGCAAGTGATAACGGAGGCAGAAAGCAAAGCTGAGGAGATAGAGGCTGCAGATGGGACAGAAAATGCAGACAGTGGTGTCCAGGAAGCAGCAATTGAAAATGGTCCTGAAGAGGTAACTACTGAAACAGATGCTGGTCCGGACGGGATTGCAGCTGAACATGAGGCTAACCAGGAAGTTGTAGCTGAGGCGGACAGTAGTGTACAAAAGGCTGCAGAAGACGATATTGCTCAGGGTATAGTTGAGTCTGACAGCGGTGTTCAGGAGGCAGTAGCTGAGGGTGTTGTCTCACAGGGAGAGGAAGATGCTATCCAGGAGGTATTGGCTGAGCCAGATAGTACTAGTAGTGGTCAAGAAGAAGCAGTTGAGGCAGACAAAAAGGAGGAGGCAGTAGCCAAAAATGAGAATGATGAACAGGAGGTTAATGCAATCCAACAGGAGCCAGTTGAGGTAGATACCAAGGAGGAGGTGGTTGCTGAAAAAGAGGGTGCAACTCAAGAGGGGACCGATAAAGTAGACAATAGTACCAGTGAAGAAGGTGCTGCGGGTCAGCAGGAGGTAGAAGCTGAAGGGAGTGATGCTCGGGAAGCAGCAGCTGAAGAAGATGTAGGTGCTCAAGGGGAGTGTGCTACACCTCCTCAAAATTTGGTAGCTGGAACAGATGGTGAGGCTCAAGAGCCTGAAACTGAGGGAAACAGCTCACAAGACTCACCTGAAGGGCAGGCCGTTTCTGGGGCAAGTGCTGCTCAAAGCGAGGCTACTGAAGAAAAAACTCAAGAAGAGGACAGCGGTGTTAAGGGTGAGGTGACTAAGAATGCAATGCCTGATGGGGATGCCGTGGTGAACAACACTGAACAAAAGAAGGAACAAACTAACGCGACCGAAGGAGATGAAGGCGAAAGTAGAAAACCCGAGGCAAGCTAGAAGCATGCATTCAGACATTATGTCTGTGGCAAAAGTCAAACAGGACTCATGCATTCTGTCCATGTTGTTATCTTAGGCGCTTTTGTCTATAAAAACAAACCTGGATTCGTGTCTAGCTGCTAGTTATACTTAGTTTTTAAACCATGCAGAGAATCAGACTTAAGTCCCAAGTTACATCTTTATCCAGGCTAGACCGCATTCGTTCATGACATGGAAAAAGCTTTCAGTAAATTAGCCTCTCAGTCTTTGTTGGAGGGAACGCAAACAAGATAATTGCAGGTGTGGCAGTAATAATCTGGCGCAGCCATGGAGTGTAACATTGAAGTGGGCCAAATAAACTATTAAAAAACTAACCGTTGCCTTTTGTTTAGTGACTGGGTTGACTATAGTTTTCCGTTTAAGTTCCTTCCGCACATGATAGAAAAATCTAGCCAAACTTTTCCTTCAGAGACGTTGCACCAGAATACAAAATGGATAATACATTTAGAGACTGGAAAATAATTTATTCCTTTTATGGAATTTCGATGCTTACATCTGAAGATTGTATTTCCACTCGGGATGTAATTGTTATAGCCACAGCGTACAAAAAAAAGAAACCCTTTTGAGGTGAATCCAGCGTGTGAGATGAACATCCGGTTTAATCACTTCCTGTTGAAAATCACGTGACTATTTCGATAAAACCTCGCAAATTTTGAACGCTTTCGTGCAACCCAGCTGCAAGAAACATGGCTATGTGATTAGCGTGACTTACGTACTTACGGTCGTACACTAACTGGGGACAAACTCAGGTAAGTTTTATACACTGTTCTAGGGTTAATTAATGCTTTTATCAAATTCGATAGCTATCGGTAGTAGAAATTATTTGCCATCGATCTGAAGTGTTGGCAAGCTCGCAAAGCTAAAGCAAAGTTTGATGTTTTGGTCTAAATGCAGGCTGATAATGCTAAAAATGCCTTCGATTTGTACTCCTTTTCTGAAAAAATTTAAAAAGCAAATAAGCAGTAGTAAACGCATTCTTTTGATTTGGCTTAGCATCATAACGATTAAAATTCGGAAAGAACTCCCATTCCTGCATGCAACCGGCTTAACCCGCGCGTTCCAGAGTTCACTCAGGTTCACTGTGTTCGTGTTTTGATAAGATTAAGTTAACTTACATCTATATTGGTTTAAGGTTTACAAGAGAATCTCTATCTGCCGTGGGCAATGTAAATTGACCTATTTAGTTATGCTGAATGCCGAACTGTTGTAGATTTTGGACGTTGCGTTTTCGGGTTTGCTTGATAGGGTGTATGCTGGGACACGTCTCCTTAAAAGAGGATGCCTCTCACGATTATTTGGATTATGGTTGGCTTTTTATTCCTCAAGAAAATGGTATCTGAGGAACAAATGTAGAAAATTCGATGTTCCAAGTCACTGATTTATTGTAAGGGTTGGAGTGGCAGGTACTGTAGAGCAATGGCTACATTCCACTGGCTTCCCTCTGTGATTCACCTTGGTTATTATGGTGGTAACCCGGGAGGAGGGGGAGGGGTTCTCGATGAAGTTTTTTACGGGAGTCTCCACCCCAAAGTCCAAACCCCTTGTGACCCTTGTCCTTTAATATAGCATTTTTTGCAGAAGAGGTACCCCTTTCATATACCTTCTACTGACAAATGGTATTGCTTTCACAAAGCCAGTTTTTAACAATGCATCCTTCTTAACTGCTGAAATGCACCTTCTTTTAGTATGAATAACTCACTTAATCAGGATGTTTTCTTGTATATTTCACATCCTTAAAATGCAACTGTTAGCCTTTCTGTCCTTTCAAAGACTGACATGAGAGATTTCCCTACCCTTTCGTGTTCTCCAAAAAGCTTGCTCCACTTGCACTCTTCTGTGAGAGCCTTAAGAGGTCGGTTTGCTTGCTCTCTGCTGAGAAAGTGAAACTCTTGAGGTCGACTTTTTTGGCAAGTCTAATGAAATCCCTACCCTTTCAAATACCAGAAGCTTGGCTAGTAACCTCCCCCCCCCTCCCCCCACAACCTCCAAGGATGAGTGATTGTGAATCAAAATAATGCACAAATACATATGTACTTGAAAATTCCATAAGGGGCAAACTAAAATGCCTTGGTTTGGTGATTACATCATATGATGGCTGCTCTAACCAGGAAACTGCAAAACTGGTGTAATTTCTGGGAAATGATCCTGAAACCAGGAAGAAAGCGTTTGCAGCAGTGCCAGTTCATAGGACTAGATAAGGAGTTATCCAATGGATACTTAGCAATTATTGAATGAGACTGAGTATCATCTGAAGAATTATTGGCCAAGGCAGACAACACCCTCTGAGATCTCCATAATTCTTCAGATGATACGAAAGCTCAATAATTGTTTTATTATTCATTCAAAATAATTAAATTATTTATTTAGTTTAAAAACAAGCTAAAACATGCTTACCTCTATCAATGATAAGTTCATCTTATAGTGCATGTTTTTCAGCAAGTTTAGGAGATAAAGGGTCGTTCAGTTCTGCAAATATTCTCCAAATAGCAGGTGTCCTCCGTCAAGTTGTCTTCTTGCTCTTTCTATGTTTTTAGCCAATAGTTTACCTACTTCTTGTGAAAGGAGTGAAACATTCCACCATTTCGTATTCACTACCAAAACAACTCAACCTCGTCCTCAGGTCTTCTAGGTTAACCGTTCAATAAGCTGGCAATTTTGCCACACAGCTGATGTCATCAGCTCACATGTTGCAAAATTCTTCCAAATTTGGTCAACACTAGCTGGTTATGATGAATTATGTGTGGAATTTTAGCCAATCAGAAACGGAAAAATATTTTGAATGAATAATAATGTTATGCACCTTTTGAGCAACTGGTAAAATTTAATTTAAAGTTGAGGGAGGGGTCCCCTCCCCTTATCTTAGGCCCCCTCCTACTATCACAGGGTCGGGGGGGGGGAGGGGGGGTGGTTTCCCCTTTTATTCAAGGTCAAGATCCACCACTATAGTATGTATTATGTACTATATAATGAATGTGTTGCTGTAATGTAGCTTTTTTTGTTTTATTTTGATTCTAGCATTGACCTGCATGTATTCTGCCAGCATGGATTTTATGGCCCTCTTGCTTCCCTGCATGTCAATGTTTTTTGTTTGGACAAGCTTGTATTGCTTATTATGTTTTGTTAACCCTCATCGGAGTTATGAATGGAACTGCCGACTAGTCACTATAATACATGCATCATTGACTACAATATTGTCTTCCTGGTGTGGGTTTATCACAGGACCTTGGCCATTGGTGTTTATGGGAGAAGCAAATACTCCTTTTCAAACATTCATTGCTACATTTACTCTTGGATACTTCATTTTTGATTTTCTGTGGTGTTTGTACATGAGAACAGAAGGATTGGACATGTTGTTTCACCATACAATATCAGTGAGTGGTATAGCGTTTATCCTTTTCAACGAGTATTCAGGACCCGAGCTTGTGGCGACAATACTTGGAACAGAAATTTCTAACCCTTTCTTACAACTGAGATGGTTTTTACGAGAAACAGGACAGTATGAAACATTCCTTGCGAAAGTGAATGATATTATCTTTATGACAGTTTTCATTTGTTGGCGTCTGGGACCTGGATCTTTGTTATGGTATCGGACAGTCATTGTGTCTCCTAAACCAAAACTTTTTGTCAAGCTTGGTGGTACAGGTTTGTATTTAATAGGCTGGGTATGGGCCTTTTTTATAGTTAGATTTGCAAGAAAGAGATTCTTTGGGAAAAAGAAAAGTAAATAGTAAATCAAGGGTTGCCTAGAGTAAAAGCCCCAAGTGAATGTAAGAAACTGCTAGATTTCTCCTTTCAATTTGCCTTTTACAAGCTTGTGAATCAATGTAAGAATTTGATATTAACCCTTTTAGTTGCAATACCCATAAGCAAAAATCCAGAATGATCTCCGTACATTTCCATAAAGAATTAGTCCAAGAGTAAGGATTTGAAGAAAGATCAAAGTATTTTTCCCATAGGTGATTATTTCATAAATTCTCATAATCTTTTCTCTTGATAATGTATCGATATTGTGTGGAGAAAATTCATGTTGGTCACTCTTGGGGCTTAAACGGTTAAGTCAAGAGTTCAGGAGTCACTGGGGGCCTTATTCTAGGCATGAATACTTTATTCTATAATCTTTTTATACATGAAGGGACAGTTTCTCACTGATTAGACACTGTGTAAAAACCTAACAGAAGTGTTTATGGCAAGATAAATACAGTTAAAGTGGTCTCACTAAAAAATTCTATATTTTTAAGTACATTAAAATTTATTAAAAGTGTCTTTGGTTAAAAATGGGAAGGAAACATGTGGATTAATACTTCACTAACATGTTCATAAATTACTTTAAAAAACTGTTATTGATATTCATAATTTTGTGCTTCAGTGGAGGAATAAAAATACAGAGTACAAAAAAAGTGTCAGGTTGCAGTTTTCAGAACCATCAATTATGGTGTGTTGGTTCCCTGGAGTTGAACTAGTGAGTGCAAAACAGAAAAAATATAAATGTACCAGTGATATGTAAGTCTGGTGTATTGCATATATGTGATACTTCCCTTTAAGACTATGTAGTATACAAATTTATTTTTCATTTTTGTTGATACCATTATCTGGGTGACATGAACAAATAAATCTATTTTCAGTTCATGGGGCCACCATTCACTTGCTAACTCTCCTTCTTTATTAATCAGCATGGGTTAAGTAAATTATTGCTTATCTTTATACAGTTGAACCTCTCCACAATGGCCACATTTGGGACAGAAGAAAGTGGCCGTTGCGGAAAGGTGGCCGTTGTAGAGAGGTTTAAACAAGAGTCAATGTATGGACTGTCCGTCAAAAAAGTGGTCATTGTGAGAGATGGCTGTTAGTGGAGGTTGGGCTGTATACATAGAGGATATTACACGGTGGCGCAAAGATATGAATTTTATTTTCGAGTGGCAAAACAATATTTTACGAACAAGCGCAGCGAGTGAGTAAAATATTGTTTTTGCCACTCGAAAATAAAATTCATACCTTCAAGCCGCCGTGTAAAGATAAAGATAAAGTCATGTGTGAAATTATGGAAAATAAACCACTTGGGTCCCGAATGTAGTTTTTATGAATTTTACGAGTGGTATATTTTCCAGTACAACACTTGTGTCTATATAATAAATAATAATATTTACTGATAAGCAGGTAACAGGAAAATGGTAGTCATATCATAAATCCCAACATTTCCAGTATTTTTTAAGTAGGTAGTTATTTCATTTTAATTTATTACTTTCAAAATTAGAGTATGTGTTATTTTTTATAGAATTATATTGAGAACATGCAATATTATTTAAAAGAGTGGTGTATAGTAATTTTTCAGTTTATCAATAATTTAATGGTAAATATTACATTGGTAACCTTCATTAGTGTTCAGAATGTTCATTGTGTTGTATATTACCTGTTCCTTCCTAAGATCAAATTCTGGTTGAAAGGTGTTTATAACTGTCCTGAAAAATGAAATTTTGTTTAAAAAGTTCAGATTTTTGGAGGGGATCATTAAGATGCTTCCACATCAGCACATGACTGAAAAAGAACACTTAATAGTATGTTTGCATGTAATTAATAGACATCATCATGCAGCCTTCAATAAAATCAATATTAACTTGCATTTTTTGTAGATTTGGTACAGTATTACTTTATTCATAAAAGTGAACGATTAAAATACAATTTATGAGATCAAACCAGTTATATATCAGTGGGCTAGGTAACGAAAGGTTTTCTCTACCAGACAGAATATAAAAACATGAAAATGACTGTAAACTGTGGAAAACCTTTGAGAGCAGTCATTAAGATGAAGTATGTTGAGCCCTAACTGTCTAACACATGAACCTGACATGGCTTGCGTAGGTGATTGTTTCCTTTTGTTTATTATTTTGTTGAACCCAGAGGATAAAGATCTGGCTTGCATTTCCAGACAGGAACATCCATTATCTGTTCCTCATTTTCTGTTAACTGTTTGTGAGAGCAAAAGGCACAAATTACAAATTACATCACAACAGATAAATATTTACTTCAAGGTCTCAAAGACTTGATTTGCCCTTAGGGTTGATTTCCAGTGTTGCGTAATTTTTACGTGCATAAAGTTGAACCTCGCTCATCTTCTTGGTTAAGCTGATGGCACTTTTTATCTTGCTTCTATTTTATATATGTGATTAAAATTTACGTGCGTTAACATGTGTTGCCAAAAGCGCATCATTGGAAATCAACCTTTTGTCACCTTTTTTTTAAGTTGGGGAAGGGGAAGGCTCATTTCAAGGAGCTGTGTCATAAAATTTATTGAAATTCAAACAATCGTAACTGTCACCAACTTGAGTGAAACAAAATTAACCACCCAAAACATTAGAAAAAAGTATGAAAAGGCATGGGTGAACAAACTTGAAAAAGATTTAAGCAGATGGTATTTGAAAACTTGTTGGACTACTGGCTAACAGTTTTTCAAAGGTCATTTTTGTTGTTTGTAACATTTTCATTTTTTATTTTAATGCTTGTTAGACACATTTGTTTGACATGAAGCTGTGATTTAGTCATTTGCAAGTAATAACTTTGCAAGTATTATGCTCCATAGACATTTAACTGGTAACATATATCAACAATATGAACTACACAGCTTTGACACAAGAGACATTTAAAGGGGGAATGCCTAAAAGAATTGGTCAAAGAGGGGCAGATTCATGGTAAAAACATTGTGGTAATGAACATCTATACTTATTTGGTTTAGACGTACGGTAAGGTCATATTAATATTAATGTATTGAAATAAAATAATTAATATGTAGATACCTTCTCAGTAATAATGTATTCCCCATGCTGTTCAATTCCAAAGTCAAAGACATACCTGCCTGGTCCACATGGCTAGTATGTGGAAATTAAAAATATTTAGTTCTAACAAATTATGATGTAAATTATCTATGCAAGCTGGTCATAAAACTCCCTCAAGTGGCTATTGGAAGACCTGATTTCAGCATTAGCAGGACAATATGGAGCTTCAGCAACAACAATGGTAAAAAAGTATTAATGGGGTTAGATTGGCAAAACAACAACTTTGCAGCTGCATCATGCTTTTTTGTACATTTCTTAGCTGTCATTGCATGACTACAACTTGATAGTGCCTAATTTCACATTTTGTTGAGGACGGGAACACGACAACAACTTTCTTTTCTTTTCCTGAACTTTGATACTATCCTTTAGAATTCTATCAACTCCAAAAAAAATTGATGAAATGGAATAAGTGCAAAAAATTCTAAGGCAGAGCAATTTCACTTTTTAAGTGATGTCTTTGTAGCCATTGCTGTCGTCGTTGCTTTAGCTCCCTAATGTAATAGAAAACTCTATTTGATAGTACAATAATAAATTATGTAGTTGGACTGTATCCATGCACTTGTGCATGCTGGGATAGCTGCATGCACTCTGATATTGTTTTTTTTCCACACTTAGGAATAGCAAACACTCTGGAGATCTTGTGTTTTCATTAAATATAAGTTGAAATTGTCACATATTTCATCTTGGTTTGGTTATGATTTAAACATTATTACTACACAAAGTTGTGTAATCCAAATTCTGTCTATATATAATCATATATATTATACTGTTGATTAAAGTAAAATGTGGTTGTCTGACTTTTTTTACCACTTGTGTGGGCTACAGACCAAAATGGAGTACACTCCAAGGATCATAATTTGACTTGATTACACTTCCATTTTTTTATTGCTGTGATGAAGACCATGTTCTTAAGGTGGCACAAGACATTAGAATTGGGGAAAACACTGCATTTTGTTTGAAAAAGTTTAGGGGGACTTTGTAGGGAAAAGTCCCTCTTCCACTTTCCTCCTCCTCCCCCCCCCCCCCCCCCCCCTGTTATGTTACACGTAACTTGTTTTATTCCTGTCATTTCCACCCAAACCAGTGGAACTCTGTCCACACAAATTTCATAAGAATTAATACTTACTAAACTGTCGTAAAATGTTCCCAGATAAACATGGTTTGGTAGGATCATGTTAACAGGTCCAGATAGTCTTCCATTCATCCAGCTTCCATCATACTTAAACCAATAAGGACATAAACATAACATGTTCAAGTCTGCATGCAGAAGCCATGGATATTTCTAATAATTATTATTTTATTATTTTGTTTTTGTTTTTTTTTTAGCCCAAAGTGTGTTAAAACTGTGAAATCCTCTTCCAAACTGCCTTGTATTTATTTAGCTTGTGAATCAAAAGGAGTACAACAAAAGTCACCTTAGGGCCTCAGGGACTCCAACTATTATTTGGAAAGCATGGACAATCTATGAGCCCATAGCATGTTTTGCAGATTGTCACACAATGTTTGCAATTATTCCTATTTTTTACACAGCCTTAATAATGCTGCTCTAGATCAATAAATAATTTATTTATCATGTTGAATTTAAAAAAAAATGGAACTTTCATGAGGATGTTTGTGGTGAAGTAATAGAGATATGGGGCCTGCAACTTAAGGGCTCATGTATACAGGAAAGTTCATTTTTTCTGGTTTGCAATGAATCCTTATGAAACTTTGCAGTTTCGACTAACCTCTGCATGAAAAACGATCTATTTTGGTGGTTATTTTAATACAAAAATTTCAATTTTGTGTGACTTCTGCAAAACACTCGTCATTGTCGCTCAGTTCCATGTGAGGAGTGCTTGGTGGTAGATTTAGACTTCTTTACTCCACAGGAAGCCCATGTTTAGCATTGTTAAAGACAAAATAATTATAGGGTCCGAACAAACCTTGAGTTTGGTGGCAGCACATGTGTAAACACCCTTTCCTTGTCTCTTGTTGTCTTTCCATTCTCCCTCATACACATCACCATTTATGTAAAGGTACATGCCTTGACCGTTACGTTTGTTATCTTCCCACTTGCCTGTGGAGATGATACTAAAATTTATAACAGCTGAACTATTAAGTAATTATTACCATTTTTTATGTTAATGTGGGAAGGCTGGAGAGCTGTAAGCTGGAGACCTGGCTGAAATCAGAGGTACACTTCCTGAATCAACTATCAGATGCTAACAAGCAGAAAACCTTATTAGTTTTTAGGTCTATTGTCTTATATTTCATTTTCAGAAGATTTGCTATGTGCAGAAATATTCGTATTCTTGGTTAGATCACTAGAGTTTTTAGCTCTTTTTACAAAGGTACTTCTTTAGAAACTTTAGTTTTGTTCAAATGGGGATATAACCTTAGGTTATTCCCTATATAGCTAACTAATTGTTTTTCTTAATATTTTGGGTTAAAATGAAGACAACTGAGGTATGACTGGCCTAGCTACTTTGCTCTATGCTAGGTTCCTTTGTAACTCAGGCCTCAAACTATAGATGTATTCTCCAGCCAGTGCTCATTTTAAAATTCACCGTTTTAGTTGAAAATGAAATAGATAAAATGATTATTCAACTGCTGGCAGTTTTCTTTCAGTTTGACACATGATGTTATAAGAGGACAGTCTCTGCTATTCCTACTAAGTGAAATTGCATGCAATTTTTAAAGGTTTTCAAACAAAAATAGCCAAAAACAGGCATTTTGACAGGCCAAAAAGCTCTTATACAAAGCATCTATCTCAGTGAGTTTAAGTACATACACTGGCTTTTCCTACCTTAGTTGAAAACTTTAAAGAAAATAACTGTACATACCTTCATATCTAGATCCATCAGGGTACTCAAATATTCCATGGCCACTCTTTTTTCCCTCATCATAAAAACCCTTGTATTTGGCTCCATTTCGAAATATGTATGTTCCCTGTAAACATGAGTACCTAGTATGATCTTGTCATTAGCCAGAGCTAGGTATGTTTTATACCCCGCTAAGTGCATTTTTAGGGGAGATGTAAACCTCAAAGGGACTTATCCCATTGTACTAGTCACCCGTTCATATCATCAACCCACCCCATTTCTAATGTGGATCTAGTGTGGCTTTAGATATGAAAATACTGTCAAAAATGCAACTCACATTTGAAAAATATAAGATGTGGCACTGGCAAAATTTGGGATCAAATGTTAGCCTGTACCTACAGGTTAGCTAAAAAACTATGCATGCAGGATGGTATGAGGCTGGCCATTATTTATGGAGATGGTCGCAGGGAAAATGTATTGCATGATAAAAATTTCTGCAAGGATGCCCCCTCCCCATCCCCCATTAGGTCTAAATAGTGGTTCCCCTCTTTCCATTCACAACTTAAATTTGACCCTCCCAGAAAAAATTGTAGGCATCTGTTATGTAGTTTTGTGTTCACATTATTTTGGGTGCATGAAGTGGACTAGCCAATGCCTACTGTACAGTGGATGGAACCAAATTCTACACAGTAACCATGGGTGATAGCAGGCTGTGTTAGGTGGAGATGGTTGGGTATTGGTCTTCTACTTCATCACTTTCAAATGGACACAGAATTTAAGAAAATCATTACATTCAGGTTTGAAACAAATTATTTTTTACACAAACAGAAATAATTTACAAGGCATCGATTTCCTTCACCCCTCTCCATATATAAATAAACACTGGTCCCAAGCTACTGCACTAAAAATAATTCGGCTTAAATATTTAGTAAGGTTATCTAGTTAATTTTCTGTAAAGCAATATCCTTAAGCGAGAATCAAGCCAACCGCTAAAGGCCAATTCTAATAAAAAGGTATCCTGTTGATAGCCTACTAAATGTCTGTTTCTGTTACAAGTAAACTTACTAAAGTAAAAAGTCTATCGAAATATTAACCTTCCCACGTCGTTTCCCATTAACATAGTTTCCTTCGTAAATATCACCATTTGGTAGAACAGCTTTTCCATATCCATGCCTTTCTCCGAGTTCGTTTCTCTCTCCTTCGTATTCCTGTTTTTAAACAAAGGTCACGGATCTTAAGCTTAATTAAGTTTTGGTAAGACTTTACGAGAGTTCTTGTAAGTTAACCCAACCTGTTTTTTCGATTTGTTTGTTTGCTTTTACACAAGCGTTAAGCTTTCCATTCAGCTGGTTTTATTTTGTGCATTGAACATTTCCACTGGGCGGGAAACCATCTATAGTGGAAAATCTTAACAATGCTGTCATTTATAAGTAAAGCCAGCCAATATACTTCAAGCATAACTTTTACTTCACTAAGTGGTCGGCAAGTAGTGAAAGCTTGTTTCGCAATAAACGCCAACTAGCTAGAGAAGGAAAATGGCTTGCTTACCCCCAAATCACTGGTCCAATCCAAATCTTCCGAACCAGCTCCAAATAAATCTGACATGATTGTAGCTAAAGGCGGCTGAAGAAAAGTTATTTTCAGTTTCTCCCTTTGTAGCCAAACCGTTCAACACAAGACGGATCTTGCGTGTGCTTTGCAAAAATCCCGGATGTGAGTTAGTATCACACACTTACGGCGTTATTACTGAGATTTACAGAAGTAATGAATATTAAAATTAGAGGTACAATTAAAAATAGAGAACGCGAATTCCCGTTTAGATCTGATTGAAATCCATATTGACCACTCCAGAAAATACCAAAACATTTCAGTCATGATACTGTTTGTTGGTCACTCCGCCAAAATTTTGCATAAGCATTGTCTTCAGTTTCTCGTGGGAGTTAAATGGCCCCAAGAGAAAGTGAAAAACAATGCTTATGCAAAATTTTGGCGGAATGACCAACAAACAGTATTACGGTATGTTATGGTATTTTCTGGAGTGGTCAATAGCAGAACTTGATTACTTTGGCTGAAACCCGACTTTGAATTTTGCGCGCGTTAAAGAAATCAAATTCCAAAATCTGGAGTTTCCAAAGCGCTGGTAAATGGAATCTACTAGGCCAAGGTTCTTGTCTAAGAACACGTGGTCGAAAGTTATGAAATATGGGTCATGTAGCAGCTCGCCAACTTTGTCGCCCACTCACTTACTTTGTCAAATGTTGGCGAACTTTCCTGAAGTAGAATTCCTATAAACAACCACATATATCCAAGTTCAGATAGAGAAAGAAAATTTCTTGGTCGCTCAGTGTTCACGTCCTCCATAAAACATAATATTATAGGCAGCTTCACATCGTAGTCATGCAGTTGCAGCGATGGCAAAGAAATGTACAAAAAGGCGTGATTTGCACGTGTAAATTTGGTGTTTTGCCGTATATTTTAAAAAGCTATTATATTATACACGCGCGCGCGTGTTTTGACGTGAAAGTCGTGGACGACGTTCTTCTTTGTTTTTTTTTTTTGACATCCTTACATTCACGAGACAAGCTAAGCACTTCTATTTAGACAGAGCACTTGGTGGAGCATTTCAGTCTGGTGATGTTTTTTTGTTGTTTATAACCATGTCATTTTGACAAATAAGACACTCTGTAGTTAAAAACGGTTGGTTTCACTCATAAAGAACGCGCAAATCAGCGTACTGGTTAAATCACAATTTGGCTTTGGTTACTCCTACTGGTGTTGTGCTGTATTGATCGTAATAAAAAAGAGAAAAAATTGCTAAAGCTAAGCAAGGTACTTCAAATTTATAATTGCCACTTCCACTGTTTGGAGTTAAGATATCATCGATACGCTGTTAACTGCAGCTTCGACTAATAACTCTAGAATTAATGGCCATAGCTTCTCACAAGGCCAAAGTAAACTAAACGGAACGGAACAACAACAAAAAAAGCCATATTCACCGTGTTTTGCAGTAACACCCCCAGTTATTATGTTCCTTCGAGTTTTGATATTGAGGCATTTGCCATTCTACTCGCAGCACTTCACGCGAGTTCACCCTCTGTCAAGAGCAGCCTTTATGCTGCATCGAAAAAGGTGCGGGTTATTCATTGTTTATTTGTTTTCACACGTTGAGTTTAAAATAGTTTTACTTTTTATAAAAAGTGTGACAGGATTTGACTTAACTAATTTGATTATATGGCAAATCTTTGCGATCAGTGGAAACAATAAGGAGCTTAAGCAACAGTGAAGGCGACGGCTACAAAAACGTCACTCTTAAAAGTGAAGTCGCGCTCCTTCAAACGTAATCGCGCTTCCATCTCGTTCAATTCGTCAAATATTGGCAGTTTTTTCTGGAGTTGAATTCCAAAAAACTGTATCGAAAGTTCAAGATAAGAAAAAGAAAGCCGTGGTCTTGCGTTCACGTCCTCCACAAAACGTGAAAATAGACATCTTCATGTCGTAGTCGTGCAGTGACGGCAAAGAAATGTACAAAAAAGCGTGATGCAGGTGCAAAGTTGTTGTTTTACCAATCTAAATCAATTGCTTTTTTGCCGTTCTCGTTGACGTCGTCGTTGCTTAAGCTCCCTAATTGTGGTCTCTGCTAAAAGGTGTTTTCCCTCTTCTCTGCTTCTTCTTTTACTTTGCTCAGGCTTTTCTTTCGTGATATTTTGGCAAAAATACAAAATTTTTGGTCTGTCATAGCCTAAACCGAAGGGTAGGCCAGAATGGGCCAAGCCCTAGTTTTTTTAACTCCCAAGACAACGTCAAATCGCTTGATCGCACAGCATCACCAAGTTGTGCGCAGGGCAACTAACTTGGGTTAATTTGGTATGCAGCCCCTGAGGAGACAGCAATAATACTAATACCGTGTTTGTCTATGCATTCAAGTTTAAAACATACGGCTCATTTTCTTGTCATTTGTGAACCACCTTTTAGATGAAGTTAGTTTATCAATTTCGTTGATGAAAATCAAAAACAGTGCGGGTCCCAACGCTGTACCTTGCGGCACAACAGAATTGACGTGCATCCAAGATAAACTAAATCCGCGATGACAACGCGTCAGTTGAAGACGATTCGTGAGCAAGGATCTTAACAAAGAGAGAACGTGACCATGACGGAAAAGCCCGGTTTCCTCTCATATGACAGAAAAACTGCTTTATCTAGCGATGTCATCGTAATACGCAGGCAAGTACTAATTGAAGGCACTGTACGTTTTACGTTTCCTAGAAGAGACAGAACCTCCGTTTCCGGTCTAATCGTTGACAGGGCGAAAGTAGTAACTTTATGTCCCAGTTACGATAAAACTACGCTGAGTATCGGTCTTGTCCCAGGATTTGAGCCCGCGACTTACCGCTCTTACGCAACTAAGTTAACTCCACCTGCAGACTCTGCCGTAGTAAAATACGGTTTTCTATCTGCTCGTTGTCTTTTGTTAACTTTCGGGGATCATTTATGGTTTATGACGGAAAAACTACTTATACCTTTTATTTTTTCGCTCATAAGGAGCAGTATTTTTTTTTCAATGAACGTTTTCTTGATAGCTCTACTTATAATTTCGGGTTGCGTCTTACAACCGAGTATTTTCGGGGGAGGGTGGGGAATTTGATGACGGTGCAAGGAGATGTGAGCAGGAAAAACAGCGTGACGTCACGCCGCACTCCCCTCAGTGAACGCCTGAAACATGCAGGCTAGTTATCATGTTAAAATCTAAATAGAAGAATACGATTGGTAAAATCAATCAAAGTGATGGCAGTAATACGAGATCCTGGTCAGCGGCATGTAGAATGAGGGCGAGGCGGGTGCCAATTTGTATCTGTCCAGAGGTTACCACAAACACCCGGGGGGTACTCCCATATATAAGCCATACAGCTATGTGCCGCCCCATCAGGTAGGGTTTTTGCGCTGTTTTGGTCTGAAAACGGGTAAACACTTTGCCCATTTTAGTCTGGAATCGGGTTTGGTTTTATAGCGAACTACGGAGTGTATGAAGGTATTTATCGCTTCAATTCCAAACGAGTAAGAAAGAAAGAGAAATATGTGAATTCGAAATGGATTTGAATAATTTTTTTTGTTCGCGTTCTAATCTAAGTAATGATAACATAATTTCTGCCTAAAGGCCAGGTATGAAAACGGGTATGGATTTTAGAGATCTAGTCTGAAAACAGGTGTGGAAAATTACATTTTTTGGTCTGAAATCGGGTCAGGATTTGAAGAACCGAGCGGCACACCCCGACCAAGAATTCCTAGGAGTACGCCCCCGGGCACAAACACAAAAAGAAACTCGGCTAAAATTGCAAGTTAAAACTTTTATTTTAGTAAGTAAAAATACAAAAAATAAGAGGGCTCAAAGACATCTACCTGTCGCAGAGTTTGCCTAACATGCATACATGGGTGAAACTAGAAATTCAATCCGTACAGCCGGCACTGGATGTATTAATTAAAAATGAAACAGCAGTTTTTCACTTCAGCCATATATCATTTCAGTTTTAACTAATTTTAGCGTAGTTCAACACAAGCATTCAGTTGAAAACATAAAGCTAAAAAATACTTATTAATTCATGACACACTGTATCTTGGTTCAAAGAAGGTTCGCTCAAAGCGTGAGACTGTCAATGGGTATTTCCGACGAATCAAAGTTGTGACGATCCCTACTGAAGAAATTTAAGATCTTAGAGATCGTCGCTCGTAGTTGCTCAAGATAGCTGGAAGTGCTATTACGCTAAAAAAATACGGTCTAGATATGCATACTTATATCTACGATGGCTTTTAATGTGTTGAACAAAAATGCTGCTTTCAAAACTGGTTTCTGTGGCCAGTGAACCAAACGAGTGTTGACCAGAAAAATATTTTTTGTCCATGACTCCTTAACGCTGTTTTGCTGTAGTCGTGTCAGTGGATGAAAACGCAGTTTTTTGAAAACGATTATGTCAGAGTGATGTATACCAGTAAATGCGCATGCTCCTATCAAAGATGGAACCGTTTCTATTGTTGCGATATAACGTTGACGCCTTATTTGTAATTCTGCTGACGCCAGCTTTGCAGGTGCGTTCTGATTAGCAATACGAGATGAATTTTCTGATTGGTCTTTTTGTTAGTTTTCCCTGTTTTTTGCTAAAGGCCTTTTTACATGGATGTGGTGCGTCACCCCACCTATCATGTAAACGTGATCAAATTAAAAAAGAGAGATTTTATGGACAGGCGGGTTACCCCACCTAGGCGGGTAGATATTGTCACCGGTAGTTTTCTCGATTTCTTTGGGAGCCACGTATTTTGGTATGTTTTTCCACGTATTATAGTTTGATATATTTTTTTGGTGAGCTGTTCTAAAGGAGGGTTGTTAGCCACCCAATCCACCCCCCTCCCCCTGGACACGCCCCTGATTTTGCAAAGTTTCTTGTCATTTTCAGGTCCAGTGCACCACTCCAAGTCTGTTTTATTGCGCACCAGGACTCTCTCAACTCTTTCAGTTAGAACCTCAGTGTCCAAAAATTTATTTCTCAGTGTCTAAAAATTTATTCCAGAAAGTTGGATCATATTAAATATTCCTGTTTAACTTGCACAGTAATTTACATGATAATACAGCATGAGCATCTTTTTCTCTTCCTTTCATCGTCCTACAAAAAAAATACACGCACAAAATCACACTCAACGTAATATACTACAGTCCAATTAGGAAATCCTCCGATAAGAGGCCTTAAAGCTGAAGTATTTCCAGCCTTTCCTATTTGCTGATTGGCTTCCCAATCAGCAAGTTTAAAGACGCACTCTGCTACGCCAGAGAGAATTTGTGTCATTTACATTTTATATTTGAGCTCCGGGACGTACACATTATATACTATGGTATGGAAGGATTCAGCTACAGCATTTCAGGATTTTAGAAGAAGGAATTCAGTGTTAAGTCTACCATAAACTCGAAAATCACAAAACAATACGAAACACCATTTCACCTCCTTTACACGGGTTGGGTTCTCATTTCAAAAACATTTAACCTAATTATTAACCACCAACTCAAAAATCCTCCGCAATGGAGGCCTCATAAACAAAGGCTGCTGAAAGTATAACGGACGGACAAAAACGAATGAACTCTTCACATTAACACTAAAAGTCTTTACCTTTAGAACTTTTTGCATGTTTTGAATGCAAAACATTGACAATATTCTAGACTGCGAGCAGTCAATCTTTTTCTTCAGATTTAGTGAGGGCGGTGCAGCGTGCGCAAGCGTGCGTCGAGTGGGGAAGCCACGGCACGCGAGAAACGAGGGCGGCACCCCAAAGAGAAAAAGAGACACTGCTCATAGTCTACGGACGATCTTACATTATCAAGTTCGAGGTTCCCTTTTTCGTCCTGCCACAAAATAAATCATGAAACGACATTCAAGAGCACAAAATTTCGAAATTAAATTTCAAGACAAGGGTAGAGGCCTAGTTATCTCTCTTTTTAAAACACCTTTCCACGAAGGCTTTCCCTTCCAACTCAGAATCAGAAAACGACACCTCGCATTTAATTTTTAATGTTAAGTAAAAAAAAAGGGAGAAAGTCATCACCGCCATCTAACAAACGGAGACGCCGTTTACCAGCCTCTCGCAAGTAGAAACCTAATTAACCAATTGTAATTTCAGCGAGGATCTTTCTTAAACGCTGTTTAATGTTGTAGGAAGGCTTTACCTCAACAGTGGACAATCGCTCTAACTCAGGCAAGACTTGGGACTCGGGGGTCTGGTTTTCCATCTCCTATGACGTGAAAAAACGAAAGGTTCATTATCTTTGTACTGCCTTTCAAGGGCATGCAATGTCACGATATTTTGGAATTATTTTAAAACCCTAAACACACATTTCCCTGCTAGCAGAGGCCTCCTTTCCTCCCGTCCGCCGAATACCAGGGAAAAAAGACCTCTGTAGGAAACCCGCCCGCTGAATACCAGGGAAAAGAGACCTTCGCTAGCAGGGAACTCGCCCGCTAAATACCACGGAAAAGAGACCTTTGCTGGCAGGAAAAACACACATTAGAAGGAAAGAAAACCCTCAAATAATGCTTCAGTTCTATGTAAAAGGACTTTACGCCAGTACTACTAATAATAAGTGTCTGTGTCTTTGCCTTTCGATGCGGGATAGGATAGAAACGGATTGCAACTTGAATAAAACTGAGCCATCTTTTTCAAGTTTAACTCCTGTGTGCCGTCACGTGATTGAACATTACATGAATCATTTTTCTGTTTTGAGATTTCGGCCTGCCATTGTTAGACAGTTTAGACATTAGTCCGGTTTAGCAAAGTACAATAGTCATTGTCTCAGTTATTCGCCAGATTTTTTTACATCCGTCTTAGGCTATGTAAGTTCTCCCCTTTTTTTACCCTATGTAAAAGTTTCCTAAAGCTTGCTGGTAAAGCTGCCCTATCTTAGCCACGGCTTTATATCGGTTGAGGTAGCGGAACATCCTGTGTTGTCAACATATGTCCAAAAACCGATCAAAATTTCTTTTCCCTTTGACAGAATGTCTTTTAGAGTTCCAAGCATCACAAAAATGACTGAAAACACTCAGTTAAAATTTCAACTTAGCTCTGACCAAAAAATGTGGAACTTACTATGACATACCACCTTCAAATATCGACAGTGAGTTATCCGATACGATATTAAGGATGTAACTAAGCGTGAATATTAATACTGGACGTACTGTCTTGTTGTTTCCTAAGTATATAATGCGCGCTATTTACAATTTTAACCACGCCCATGGTTGTACAGTATTATACAACTTATTTTACTCATGTACTTAACTTGCGATAGACCAATGCTCCATTCACTCAAAGCTTACACAGGTTTAAAAGGTGTTCAGTTAAACACGGTTTAAATTTGTTTTCTTCATAAAAGCTTTTTCCGATTGCAAATTTAGTGTAATTACGTAATACAGAAAAGTTTATTTGAATTTTGTGTAAAAGCCTGTGTTTCAGTTTACTTTTGCTGTTTTTAATTTTTCAAAACCTAGCTTATTTAAACATGTTTAGTTGGTGTGAATGAAGAATAAGCAATGGACAACGCCCCTTCCTTTTTACAACCTCCTTCTCCTGATAATTATTGCACAGTCCCGGCTCAAACAAAACCTTTATAAAAAATATCAGCAACCAACCTGTTCTTGATTCTCCTCTGATTCATATAATGCCTTTCCATCTTCAGATTCAATGACTTCTCCCTCGTTCTGGCAAAATCATACATTTTATGACACTAAACACCATCCATCTTCCATATGTACCTGTAAGCCCCCTAGCGTACTTATTTTAGAACGAACAGACATTGGAATGAAAGAAAACCCTGAAATAACGGTTCAGTTCTATTTCAAATGACTTTACGTACTACTATAGCTCCACTACAAGTGTAAGACTTTGGCTATTGATGGCCAGGATGCAAACGGATTGCAACTGGAAAAATTTGGGCCATCTTTTTCAACTTTAACTCCTGTGTGCCGTCACGTGATTGAACACATGAACAATCATTTATATGTTTCGTGATTTCCGCCTGCCGTTGTAAGACATTTTAGAGGCAGCATCTGCCACAGATCTTGTATGATTGTAATGTGAATGACTTATTTAATATAAACAAAAGGGGTGAGCTAATTACAAGGTGCGAACCCTTACATTAGTGACTGGACGTGCTGCAAAACACTGTAACCATCCGAACTACCAGATGGAGAGTTATCAATCACTTCATCGGAGTTACGAGAACAAAACGAACTCCTTTTTTGATCTACCAATAGTTAAACAAAACTCTTTTTCTAAATGCATTAGGTCTACTTGGCACAAAATGTAAGTGATATCTTCCCTAAGCAGCTTTTAAAAAAAGGAATCCTTTTTTTTTCCAAGGCAAAAGTCACTTTTGGCTAGCCTGTTCCAAGCATTCAGATAGAGGGGAAACGTTCTACTTTTGGCCTAAAATCAATTGAGTGCGACCTGCGAGAGAACAGCAGCCAATTTTTATCTGTAGTTTATTTTCAACAGAACCCGAAATCAATTTAGTTCAAGGGAAATAGAAACTTAGATGAAACAGAACAAAGATAAAGTAAATAAACTTAAACAAAAGAAGTGGATGACTAACCTGTTCCAGTTCCATCTCTGATTCAGATGATGAATCAGAAGTTGATTCAGATGATGAATCAGAAAAGAGATCAGATGATTCAGGTAAAAGCAAGGGGTTCCTTGGAATAGCCTGCAACAATAAAATAAAACTATTCTTAATGCACGGGTTCTCAATTTAAAACCTTTTAACGAAACTGCCAAGAATAACTACCGCCAACTCGGAAATCTTCAGTAAAAGACGCTAATTAATGAAGGTTCCAAAGCGTGTTTCATTATCTCTGACGGGCAGAAAAATAAAACTAAATAAAGTAAATAATGCATTAGCCAACTGCAACTCTGGCCCCCGACCCCAGCGGCATAGCGGGAGATAGCGGGGATTTAACGCAGCCAATGCCGGGATTTAACACACATTTAACATGTTCGCCCCGGTGGCGGGGAAATTAACAAAATACCTGTTTTACCCATGTCATGAGCGGGGTTTAAACAGTAATACGAATTTTCGGAAGCGGGGATAGAAGCGGGGATTTAACATGAGTGAGTAAAGAAAAAGCCTCGTATCCTAAAGTTTTGTATGGCGGCAGAAGAGAGATGATGCCGCAGAGAATGATAATATTAAAACATAGGAGAAACAGGGCAGGAAGGCACAAAACAGGTTGCCCTAGTCTCAGACACAGAAAGAAAGTGTATAGAACGTCCTACACATTGGTCGAGCGTTGCCTCACAAGGACTTCACAAATCTCATTTGAGTCTCATTTGTTCACCTCGTACGTAAACGACGATAAATTAATCCCAAAAGCGCTTTCTAAGTTTCCCGATTCCTTTCCCATTACTTTCACGATTAGAAAATTGGAGAAAGACACAGCTGTTTCGCTTCCCAGGGGGTACTCCGGGTAATTCTCGGTGGGGGTGTGCCGCCTAGTTCTCCAAATCCTGACCCTGTTTCAGAACAAAAAGTGTCATTTTCCACACCCTTTTTCAGACATGACCTCTAAAATCCACACCCGCTTTCAGACCTGACATTTAGACAGAAATTAAGTCAGAATTACAATCAACCGGCCCGTGAAATTACTGTCCTCATTAGCGAGAGTCCGTAATAGGGGGAGTTTATTTAAGTCATATACTATTATATGGAAGGGTTCAGCTACTGCATTTCAGGATTTTAGAACAAGGAATTCAGTGTTGAGTCTACCATAAACTCGAAAATCACAAAACAATGCTAAACACCATTTTACTTCCTTTGCACGGGCTGGGTTCTCATTTCAAAAACATTTAACCTAATTATTAACCACCAACTCAGAAATCCTCCGCAATGGAGGCCTTATAAACGAAGGCTGCTGAGCGTGTAAAACCTTTTGCACCTTTTGAATGTAGAACATTAACAATATTCTAGAATGCGAACAGTCTATTTTTTTCTTCAGATTTAGTGAGGGCAGTGCACCCGTGCGCGAGCGTGAGTCGAACGGCGAAACCACGACACGTGAGAAACGAGGGCGGCAGCCCAAAGAAAAAAAGAGAGACTACTCATAGTCTACGGACGATCTTACATTATCAAGTTCGAGGTTCCCTTTCTCGTCCTGTCACAAAATAAATCATGAAACGACATTCAAAAGCAGAAAACTTCCAAATGGAATTTCAAGACAAGGGTAGAGGCCTAATTATCTATCTTTTAAAACACATTTCCACGAAGGCTTTCCCTTGCAACTCAGAATCAGAAACTAGGGAACGACACTTAGCATTTAGTTTTTAATGTTACGTAAAAAACACGTCAGAAAGTCATCATCATCAATTAACAAACGGAGATGCCGTTTAACAGCCTCGCGCAAGTAGAAGCCTAAATACCTAATTCTGTTTCCAGCGAGGATCTATCTGAGGGCATGTTTACATGGAGGTGGGGAACCCCAGATACGTGATCATGTAAAAGTGATCATATTAAAATGAACGTTTATATGGCCAGGCGGGTTACCCCACCCAAGCGAGTTACCTCACCTACCTGGGGTCCCCACTTCCATGTAAACAGGCCCTTAAACGCTGTTTAAAAACAATGTCGTAGAAAGGCTTTACCTCATCAGTGGACAAATGTTTTAACTCAGGCAAGACTTGGGACTCGGCGGTCTGGTTTTCCATCTCCTATGACGTGAAAAAAAGAAAGATTCATCACCTTTGTACTGCCATTAAAGAGCGCCTAGCAATGTCATGACATTTTGGAATTATTTTTAAACCCTAAACACACGTTTCCCTGCTACCAGAGGGCTCTTTTCCTCGCGCCCGCCGAATACCAGGGAAAAAAGACCTCTGCTGGCGGGGAAAACACACATTGGAAGGAAAGAAAACCCTGAAATAATGCTTCAGTTCTAATTAAAACGACTTGACGTACTACTAGACCTCAACTTTAATTGTCTGTGTCGTTGGCTTTCAATTCCGACCAGGATGGAAATGGATTGCAACTTGAAAAAACGGGGCCAACTTTTTCAAGTTTAACTCCTGTGCTTCCTTTTCCAGTTGCAAAGTAAAAGTTCATTTGAATTTTGTGTAAAAGCCTGTGCTCTAGTTTACTTTTGCTGTTTTTCACTCAGTTTTAAAACCTAGTTTAATAAAACACGTTTAGTTGGTGTCAATAGGGAATAAGCAATGGAAAACGCCCCTTCCTTTTTACAACCGGCCTACTCCTCCTAATAATTATTGTGCAGTCCCTTAAAAAAAAAAACCTTTATGAAAAATATCAGCGACCCACCCGTTCTTGATCATCCACTGATTCATACAATGGGGTTTCTTCTTCAGTTTCAATGACTTCTCCATCGTTCTGGCAAAAATCATACATTTTAAGATGTTAAACACCATCCACCTTCTATATTTAACTGTAAGCCCACTAGCGTACTTATTACATTTAAAACGAACACATATTGGAATGAAGAAAACCTTAAAAAGATGATTCAGTTATATTTAAAATGGCTTTCCCTACTACTGTACCTCGACTATAAGTTTAAGACTTTGGTTTTCATGGCCTGGATGAAAACGGATTGCAACTCAAAAAAATTAGGCCAACTTTTTCAAGTTTAACTCCTGTGTGCCGTCACGTGATTGAACATTACACGAACAGTCATTTATGTTTCATGATTTCCGCCTGCCGTTGTAAGACAATTAACACCAGACCAATGTTAAATTCCCCGCTAAGTCCCGGGGGTCGGGGGGCCGGAGTTTTAAATGACTGATGCATAAACTTAAAGAAACGAAGCTGGTGACTAACCGGTTCCTGTTCAATCTCTTTTTTAGATGATGAATAAGCTTATTAATTTAACTGTAACCCACAGATAAGAACCTGCTTTATCTCGTTTGGCCAATCTGGTTCTTATATTGTTGGGTATTAAAGAAGCAAATTTCTGCCAGAAGGTTATTAAGCCACTAGGTTCTTACACGCGGGTTTTTACTGTATTAAAAACTATCTCAGTAACACCAACTCGGAAAATGGAGACTTCTAAATGAAGGCTCCTGAGCGTATTTGATTATCTCTGACGGACAGAAAAATAGAACTGTTCAGACAAACACTGAAAGCCTTACTAAATGATATTTAATAAATAAACTTTCACAAAAATAGATGAGTGATGACTAACCTGCTTCCGTTCATGCGCTGATTCAGGTGATGAATTAGGAAAGAGGTGAGGGTACATGCTCTCCCAGTAGTTCTCTGCTGGCCATTTATCTTCACGTTTGAGGTTCCCTTTCACATCCTGCAACAAAATTCAACTAATACTTAAAACTACTCATCTCCTCATCTCCCTTTAATAAAGTGTGGACGTGTAAAAATTTCAAAACCTTCGTCTTAAGTCCCATGCCATTACACTGACTAACGAAAGACAATTGTTTATATGAAAACAACTTTGACAAGATGTACTAAGTTCAAAACAAGCCTCGCGTGCTGAAAGCAAAGATCAACAGTCAAAACTTGACCTATATAATAAAAGGCAGTTTGTGACTGCACGTGGCTACCGTTTTAGTTTTGTAGAATATATTGCAATAAAAAAGGAAATTGTAGGAAACGATAGAAATTCAGATTGTTTATCCATAAATATACTATCTTTGGTCTAGAAGGTATATATTTAAAAAACATCAACAACAAAACAAATAAGGAAACAGAACAAAAACGAAAAGGAAACAAAAAAGAGAAAGACAGAAGGAAAAAAGAAAGGGTACTGAGCAGGATTCGAACCCGGCACCTTGTCAAAAATTATACGAGCACAACGTTAATGTTTTACACACAACTGACAAACTATTTTTAAGCGTCTTTACAGTTATTTGCTGAGAGAAATTTTTCCTAGCGAAGATTTTGACTTCTCTTGCGTGATGATAAGGGATGTGGGGGAGGACCCTCTCTCTCCGGCGTTGCGTGACATAGAGAGAGAGGGAGAGAGAGAGGGGGGGGGGGGGGGCAGAACTGCACAAGACACACGATGGTTACGCCTTCTTTGTGTGGTATGTTGGTGTAGAGGCGAAGCGCTGAAGGTCAACAACTTCCTTTACGACTAAGTTCAAGAAACGAGTGTTACCCCGTCGCCAATTTTTAATCCATGTTTAGGGAGGAGGGAGATTTTCCCCCAAGTACCTCTCCCCTCTCGGCGGGATTGGAAAGACAAACATTATCTTTATCAAGGCGCACGTACAAGAAATTCGCATTCAAAATAGTAGAGTCAAAATCAAAATTAGCAAATCCTCTTTCTTTTCTTTTGAAAATATATTCAGAAATACAAAATTCGCAGATCACAGTGTATTTTTTTGCGGGCGGGAATTTGTTACGTAATAAATAGAAAGGCGGGAAAATGTCATCACGTGAAAAATCATCCGAGGTGGATTTAACCAATCAGTGACCGCCACGTCACTAGGCTTTGAATGACATCGTTTGTTGTTTTTGTAGTTTGTTCAGTTCGCTCTTCAACGGCAAACTGTTCAGGATGAACTCAAAATTTAATAAGAAAACATCAGGGAAATTATTTTACACAACACAGGGATTCATCTCTTTTTACTCAGGAATATGCTAAGGAGTTGTTCGAAGCTCAAGGAAACATCATTTATAAGGATATTTCACGAAAGCCCAAAGCTCCGCAGGATTTGATTTGTATGGCGAGTGTTCTTGGAAAATTGAAAACAAGCTCATGCTATTTACGCGATGAAAATCATGCAATGGACACTTATGCTATACAGTGGAGAAAAGCGAAGTGTTTATCTGTAAGGAAAATTTGTTTGGTGTTGCTTTCAACCGTTGTCTCGAAGATACAATTTTTTTGCGCGGGTTGTTATTTCAAAAACCAACCATGGCTTCACCGAACTGCAAGGACCAGTATTTACCAAAGAAACGCTCAAGAACTAACAAAAGAACAGCTATAAAAAAAACTTGTTTGTTTTTTGGACTTTCAAAGGAACTTCACTTGACTTAAACTGTTTTTATAGGAGGCCTGGACGATAAATGTGAAACTGTGAGTTTAATGTGTTTACTCTTTGCTTATTTGTTTGAATTGAACATGAACTGAACATCTTTCATTTGCTTTTATGATTGTTGTTTGTTACTTTATGAAAAGTTATGAATTAAAATTGATTCAGAAATTAATACTGTGGAAATTATTTGCTTTTATTTTGCTAAAAGTTCTTGTTTTCACCCAATAATATCATCTTATGGCTGCTTGACGATACGAAATTTCTGTTCTTGTGTTCAACTCCATGTTTTAATATCAGCTGAAGTTACTTGTTCTTAACGTTCTCAGTTAAAACATTTTATGGAGTTAGTTTAATCAGTTGAAAGAAATGAATTTGAAATGATACTTTGAATCTGCTAAAGTTTGTGATTTGATTTCAAAAGCAAATCTTGTGTTTTGTCGAGTGTAAAAATGACAAAGAAAGGAAAATGGCGAAAGGCAAGAGCTGAGTAGAAATAAACTGTAAACAAAGAATAAAGAAACAAATTGCGATAAAATTGGAAAACTTACGTGGTAGGATGACAGCAGATCAGTGTTTCCGTGCTGCTTGAAGGCTGATGAGAGATTCATCACCTGCTGTGGAGTCATCTTCACACCCCAAAGGTTCAGTTTCTCCAGGTGAGGAGCGCAGCTGAGATGTTTTATCAAGCTGTCGACTCCTGCACCCAGAAGAGGATTGAGTGACATGTCGAGCACCTTCAAGTTTGGAAGATCTTGTTTGAATACTCTGCTGATGAACTCCACAGCAAGTGATGATGTTACATTGATATAAGTGAGTGCTAATTTGTTCAGTTTGTGTGTTGTTGGGATGCTCCTCAGTAGAGACTCTGTTACCTCAGCATCAAACACTTCACCGCGTTCACCCCAAACCCATATCTCGTGTGGAGGGTTGATAAACGGCATCATCTCAATCATTTGTTCCACTTCTGACCTGTTCACATTCCAAGCTCCAATCCTCCGAACCCTGGAGAGACCATGACGCTTTGAACAACAGCTGCTGCTGCTCTCTTCACTTGACTCATCACCATTCATGTTTGTCTTCTTTGTTGTCTCTTCTAAACTAACTAACGTCTTTACCATTTTAAACGGAAAAGGAATGACTTTTAAGAGGGTATCTTTTACAATTTTAGTAAAATAAAGGTGAGTGTTGTTTTCTTCTTTCATTAAAAAAAACTCGTCAACACTACGCCATGGAAATACATTCAAAAATTCTGATGCTTTTTGTTCTCCTGTTCTACTAACTATAACAGCGTTTAATTGCTGTGCTAAAGTTATTAAATTATTATAACTTTGCTCTCCATACTGGTCGCTATAAGAGAAAAATATGTACATAAGTGAAGCGGTAGTTTTAACAAAATTTTCCTTTGCTGCAATATTCAGCTGGTCAGGATTTAAAATGAACAAAACACCTCCTAGATTAGAAAGAAAAGTGGGAAAAAGTTCTGTTCTCGTGTCTGCTGAGCAGTAGAAGAATAACTGTGTACATAGAGTTAGAAGATTTTTTTGTGTTTCTGACAAATCTTCGACTGACGGTGCTTGGTTGTCGAAGCTGTACTTTGAGTCTTCCTTCGCCGCCATTTCCAACAGATGAATCAAGATCTCGCGCGCGGCTTCTTCTGACATTTCAGCAGCAAATTTAAAAACTTCATTCAACTTGAAGATCTTTTCAATTGAGTCGACTTTGAAAAGGGAATTGTTTTTAATTTCTTGAGATAACAGTTCTTCTTTTAGAAATAAAGAAGCCAAAAACTCCTGCATGGATTTGTGAATGAAGTGCACGGCTTTGGATGGGTTAAGAGCGGACATGTTAAGCAGCTGAAACAACCCGGCCTCAATCAGTTTCTCAGTCAAAACGTGATCTGGCAATTTACTGAGAGGAAAATAAAGAAAATCTTTTAGAAGTGCGTCAAAGGCTAGTTCTCCTACTTTACAGAGTTCTTCTTTGTGATCGTCAACTTTTTCCGCCGGCTTTTCTTGTTTTTCCGACATATGATTAAACATAGTCTGTATGAACTGGTCATAAATCATCACCCGTGATGAAGGTAGTCCTCCACAATCCTTTTCTTTCCAAACCAACAAGAGCATCAATAGCAAAATAGGTATTTTTGCTATATCCTCCAGGTCTTGTTGCTCCAAGTATTTAAAAAACTCTTCAACATCTTGATCATCCTTCAAGAATCTACGAGCGAACTCTTCTTGTCGCTTACGGTCAAAACCGTCGATCTCGAATTGAGCATCGCTGGAACTTTTTAATCTCTCTCCTTTCATGTCTCTAGAGGTCATAATAACGCAACAATCCCTCAACTGCTTTTTCTCCCAGATTTCAAGAACAGGTGATTGCCTTTCTGCGCTGTGTACGTATTCATCGTAGCCGTCCAAAATAAGTAACACGTTTTCTTGGTGGCGACGAACGTAATCGTACAGGTTGTCAGTGGAAACTGGGCCATCACTAGCGAGAAGATTAGCATTGTTCAGCACGGCTGGGATATCGTTGAGGTTACAAACATCGCGTAATCTGATCAAAAGTACAAGATCAAATTTTCCTAACTTTCCTTTACATTTGGGCTGGGACCAGTCGAATGTAGCTTTCTGCGTAAAAACGGTCTTGCCGATACCTGGTCGTCCGTGGACCAAAATGCGCTTAGGCGTATGATGAAGTCTTCCGCCTTCAAAAATGTCGGTGTAGTGTTGAAGTTTCTTCTGCGTTACTCCGCTAGGATCCTTCTCATCCATAAGCCAAGACAACTGGGTGTAAACTTTGTCAATATGAACGGCAGAGCTTTGGTCCCATGGAACGATTTTGACTTTGCTGTTAGTTTCATAAATTGATCGCAGCTGCTTCTGGCACCCCTCGAGGCAACGAGAATCTGCTGAGGAAAATTTTACGTTCCTCTTTTTAAGGAATTGTTCTTTAATAACTTGATATTATAATAGGCGAGGAAAGTTAAAGGGAGGTAGTTAACGCACAAAATATAGGCCCTCTTTGATATAAACTGATCAGATCACCAAATATAAATAAAATTTCCATATTTAAAAACAAATTATCCTCAACTCATGATACAACGACAGAAATGTAACTAAAAGTGCATGTATATATCAGGGCTCTAAAACACCAGAATATAGTGTAGGAATATAAATACTACGGTCAAAGGTAGAAGGAATGCTCTTTATTAATTCAATTTATTAATTCATTTATCTATTTTCTTCTTTTTCACCCGCTTATACACTGACTTTAATTCGATGAGGAGCTAACTAGAAAATCTAACAGTATATTTAGCTTTCCAGCTCGCACTTATTATTTCTCTTATATTATAAAGTTATAACCTAGCACAATTTCAGTTATAAAAAAAGTTAAAAATGTAATTTCACCGTGAGCTAAATAAAGAGTCATTAATTATTACAATTACAAATTATGAATGTGGCGGGATGGACAGCCTTGGCCAAGTAACATTTATATGTTTATTATACGTCTTTTAAGACTGCATCAGTAAAGCAAGTGTAAAGGGGCGTTACCCCACAAAGAGAGGTTCAGGGAGGAGACATTTAAAACATGGGTTATTCAAAAGTATTTGGGGAAAATGTTTATCAATCTGTCAGTTTTTTTACTACTCACATTTTAGTTTCTGGGACTGAATAATAAAGTTTCAATAACAAAAAGCACTGAGCAGCTTGTCTTGGGACTGAAAGCTTACATCAACTTAGCTTTTACTGAATTGTGGGTGATACTGACATTTTAATCACTAAATGATGTCTGGTCGCAGTGTGCACAATTTTAGACCATAAATTTATGTTTTAAACTTGGTTATGCAGGATTTCAGCTGCACACTGAGTTGATTCTGAAAGGGACCTAGTAAGCAGTTGCAGTTCAAAAACATTTTCAAAACAGGGAAAAAAAACAAAATATTTCCTGGGCCTTTCCAATCAATCAGAGGGTAGAGTTCTAGAATGATCTAAAACCAGAACATAAATCCAGTAGAGCAGAGAGCTTACTGGTTAGAGTTCAAGGCTGTCACTATGGTTTCAAGTTTCAGAGCAGGGAATAGAACATCCTGGAAATTTTTTCTATTTTCCTTTTATGTCCTATGAATAAAGTAACCAGGGGTCATGCTCATAGCAGCCAGGGGAAATCCACGCCTCCCGGCCATTAGTGACAGCCCTGTAAAATTGGTCGCTAGTGTCATCAGGGCATGGTGGGGGGAGGGGGGCAGGGTGGAGAAGGATATACTACCCTATTAAACAACTGTGGTGCTAGTCAAATAGAAAATTCAAAAGTATCCCCAGAAGGTATCGGAATCTTGCTTTGTCAGCATGGAAAAAAATCATTTTTTTAAGATCTATAAGAGGTACCAAAAAAAGGAGGAGATACTTCCCTGCTGTGAACCTTGAAGAATTAATAGATATATAGAAGACAAAGTTTAGTAACTGGTTACTGTCAGGGAGCTGTTGTGATTCTCACAGACAATGAATTAGTAATCTCTTATTCACCTGTAACAGAACTTGTGCTTGGGCCAGCTTGCTCAACCCTTCCAGATGGACCTTGAAATACAACAACAAATAATTAGTCATTTCACCAGTATCTTGTTCACAACTATGTTGTTAAATGAATTGCTTTTTTGGAGACAATGAACTGGATCAAATGCTTTTTGTCTTGCTGTAGGAGATTCATGAATCTTTTAATAGGTCTTCAAAATAAACCAGTTTTTGAATTTTCCTCAGCTATTTGTAATTTTAATATAATTTAACAAATTGAGTACCGGCATCTTTATACCAATGACAAAATGTGTACATGAAATACCATACCATGGTTGCACTCATGAAACAAACTCAAGTTCAAGTTCAAGTTTAGTGTTTACTGGCGACATTATAAACAGCAGCTGGAACTTGAGTTGCAGGGACCACTTCCCCTACTCTTTATGAACCAACAGTGTGTGGGTTCTTTAATGTCTTACGGAATGTTTATATACAGGTATGATGGTTATTATGATTTACAAGTATATATTGTCCTTAATGGCCTGCCAGAAGACTAGAAAGTCTAACCATGCATTTGCAGCAGTCATAAAAAAGGTAGCACTTTCCTCACAGTTACGTATATTTAGCTTCCCAGCTTGCACTTATTATTTCTCTTGTATTAAAAAGTTATAACCTAGCACAAATTTCAGTTATAAAGAAGTTAACTGTGAGCTAAATAAAGAATCATTAATTATTACAATTACAAATTATGAATATGGCAGGATGGGCAACCTTGGCCGAGTAAAATTTATATCTAAATATCTTTGAAGACTGCACCAGTAAAGCAAGTGTAAAGGAGCGTTACCCCACAAAGAGAGGTTCAGGGAGGAGACACCAATAGAGGGCTACCTCTCCAAAGCTGTTAGTGACGTTTGTGGTTGAGTGCTAAAAATATTTCTCATTTTTATAATAACTGGCCTCGAGGATTAACGCAGGTTAAAAATGCCATAGCAAAATTCTAATAGAAAAATTGAATGAGAAAAAGAATTTGATGCTTGAAGTATCACATCATACTTCTTCTTTGCTACTTATTTCTGACATAAAGATTATAAACAACTGCGACAATAAAGATCATTTTGTGTTGCGATATAACAAACGATAAAAGTCATTTTCATATTAAAGTAAGTTTTTTTAATCTACTGTATGTCTGGTACCATTTCTGCTTTATTGGATATAATAGTACCTGGTAACTCCTCCTTAGTGGCCGTAGAGCTAGAGGGCTGTTCCCTTGCTGATGGGTCTGTGAGTTAAACAAAATAGAATAAAAATTGAAGTGAGACATTTAAAACAACAGTTATTCAGAAGTATTTGGGGATGTTCATCAATCTGTCAGTTTTTTTACTACTTACATTTTAGTTTCTGGGTCTGAATAATAACGTTTCAGTAACAAAAAGCACTGAGCAGCTTGTCTTGGGACTGAAAGCTTACATCAACTTAGCTTTTACTGAATTGTGGGTGATACTGACATTTAATTCACTAATTGATGTCTGGTCGCAGTTTGTGTTTTAAACTTGGTTATGCAGGATTTCTGCTGCATACTGAGTTGATTCTGAAAGGCATCTGGTAAGCAGTTGCAGTTCAAGTTGCAGGCCCTTAGTGATGGCCCTGTAAAGTTGTTTGCTAGTGTCATCAGGGCTTGGTGGGGGGATGTGGGGGGGGGGGTGGGGTGGGGGGAGGAGAAACTACCCTATTAAACAACTGAAGTGCTAGTCAAATAAAAAATTCAAACGTATCCCTAAAAGGTACCAGAATTTTGCTTTGTCAGCATGGAAGAAATTCATTTTTTTAAGATCTATAAGAGGTACCAAAAAAAGGAGGAGATACTTCCCTGCTGTGAACCTTGAAGAATTAATAGATAGAAGACCTGCTTACACACTGACTTTAATTGGATGGGGAGCTAACTAGAAAATCTAACTGTATATTTAGCTTCCCAGTTCGCACTTATTATTTCTCTTATATTATAAAGTTATAACCTAGCACAAATTTCAGTTATAAAAAAGTTAAAAATGTAATTTCACCGAGAGCTAAATAAAGAATCGTTAATTATTACAATTACAAATTATGAATATGGTGGGATGGGCAACCTTGGCCGAGTAACATTTATATGTAAATGTCTTTGAAGACTGCATCAGTAAAGCGAGTGTAAAGGGGTGTTGCCCCACAAAGAGAGGTTCAGGGAGGAAACACCAATAGAGGGGTACCTGTCCAAAGCCATTAGTGACGTTTGTGGTTGAGTGCTAAAAATAATTCCTATTTTTTATAACCGGCCTTGAGGATTAACGCAGGTTAAAAATACCTTAGCAAAATTCTAACAGAAAAATTGAATGAGGAAAAGAATTTGATGCTTGAAGTATCACATCATACTTCTTCTTTTGCTACTTATTTTTTAAATAAATATAAACAACTGCAACAATAAAGATCATTTTGTGTTGCAATATAACAAACGATAAAAGCCATTTTCATATGAAAGTAAGCATTTTTAATCTACTGTATGTCTGGTACCATTTCTGCTTTATTGGATATAATAGTACCTGGTGACACCTCCTTAGTGGCCGTAGAGCTAGAGGGCTGTTCCCTTGCTGACGGGTCTGTGAGTTAAACAAAATAGAAAAGAAATTGAAGTGAGACATTTAAAACATGGGTTATTCAAAAGCATTTGGGCAAAATGTTTATCAATCTGTCAGTTTTTTTACTACCCACATTTTAGTTTCTGGGACTGAATAATAAAGTTTCAATAACAAAAAGCACTGAGCAGCTTGCCTTGGGACTGAAAGCTTACATCTTAGCTTTTACTGAATTGTGGGTGATACTGACATTTTAATTCACTAATTTTTAATGATGTCTGGTCGCAGTGTACACAATTTTAGACAATCAATATTTATTTATGTTTTAAACTTGGTTATGCAGGATTTTAGCTGCACACTGAGTTGATTCTAAAAGGGATCTAGTAAGCAGTTGCAGTTCAAAAACATTTTCAAAACAGGAAAAGAAAAAATCCAAAATATTTCCTGGGCCTTTCCAATCAATCAGAGGGTAGAGTTCTAGAATGATCTAAAACCAGAACATAAAGCCAGTAGAGTAGAGAGCTTACTGGTTAGAGTTCAAGGCTGTCACTATGGTTTCAAGTTTCAAAGCAGGAAATGGAACATCCTGAAAATTGTTTTGGTCCTATTTTCCTTTTATTTCCTACGAATAAAGTAACCAGGGGTCATGCTCATAGAATTTTGTTTTGTCAGCATGGAAGAAATTCATTTTAAGCTCTATAAGAGGTACCAAAAGGAGGAGGAGATGCTTCCCTGCTGTGAACCTTGAAGAATTAATAGATAGAAGACCTGCTTACACACTGAATTTAATTCGATGGGGAGCTAACTAGAAAATCTAACTGTATATTTAGCTTCCCAGTTCGCACTTATTATTTCTCTTATATTAGAAAGTTATAACCTAGCACAAATTTCAGTTATAAAAAAGTTAAAAATGTAATTTCACCACGACCTAAATAAAGAATCATTAATTATTACAATTACAATTTATGAATATGGCGGGATGGGCAGCCTTGGCCGAGTAACATTTATATGTAAATGTCTTTGAAGACTGCATCAGTAAAGCAAGTGAAAGGGGCGTTACCCCACAAAGAGAGGTTCAGGGAGGAGACACCAATACAGGGCTAGCTGTCCAAAGCCGTTAGTGACGTTTGTGGTTGAGTGCTAAAAATAATTCTTATTTTTTATAACTGGCCTCGAGGATTAATGCAAGTTAAAAATACCTTAGCAAAATTCTAACAGAAAAATTGAATGAGAAAAAGAATTTGGTGCTTGAAGTATCAAGTCATACTTCTTTGCCACTTATTTCTGAAATAAATATAAACAACTGTGACAATACAGATCATTTTGTATTGCAATACAAGAAACGATAAAAGTCATTTTCATATTCAAGCAAGCATTTTTAATCTACTGTATGTCTGGTACCATTACTGCTTTATTGGATATAATAGTACCTGGTGACCCCTCCTTAGTGGCCGTAGAGCTAGAGGGCTGTTTCCTTGCTGACAGGTCTGTGAGTTAAACAAAATAGAATAAAAATTGAAGCGAGACATTTAAAACAACAGTTATTCTAAAGCATTTGGGGATGTTCATCAATATGTCAGTTTTTTTACGGCTCACATTTTAGTTTCTGGGTCTGAATAATTAAGTTTTTATAACAAAAAGCACTGAGCAGCTTGTCTTGGGACTGAAAGTTTTACTGAATTGTGGGTGATACTGACATTTTAATTCACTAAATGATGTCTGGTAGCAGTGTGCACAATTTTAGACAATAAATTTATGTTTTAAACTTGGTTATGCAGGATTTCAGCTGCACACTGAGTTGATTCTGAAAGGGATCTAGTAAGCAGTTGCAGTTCAAAAACATTTTCAAAACAGGAAAAAAAACAAAACAAAATATTTCCTGGGCCTTTCCAACCAATCAGAGGGTAGAGTTCTAGAATGATCTAATGCCAGAACATAAAGCCACTAGATCGCAGAGAGCTTGCTGGTTAGAGTTCAAGGCTGTCACTATGGTTTCAAGTTTCGGAGCAGGGAATGGAACATCCTGAAAATTCTTTTGGTCCTATTTTCCTTTTATATCCTATGAATGTAACCAAGGGTCATGCTCATAGCAGCCAGGGGAAATCCACGCCTCCTGGCCCTTAGAGACAGCCCTGTAAAGTTGGTCACTAGTTTCCTCAGGGCGTGGTGGGGAAAGGCGGGGGAGAAGGATATACTACCCTATTAAACAACTGTGGTGCTGGTCAAATAGAAAATTCCAAAGTATCCCCAGAATGTATCGGAATCTTGCTTTGTAAGCATGGAAGAAATTCACTTTTTTAAGATCTATAAGAGGTACCAAAAAGAGGAGGACATACTTCCCTGCTGTGAACCTTGAAGAATTAATAGATAGAAGAGAAAGTTTAGTAGCTGGTTACTGTCAGGGAGCTGTTGTGATTCTCACATATACAATGAGTTAGTAATCTCTTATTCACCTGTAACAGAACTTGTGCTTGGGCCAGCTTGCTCAACCCTTCCAGATGGACCTTGAAATACAACAACAAATAATTAGTCATTTCACCAGTGTCTTGTTCACAACTATGTTGTTAAATGAATTGCTTTTTTGGAGACAATGAACTCCGGGATCAAATGCTTTTTGTCTTGCTGTAGGAGATTCATGAATCTTTTAATAAATCTTCAAAATAAACCATTTTTTGAATTTTCCTCAGCTGTTTGTAATTTTAATATAATTTAACGATGAGTACCGGCATCTTTATACCAATGACAAAATGTGTATATGACATACCATACCATGGTTGCACTCATGAAACAAACTCAACTTCAAGTTCAAGTTTAGTGTTTACTGCCGACATTATAAACAGCAGCTGGAACTTGAGTTGCAGGGACCGCGTCCCCTGCTCTTTATGAACTAACAGAGTGTGGGTTCTTTAATGTCTTACGGAATTTTTATATACAGGTATGATGGTTATTATGATTTACAAGTATTGTTCTTAATGGCCAGAAGACTAGAAAGTCTAACCATTTGCAGCTGTCATAAAAAAGGTAGCACTTTCTTCACAGTTACGTATATTTAGCTTCACAGCTCGCACTTATATATTATTTCTCTTATACTATAAAGTTATAACCTAGCACAAATTTCAGTTATAAAAAAGTTGAAAATGTAATTTCACCGTGAGCTAATTAAATAAAGAATCATTAATTATTACAATTACAAATTATGAATATGGTGGGATGGGCAGCCTTGGCCGAGTAACATTTATATGTAAATGTCTTTGAAAACTGCATCAGTAAAGCAAGTGAAAGGGGCGTTACCCCACAAAGAGAGGTTCAGGGAGGAGACACCAATACAGGGCTATCTGTCCAAAGCCGTTAGTGACGTTTGTGGTTGAGTGCTAAAAATAATTCTTATTTTTTATAACTGGCCTCGAGGATTAACACAACTTAAAAATACCTTAGCAAAATTCTAACAGAAAAATTGAATGAGAAAAAGAATATGATGCTTGAAGTATCAATTCATACTTCTTTGCCACTTATTTCTGAAATAAATATAAACAACTGTGACAATAAAGATCATTTTGTATTGCAATATAACAAACGATAAAAGTCATTTTCATATTCAAGCAAGCATTTTTAATCTACTGTATGTCTGGTACCATTTCTGCTTTATTGGATATAATAGTACCTGGTGAGTCCTCCTTAGTGGCCGTAGAGCTAGAGGGCTGTTTCCTTGCTGACAGGTCTGTGAGTTAAACAAAATAGAATAAAAATTGAAGCGAGACATTTAAAACAACAGTTATTCTAAAGCATTTGAGGATGTTCATCAATATGTCAGTTTTTTTACTGCTCACATTTTAGTTTCTGGGTCTGTCAAATAATAAAGTTTTTACAACAAAAAGCACTGAGCAGCTTGTCTTGGGACTGAAAGTTTTACTGAATTGTGGGTGATACTGACATTTTAATTCACTAAATGATGTCTGGTCACAGTATGCACAATTTTAGACAATAAATTTATGTTTTAAACTTGGTTAGGCAGGATTTCAGCTGCACACTGAGTTGATTCTGAAAGGGATCTAGTAAGCAGTTGCAATTCAAAAACATTTTCAAAACAGGAAAAAAAACAAACCAAAATATTTCCTGGGCCTTTCCAACCAATCAGAGGGTAGAGTTCTAGAATGATCTAATACCAGAACATAAAGCCACTAGAGCAGAGAGCTTGCTGGTTAGAGTTCAAGGCTGTCACTATGGTTTCAAGTTTCAGAGCAGGGAATGGAACATCCTGAAAATTCTTTTGGTCCTATTTTCCTTTTATTTCCTATGAATGTAACCAAGGGTCATGCTCATAGCAGCCAGGGGAAATCCACACCTCCCGGCCCTTAGTGACAGCCCCGTAAAGTTGGTCACTAGTGTCCTCAGGGCGTGGTAAGGGGAGGCGAGGGAGGAGGATATACTACCCTATTAAACAACTGTGGTGCTCGTCAAATAGAAAATTCAAAAAGTATCCCCAGAAGGTATCGGAATCTTGCTTTGTCAGCATGGAAGAAATTCATTTTTTTAAGATCTATAAGAGGTACCAAAAAGAGGAGGAGATACTTCCCTGTTGTGAACCTTGTAGAATTAATAGATAGAAGACAAAGTTTAGTAGCTGGTTACTGTCAAGGAGCTGTTGTGATTCTCACATACAATGAATTAGTAATCTCTTATTCACCTGTAACAGAACTTGTGCTTGGGCCATCTTGCTCAACCCTTCCAGATGAACCTTGAAATACAACAACAAATAATTAGTCATTTCACCACTGTCTTGTCCACAACTTATGTTGTTAAATGAATTGCTTTTTTGGAGACAATGAACTGGATCAAATGCTTTTTGTCTTGCTGTAGGAGATTCATGAATCTTTTAATAAATCTTCAAAATAAACCATTTTTTGAATTTTTCTCAGCTGTTTGCAATTTTAATATAATTTAACAATGAGTACAGGCATCTTTATACCAAATGACAAAATGTGTAAATGACATACCATATCATGGTTGCACTCATGAAACAAACTCAAGTTCAAGCTCATGTTTAGTGTTTACTGACGACATTATAAACAGCAGGAACTGGAGTTGCAGGGACCACATCCCCTGGTCTTTATGAACTAACAGTGTGTGGGTTCTTTAATGTGTCACGGAATGTTTATATACATGTATGATGGTTATTATGATTTACAAGTATTGTCCTTGATGGCCAGAAGACTAGAAAGTCTAGCCGTTTGCAGCTGTCATAAAAAGGTAGCACTTTCTTCACAGTTACGTTTATTTAAAGATCCTGATCTTACAGCTGTACAACCTGTAGCTCGACAGACCAATTTCCCAATTGAGCTACAGAGTAACTGGGCAGTGGATCAGCTCCCCTAGGGGGAAAGAAACACTCCACCTCAGAATTCCAAAGACCCATGGAAAGACCCTTGTAGGTATTAATTACTTGGAATTGTTCTTAATCTCCAAAAATATCTACAAGAAACATGAATGTCAACATATTATTTTACAACTTTCTTTACCTTGGTTTTTTGGTTTCCCAAATGGTTTCTGGAAGGGCTTTGCAGCACTTCTTTTCACCTGTTTCCAAAGAGTATCTCCTTTCTTCTTAGATTGATCTTTATCCATTCTACAATTAGACCAAGATTAAAATTTATGCATTAGAAAATAGTAGTTTAGTGAGGCCAACTGATACACTTCTCCATGCTGCTCACTAAGTTTATTTTAAAAATTTCCAATATTTTGCTGTTCCCTACAACGAGTACCTCAACTTCATTTTTAATGTCAGCAAAGTAGCTGTCGTGGTCCAAAATCTCCAAATTATAACTTTCCCCGCCAGCAAATCACCAGGATACTTTTGAGGACTTCAGTAACACAAGAAAGTCTTTCCTTCTACTTGTATAACACATCACATAAGGCTACATTCATTATGTATATTGCAGGGCAGGGGGGGTGGGGGGGGGGCAGAGGATATTTTTTAAAAGGGCAAAATTTTTTAAGATCGGGCCCCCAATACATAGAGAATTTTCAGACAGCCCCCCTTCTTGACCAAAAGAAAAAATGGCAAACTCCCCCCTCCAACCAAGTTTTGACGAGAAAAGTAAAATATAGGCAATTATGGTGAAATGGTGGACAGATTAATGTTTAAATAGAAAACTTAAAACAAAAGGTAACCAAAGGTTCACCGATTTTTGTGAAATAAAAATACAGTCGACTCTCTATAACTTGAACCTTGCACTAACTCGAACCAAAATCGATTTCCCCTGGATTTCCCTCATACATTCACTGTAATTTTACCCTCAGTAACTCAAACCCTCGATAACTCGAACTCTCGATAACTTGAACTCCCGCTAACTCGAACCAATTTTCGTTTCCCCTCAGGTCATTTTCTATATAATTTTACACTCGATAACTCAAACCATGTTTTGAGCCCTTCAAAAGTTGGGAAAAAAGCTGTCTAATGGCATCTGAAACATTGAATTTTGGATTTCCTATTGACATGTTGTAGGAGTATAGTTTACTAGTGGAGGCTGATGTTAATTGTCACAGGCTAACGTGAAGCAGCTTAATTTTCGTCTCAAAACAGTAAAACGCCTGCTCTATTTAGGCTATGTTTTGTTACGTTACATTCTGACTTATAATCTAAAAGTATCTTTTAATTTTCACTTGACAATTCTACAATTAAATGTGATTACATGTAAAATGTTCACAGTACAGTAAAAACTGTGCCGTAAAAACTTCACAAAGACAGTTGCAATGTGTTTTCAAGCATTAAATTTGTACAGTTTAATAACATTCATCAGCAAATGTTAAACCAGTGAAACGTTTTTCAAGTTCTGTATGCTATTTGTGCCATCAAGCACTTCAAGACATTCCAATGTGAACTTTTTTGCATAAGAATACTAATTATAAAATACTTTGTATGGCTGTTATGTTAGTTTATAGAGCTCTAGTTCAGTCCATTCATTAGTCTTGATTTCAGTGGCTACTGCTAAACACAGAAATAATGGCAATTTTCCAGTTAAAAAAAGATTGAACTTTTCATTGAAATTTTGTAGTTGTTGTTGACTCGAAAGCAATTATAGCTTTACAATAAAAACACTTAAATGTTATATTAATAGTTAAAGTCCTATAAAGAGTGTTTTATCAAGCAAATAAGCTAGCAAACTTTCTTTAGCATAGAGTAATTAAGGTAGTCTTCTTTTATAGAAAAAATCCACAAAACAATGCTTCCTAATTTTAATAAACGGAGAAAAACAAATTAGCAACCCCCCTTTCTTCTGTCAAAAATTTTGGTAAACCCCCCTTGTCCCTTGCCAAAAAATTTGAGATCCCCCCCAAAAATAATCTCCCTCCCCTCCCCCTGTGGTATACATAACGAATGCAGCCTAAAAGAGGATTCAGACTGCAGAGGAATACCATTATAGATAAGTGTTGTAAGGGAATACCTTTGTTCAGTAAAATGAAATTCTGTCAGTCCTTCACTCTAAGGCGTGCCAACTGTCTCGGTTAACCAGTGTAACTGAAATAAATGGCAAAAAGTAATACTTTAAGACAAAAACAGAAATGAAGTCAAGATAGTTTTCCACAGAGTTCCATACATTTTATTGTGTATAAAATGTTTTGACACTATTCATAAACTGTTTTAGTGAAATTAAGTATGAGATTGTTAAATGCATATAAATGTATTGGGTTGTATGGAAGTATTACCCAAATGAACTTGTCAAGACACTGGGTAGAGGATCGCTAATGTATGAAATGACAGACGCCTGTCATGAATTTTTAGAGGGTAACTTAGGGGAGCAGGGATTTGGTTTGTGAGAGAGAAGAATGTGTTTATCAAACTGCTGATAAAAAGCGAATTCTTTAGTCTCAAGACAACTGTTTTTGCTTTGTAATTTCATCTTTAATTGAACATGATAACTCTCCTGAAAATGAAAGGCTGGTTTATAACTGTATAAGTGATGCAAATGTAAATGCAAGTACAGTGAGATATGCATGTGCAGTATCCTGTATCATAACTTTATTGATTAGGGTTAGGAAACTGAGTTAATCAAGTTCGATTTAAATCATTTTACTGAGGTCAAGAAGCTTACCTTACGTTGATTCAGTGTAGTCCATTGTTCAGTTATGAAGAAGCTTCAAAAGTCTGGAATAAACAATAACCACATTGATCAACCATTATAGATGAAGCATTACCTTTTGAATGCAATTACGCTAAGCAACTGCAAAAAAGAAGCTAACTGACCTCGCAATTCATTGCTAAGAAGAAGCTGCCAGAAAAATTGTCACATGTACTTTTCACTCTTAGGTCCCAGTACTTTGCTCGGTTGATCTGCAAAAAAATTGGAATGTCGATAAAGGAAAACTGAATGAGGAAATTGGATCGACTTATGTCAATTATCGGGAGAAGCGATAAATAGGTTAGTACAATTTCTATTGTATCAATAAGAGTAGTATCAAAGGTATAACTTGTTATCTAAATAATTTGAGCCTTCCGTAAAATTTAGCTCTATTGGCGGACGGTTTTATGGATCATGTTTGTATTGAAAAGCACTGAATGCGTCATGTTGATTCTTTAGATGCTTCTTTTCTCTTAAGCTGCTCATGAAATGGGTAAGTTAAACTTTCCGATCAAAAATCTACAGCTGAAGGTAAAATGTTCGTGAATGTTGATAAGTACAAACCTCTTGACTTTCCAGGAGCAAATGTCTAATGTAGAGAAAGGAAAAAGGGACAGAAGAACTGATAAGTAAAGATAAGCAAGGTCTCGGGGGGTACTGTCATATATGAGCTGAATTTTATGAGGAAAATACTCAGTTTATCATTTTCTTTATGCAGAGATCGCACAAATTCGCAACGAGGAATTATATAAATAGTCTTTCCTGAGTTCCTCGGGAAATAGTTCTAACTCAGTTCATGTAGCTAAACGGCTTCAACAAGCTCCAACAGTGGCTCAATGAGAATGAGTCCTACTTTAATTCACACTTCCTTGTCGAAAAACAGGAAAAAAAAGATTGACCATGATTGGAAGATAAACAGCAGAACCTCGTGTTTAGCAACAATTGTAAAAACGCATTAATCTACCAAGAATGAGTCCAGGATCACGCGATCTAAATTTGCAAAATAAGGAACGCAAAAGTGACGATATGTTTTAGTTAAAAGAAGTTGCAGCTTTGTTGATTTGCGCTTAAAACGAGAAGGAAGTCTGTTAAAGACTGAGAACATTATTTAAGACTTCTTGAAAGCCCTGGACATTCACCACGGTCACCGATCTTCAGCTAATAATTTTGAAGGGACTGTGTCACCGCAGTCCAGTTCATTTTGTTTAATTTTGTCAATTACTCGCCCTCAATCGCTATGAAAATTAAAGTAAGCAAAGAAATTACAGGTATATGACAAAATCAGAGATCCGAGACCAACAAATATGTCTCCTGAGCATTATTTTTGAAGTTGCAAGCAGCAGGGATCAACTTTGAAAAACAGTTAGGCTGAACAGTTTTCAAAAACCCTAATTTCAATCCGTTTCAATCTTCTTCAGTTTTGTCCATCCGTGGCATCTGTTGTTTCTGTTATGTTATTTTGACCTTCCTTTAAAGTTTTAAGCGGTTATTTTTATGTTTCTCTTAATTTAAGGGGCATTTTGTAATTTCCTAATTTGGCTGAATTTCGTGACACAGATCATGATTTTAAGTTTACTGATCATCTTTTCACACAAAAATTCCTTTGCAGCTTGAAATTAATGATTTCGAGAAGAAGCTTCATGAAAAGTTGCATGCAATGTTGGCTCATAACTATAACAGAATCAGTTTTGTGTTGGTAAGACCTTCATTTCCTTGTCATTAATGTCGCGATTTACCCCTATTTTAAAAGCATACACTGCAGATAGTATCTAGTGACAAACCAAGCCACAAATAGAGAAGTAATTCCGTGGCGTTCATTCTCTGCTTATTCATTACTGCCTAAGTTTCTAAACTAACAGCAGTGGACATTCGAATTTCAGAAAGTCTACTTACCGGCGTCACTGGGCCATCCAAATGTATAGCGGTACATCAAGAACCAGCGATAATACTAAGGTACCCGATTTCTCCTTCTTTGATTTAAGAGCGGCTAACTGTAAATATATAGAGAATTCGCCGTCAAAACTGAAATTTCGAAATACTTCATTTTCAGTCAGAAAGAACCCTTTGGTACGGTGGCCCACAACTGTCACGGCAAAACCAAAAACCTCACGGCAAAAACAAAATACCTCACGGCAAAACCGAAAACCTCACGGCAAAAACAAAATACCTCTCGACAAAACAAAAAACCTCACGACAAAACCAAAGACCTAACGGCAAAACCAAATACTTCACAGCAAAAGCCAAATATCTCACGGCAAAAGCAAATACCCACGGCAAAACCAAAGCTATTTTGTTTTTGCTGTGAAGTATTTTTGGTTTTGCCGTGAGGTTTTTGGTTTTGCCTTGAGGTATTTTGTTTTTGCCGTGAGGTTTTTGGTTTTGCTATGGTTGTGACATACTACGAATATTTAAGGCTTCTATGAATATCGTTTTTTCTAATTTTAACGTATAAATGGAATAAGTGAAAACCGCCGTGAAGAAGGTCAAGTGCAGACTATATACATGTATGTACCGAAGGAAAGCGGAATGTTAAAATCTCAAATCAAAAATTTTCGATAAAGTGCATCTGAAAGTTTGTTTTATTCGATAAAAACCCGTTACTGAGGGGCTGGAAGTTGTTAGAGTTCAAATGGCAGCTGAAATGGGAAACTGAAACTGCGTTTGGCGAACCAAACAACAAAGGTCAACAAATAATATCGACGCCACCCTAAGCACTCCTTTCTTAATTTATTTTTTGATTTATTTTATGTTCAGTAATTAAAGAGCTTGCATTCATTATAAATTAGTCCTATTGCTTCAGTGACCTAGGTGGAAGGTCGCCCTTAATGCGCTCTTCCCAACTGGTCGACAAAATGCTTTAAATCTATTAAAAACTGTTAAATTGACACAAAATGTTCGTACGAAAATTAATATTATTGAAGGGCACTTCGCCTCTTCATAAAATACGTTATTTAACCGGCCAAGAAAGTACTCAAAGTTTCCTCTTATGAACTTTACGGGCAAATTTATCATCACTGAACTCAGAGGAACCATTTGATGTTGGTCATTACCTGAGTAAAACCGTGATACTACAGTTTGTATTAAAAACGCTTTACAAAGAGTACAGGATTGGCTTCTGAATGGTTCCTTTATACTATCTATCTCTCACTTGTCGGTCTATTCCCCACCGTAGGGCACACAAAAAAGGCCGTAATTCCCACCCCGGGACTTTTCATCGAGCCAACTATGCGGCTGTTTCGTTTAATAATTTATGTAGAAATTAAAGAGAACCTGACTTACATTGCATCAACAACAACAACAAAAAAAAGCCAGGATACCCGCACAACCGGCGCTATTGTTTCACGCGGCCACAAATACTTTGCAGACACACACAAAAAAAACACAATGAAAAGTTAGTTTTAATTTGCCAACCCTCACTATACCCTCAGCCCCCGGGACCCGGGCCCGAAGCTCTGGACTTTTCCCGCAGGCCGCCTTGGGGATCGACGGAAAGTAGAAGATAAAAAAGAACAAGGTTTTTAGGGTTTTGGTCATTTGGGTAAACGATTTGATAGCCAATTGTGTGTGTGGAACAAGTATTTCGTAGCTAGTACTGCGTAGAGATACGATATCGTCTTAGCGAAGGTAAGACAAGAAAGGGACTGATGCTAGAGGGTACTAACTCTAGGTGTCCGTTTTTTTTTTTTTAACCAAAGTTAGCTGGATAAATTGTAGACCAGAGAAATGGAACTTTTTCTACTGTAAATTAGCCCGTAATTTTACGTAGATCAAGAACCCATGCTGAAACGAAACATCTGGAGCGCAGAGGGCGAAAAGGAGATTTGCCACGCCCTGTGAACGTGTGAGCATGAGACACGCGCGCGCGCGAAAATCATACGATCTCGGAACTTCTGGTAAACACTCATCGCATATTCCAGCTTCAAAGCGAGTAAATTTAAAAACATCAGGTTTGCGTAAATTGAGTTTTAATCTGAGAGAAAACATTTTGAAAATAATATATGCACTTTGCATGTTTATCCGTTTTTGATCAAATAAATGATGTCTTTTCCAATATACCGGTTCAGCCTGGACCAAAAATATTTTATAACACAGCGCGTTCAAAATTCTACGTGTTTTAATGTGGACAGGGCTTAAGATAAACGTCCACGCGTGGGGGCGGAGAGCCTTGCGTGACTCTAGCCCGAACGGCTGCGAAGGAGACTAAAACCAAGAGAGAATGAGCTAAAACTGATCATGACTCCGATCAAGTCACTAGCCATGATAAAGCGATCGTTGCAGAAAGCATTCATGTGTAAATCACATGTCATGATCACGATTCATTTCGAATGGTGTCTCTTGTTTTTTTACATTTTTGCGAAGGAGACTAAAACCAAGAGAGAATGAGCTAAAACTGATCATGACTCCGATCAAGTCACTAGCCATGATAAAGCGATCGTTGCAGAAAGCATTCATGTGTAAATCACATGTCATGATCACGATTCATTTCGAATGGTGTCTCTTGTTTTTTTACATTTTTGCTATGGGACGGGCCAGCCATTTAGTTTTTAGGGGGCAGTAGGGGGGTTAGCAAAAGAAAAACAAAGTCATGCACAAGAAAAGAAAGAGAAAAAATTGGTACACAAGGAAGCATGGGAAAACATTTATGCAAGTCTCACCTATTTTTGGGATTTGTATAACGGAAATGTTAGAAAGGAAGTTCTCATATTTTTAATCGTATTCGAATGAAAAGTGTTGAATAGCCATAATCTCGACCTTCCCGATATAAACAACCGGTTGCAAAAATGTTGAGACACTCCCACGAAAAACCGACCTTTCTTGCTTCAAATCGCTCCTGGTCACAGGTCTGTGAGAAATAATACTGACCTCCTTCCTCCCTCCCATTCAAAGTTGTTCCTCCAAGTTTTGAGCATGGTCTTGTATTGCTAGCAACTTTGATAAGCCTGTGGAGGGGGGATCACAGCACAAGATCATGGACAAGCCATTTATGCCAAAGTACGGTACAGTGTCTCGAGTACTTTTGCAGCTGGTTGAACCAATATTGCTCAAATTGCCGAATCTTCGTAAATCTGCAATGAAAAGATTTCCAGGATAAGCCCTGGATCAACTCAATTTGTTTTGGCAATGAGTCTAAGCAGTGCCTGTTCTTCAAAGTGTTCAGTAGCGCAAACTAACTTCTATTTTGATAAATCACAAAAATTGTCAGCTTTTTCGTACGTTATTAGCCCTGTCTTTTTTACACTTTCTCCGTAGACCAGTGTTCGTATGGCAAAAGTCCTGTCTTCTTACCGCTTTGTATCTGTAGTTTTTGTTGAAGTGGTGCTTGTCAATGTGCAGTTTAGTTTCGCTGTATTACCAGTCATTTTTGTGTCGTACATTAGTTTTTTCCTCCCCTTTTTTTGGCAACCTTCATTTCGAAACGTCGTGGAAAATTTTGTCCGTTTATTTTTACTGTCATTTAGCCATTTTTCGATTGCAAATTTTAAGCAGTGCTGGGTAATTTCCCCCTTTTTCGCCCGCATTCCACCCTTTTAGAACTCCCATCACCCGTCCTTTACTCTCCCATCTCCCAAACCCTTCCCAGTGCTCCAACCTCCTATTCTCCCGAGCTCTCGTCCCTGGTCCACGTCCACTAAATTCTTCGTTCATTTTCGTTCCGCTTGTACCGTAAATCCCTTGTTATTCCGTTCTTGTTTAGAAGTTTTATTTGAAAGTCCTCTTAACGTTCCTCTACCTTCGCCCTTGTCCAGGCAAAAATGCGCATGATCCGCAAATCTTTATCGCCCCTAACCGGTTAGTTATTTCCACCTCTGTTTCTATAAAGGTTTGAATCGAGAACAGAGAAAGCCAGTTGTTCCATTATTAATGTTATTAAGTAACAGTGGCTCGCCTAATTATAACTTGTGGGAAGTTAAGAGCACATTTTGAATGATTCTGGAACCAGTTTTAAATTAATAATCCTTGGAGTTTTAACTCCACATATTAAAATATAATACAACAACTGTTGCTAAAGGTACCGAGGTCGATTACTCTGATTTAAACTCTTATCGCCAGGGGGGGGGGGGGGGGGGGGGGGGTGAAATTTTCATATGAAATTATTTTAGGGGAGTACAGTTATCATACACTTCACTGGAACCCCCCCCCCCCCCCCCCCCCCCCGACGTAATAAACGATCGGTCCCTTATCTTGCAATATTTTTACCAAATAGTATTGTAACTGGGATGCCTTACTTACCTGCCAAAGATAAACTTGTTTCCTTCAACCGCCTTTCTTCCCAAGGGCTTTACAAATGGTAAAATTCCCTAAAATTTAAAGGGTTTAGACCGGCGACTATATGACGTGGGGCAGCATTTCACTTTTTGGCGGTTTTCTCGAAAAAGAAAATCCTCTCGAAACGATTGTGATTTTCGAAAATGTTTCACCAAAGGGTTTTTCCTGACTGAAAATGAAGTATTTCTAAATTTGAGTTTTGACGGCAAATTCTCGATATTCTTAAGACAAATTAAGACTTGGAAAACCGAACAGTTAGCATGGCATTGGAGATATTGAAGCTCTTTCCGATCTGCCTCGGAAGTGAGACATATGTACAAGATGATGTACTTCAGTGGAAGAGTAATTATATTTAGATCGAATGATGTCAACGTCTGGGCCGGAAAAGAGAAACAACGTATCATTCTTGTACACATAATGTAATGTTATGCTAATATTATGTTATGCTATAAAGAAGGAAAGAGTAATTTTAAGTCACACACTTTTCAGGTGTTGGCCAGTGGGGGTAGCAGCGTAGCATTATACGCATAAGAATTTCTCCCAAACACCGTGTAAAATACACAGCGGCAGGAAAACCAGGCAAGTTGTTCTCGATGCTCCGAAGGTGCTCGCCAAAACGTTGTCTTTGTCTGTCGGAGATTATTCGGAAATAAAACTTTCAACAGGCAAACAACTCCTATAATGAACATCCTGTAAGAACAGATTTCAATGAATGATTCTTTTAAAATCAATTAGTGTAAGGCTGAAATTTTTAAACAAATTTTATTTAGACAAATTGGAAAAAACATTGCACGGGCGACGTGATTAAACGTGCTGTTATAAGGAGACATCTACAGACGTATAGTCTTGACCTTAAAAGAAAGCACACTTATATACATTAGGAAATAAGCACGTAATTCTTTGTTCAATTATAGGATTGCTTTCAAAGCGTTGTTTTCCATCTAATTACTTGCCAATATTGTTATTGTAGAATAATTAAAGTACTCGCTAAGTGAATGAAAGCAGCGTACAAATTGGTCAGGTTGCTAAGGCGGGGAACTGACAGACTGGCGGGAAAACTGGATATTAGACGAAATAGTGGAAAAGTGCACATGAGAGAAACTAGCCTTAACCAACCAATCAGAGCAAAGCGCGGCATCCGCGCGCAACGCATCACTGATATGGGCTTTGCTTCTGATTTTCTAATGGAGGGTATGAACTTTTTCACTGTTTCTACACGAAGAAACTACTAAACAATTTCGAAAGGTTCACTTCAGAGTAACCATTAGCAGTTAGGACTTTGGTAATCACTGAGTGCACAGCTTTGTAAAATGACTTCGTAGTCTGTGTTACGCCCACAGCTAAAAAAAGAACAGACGAAAAGAATTTGAACAGATTGTTTAAAGGTCAAATCAAATAAATCAGTAAATGATAATAATAATAATAATAATAATAATAATAATAATAATAATGATGATAATAATAATAATAAAGATTTTTTTTATTCTATGGTGTGGACAAAAGTTGCACTTTCTACAACTTCCTTGGAAACATTTAATATTTGTTTTGCCAGCGGAAGCACAAGTTCCTTGCCTCGTACCCAGGTGCGTTCTGGCGGATGGAAGAGCGACTGGATCATAGTATCATGGGAAAGGCGTTCACCCTTCCCAGCGCCCTTTGCGTCAACGCTAAACGTTCCATGGTTCATTGCGCGATACTCTCGCTTGAAGTCGCGTGTTCCGTTTTCCAAACACACTTGAGACGCCTAGGAACGAGGCAGACAATTTCCCACGTCCAACGCAAACACAGGCACAGAGATACAAAAGTGCACGTGATCATTCTGTAACCCAACATGACAGTCGAGCACTTTCCACCTTGCAATTGTGCTTGCGTTTGAGTCGTCCCCGTTCACACACGTAAAAAGCGAACGTAAGGAGAAACGTAAGCGTTGAACCCTTGAAGGTTAAGTTGTCCTTCTACCTGCCCAAAGCAAGAACAAACTATTTTAAGAATAGTTTTGCTTTTGCGGCTGTTGAGCTTTGGGGTTCCCTCCCTTCTTGGTCAAAAAAAGAGACTTTTCTGCAAAATTCAAGGCGAAGACCAGGTCGTACATACTATCTCAGTCAACCATTATAAATTCTCTCCTTTCTTAGTTTATATAGTGTGCGATCTCTTCTTAGCCGCTTTAGTTTTAGATATTAACATATTTTTATGTAATATGATTTCTTAAGCACGGCTTTTGAGAAGAACAGATACTTTATCGTAAAGTTTTTTGATGAAACTACCGTGGGTAAATAACGTTTTCACTCACAATCGGCACTTACTCAAAATACTGACCTGTTTTTGCATTTTTCACGGCGTGATCGAAGTCAAACAAGCGGGAGAAATACAATAGCTGAGTGTACAGCGCTGTGTCGGAGTACTGAAAACAAAACAAATTGTCAACCACTGAAGGAGCTGGACCACGAAATGTTAAATTGCTGGGGCCACGCACGCGGATTACACATGGACTTCAAAGTCTTATGGGTTGTATCCTTCCCACAATGCACTGCAGGTCCTAACATTGTTGGGACTTGTTGCATCCGTGTGCACTCCACTGCCAACACGGAGGCTAAAAACTCCAAACATTGTTGACCTCGTCCGTTTGAACATAGTTTTAGCTGATAATACAGACAGAGTCAGAGAAAAATTTTGTACGGTCATAGTTGTCTTTGCTTTAGTTTTATACTCACCACTGGATGCAAGTGGGCCCTGAAGCATTGTGGGCACACAGGGGCGCCTCGTTGACGTGTCAGGGGTACTTGACGTGTGCTGTAACCACAGGACGGGTCCTCGCATTTCTGCCAACCCTGTGCGATTAGTTATAATGTGGGTTAGTTTTGATTCCTATGTCTTCAAAGCCGGATAAAAATCAACAACATAATAACAAAGGAATTTTTAAACAACGAGACTGTTCACAGCCATCTTAGTATTGTTACTTAAGAGCACGCATAAACTTGTTTAGGCAAGGTTAAGAAACAATTCTTGTACAATTTAAGGTCAAGGTTCTAAATTGGGAAAACAAAACATATGGCTAAAAAGGTATTTTACTAACTGAGGGAAATATCCTTAAGACTGGCATCATTATCAAACCCCTCTCGGGTACGACGCTTGCTGACGGTCGCATTCTTGCTACTCGAACAAAGGTCGCATTTGAGGATGTATTATCCACTCAAGCAAGAAGTGCATATAAATAGGTAAAGGTATAAAAATCCTCCGTAGCTTACGTCGTTAGCTCATTTTTACTTCCTGGGCCGGGTTGTTCAAAGCAGGATTAAGTTAACCCAGGGTTAGTGCGAAATTTGATTTCATATATGAAAGCTTGAGAAGCAAATTCAGTTGTATTCTTTTTGCCTACAATTGATGATTGGATGCTCTAAAAAAGAGAGATAAAATTCCCCGGGAAAATGCTTTTGAACAAAAGAAAAAGAAACCCAGGTTAAAATTTGACCCTGGGTTAGCGCTTTTTAAGGGTTTTTAAAGCTACTTAAAGCTACAAGGAAAGGAAAGAAGTTAAAAGAAGGATTTGGGGTCACATTTGGGAATCGAACTGGGACCCTCCTGCTCAGAAGGCCGTGCACTAACCAACTAAGTGCTTATCCTTGATCCTTGGTGTAAAGCCCACAAAAAAGCCGTACGAGTTGCTTTGTTATTTTTATTACAGTGGAACTTTGATTTAACGAACCTCTATATAACAAAGTCCTCCTCGGTATCAAGAACGATTTCCATCAGCCCGGCCAAAATTACAGTAAAATGTATGGAACAGAAACTCGATTTAACGAAATCGTCGTTATAACGAACACAATCCAGAAACGCAAACGTAAAATATACCTCGATATAACGAATAAATGTCAGCATGTGACCGAAAGATAACTAAAGATGAATGCGAAAGGATAAAACATGTGTCGAGGTGATATCGAGGTTTTCGATATAACGAACCCTCGATATAACGAACAAATTTCCTCAGTCTCTTGGCACTTATTTAAATCGAGGTTCCGCTGTATACAATTGCAGTTGCAAAAAGTGAGCACTTCACAAAATTGCTTCAGTTACCATGTAGTATTCCTTGATGTGTCTGCGCATGGCAACGTTCAACTGGTTGGAAACTGCGCCCGCGCTGTACTGGTTGTTACATCCGGGACATGCATCGTTGACTGCCAGTGCGTTCAACTACAAAAAAAAAATGGTGCGAAGTATTTATTTTAGACCTAAAACTTTATACGTTCAATTTTCGGTCCTTATCTTACTAAACGAATTTTAAAAAGTTTAAACTTTAAACAGCTTTAAGTTTCCATAACTTCTGTAACTACGAGTGTATCTCAACAAATGTTATGCACTTGTGGTTTTTCAACTATATAGCAACCTTGTACTGTGTTTCGTTTGGTTGCTTCAATTAAAACAACAATTAAAAATGTTTTAAAAGCTTGTTTAATCTGTTTTTGAACTGTTATGTACTTTTTCCCTACTGGTAATCCTTACCAAAGCATAAACTACATCTACCTCTGCTAAAGGCTTGGGATCGACAATGCTGGTTTTCGAAAATGGAAAATTGCGGATTTGACTTTAATCTACAGATCCCTGTTCAGCTATAACTCATGCATTGAATGTGCTTAACTTTATACCCCTGAATAGTGTAAATTATAAGCTCTATGACTGAAGGAAATAATATCATTTGATGTTAAACTGTAAATGAACATTAACTGTTAAAAGTGTACTTACGGCGCCTTTAAAGAGGAGTTCGAGGGTCGTTTCTTGACCACAGCTAGAGCGTTTACACTTGACTATAAATCGCTCACAATCCTTGAGAAACAAGTAAGGTACAGATTAGGGTTAGGGTTTCTATTTGTGTTTTTACCTATTCACCATTTTCACAAAGACCATGATGCCCGTTGTTTATCTGCCGCCCTCAAATTTTGTGTTCCGGTCTTGTGGATTTTAGAGCATGCCGATTGTCATAGACACAATCCACTTTCCGTTAAAATGAAACGTCTCAGTGTTATTTAACCTCCATTTCCAGAACATTTGTTTCGCCTTAATTCCTAGATTGAGTGATCGAGACGGAGGCGGTTACAACTTTTGAGTCTGTTGATAAAATCCTATGGTGTTACCATTCAAATGAAATCTCTTCAGCAGTACTTTCACATGGTACTATTTACTTAGTATGTTGTTCTAACTTTTGAGTGTGTGGATAAAATCGTATGGTGTTACCATTCAAATGAAACCTCTTCAGCAGTACTCTCACATGGTGCTATTTATTTAGTATGAAGTTATAACTTTTGAGTCTGTGGATAAAATCCTATTTTGTTACCATTCAAATGAAACCTCTTCAGCAGTAATTTCACATGGTACCATAGTGGTTATTTAGTATGTAGTTCTAACTTCTAACTTCCTTTTATTTATTTATTTTATTTCATTATTCTTGTTAGAATAATGATTACTTTAATTAAATATTTATTTTCTTATATCTCGGAGATATTAGCTTTAAGAGCTACACTGAAAAAACTAAGGATAAATAAAGGCGATGATGTATGATGCTGATGCTGATTTGAATCTGTAGACAAAATCCTATGGTGTTACTATTCCAATGAAACCTCTTCAGAATTCTCATTTGCTGCTATCTGGTTTTCATCATTCATTTAACAAAATCAAATTGAGAAATTTTGTGAAATTTTGACTTTGATCATCTCTGGGGGGGGGGGGGGGGGGGAAGTGTTCACAGTTAAACCGACCTTAAACCTTTTCTCGTCTGTCATCTGAGCCTGGCCACCAAGCAATGCGTCATTTTCATCATCATGAAGGGCAGAGCTGCCACGATAACCAGAAGGATCCAGGCCTGCGCAGCGAATAAAAAAATGATGCTAAACTTTTTAAAAATTCAGTTTCACGGGAATCTCAATGAACATTAAAAACCCGTTAATTCGACTACGGTCACGGAAATCTCGTCGTCTTTACAGGGTTGTCGTATAACGATGCTGATCGTTGAAAAGAAAAACCAACAACAACAAAATTCAGTGCAGCCGTTTTAATGGTGAGAAAAAAAAGAAAATAACGACAAACGAACCGTCGCGCGGAACACAAATTGACATTGCTCTTGTAAATCACGCATTGTGCGCGCAACCAACAGATTTGAAGGTTGCGCTGACTTCCAAAATTAACTGTATGCTCTGAACCAATGAGACGATAGATAGCAAGTAGAGAACTTCAGAAAGACTGCTTCCGGTGTAGGAGTAGAGGCAAATTTGTCCGTGCCAGAAGCCACAAATACGGATAGACCGCCTTTGAGTTTTTACCCTAACGAAAGAGCTAGCCGAGACTTCTAGGGAGAATAAAACTGTGATATCAGGTCATTTCGTTGTTGCAATATACGAGAAAACACTAAAGGAGTTAATACTTTAAACAGACTTAATCAGTAGACACATTTTGTTTAGATGCATTGCAAGCAGTTTTCTAGCCGCGGAGTTAAATTGGTAATTTACTCACCTAAGCACTGGGCAATATGAGCTGCATCGGTGCCGTCGATGGGATCGCACAAACGAGCTACAACTGGGTGAACCTGATTAGCGAGATAGTATTTCACATCTAGGATATAAATACGTCAAGGAGTGAAAAACAACCGACTTGCATTGGTAATTAATACCCTGGGAATTATGCATATAAGACTTAAAAAAAGAAGCTACCAGCGTTTCAATCCAACACTCTTTTCGAGACCGCAGAAGTCAAGAGACCCTTTGTCCACTCTCCCACCCAACGAATAAGTCGGAGTTGATCCTGCCCGAGTTTGCTTTCGCCCAGTTTTAGGCTTATTCGCACACTTTGTTATCATGTCATAAATAACAATAGAATATCCACGGTAGGACCGATCCTCGTCTTTAAGCACCCATCGTAGCGTGAGAAAACAGCAGACATTTCGTGATGCCACCAATGATGTCTGAGGGACGAACGCAGAGATTTCATGCTAAGGACGCGTTGCTAACCAGATCTGGGTACTGCTTCTGATTGGTTGGAAATTTACTTCATCCAATCAGAAGCTAGATCTGGGTAGTGACACGTCATCAGTATAGAATTTCTGCGCGCGTTTCTTCTGACGTCATTTCGCGCGAAAAACAGTGGTGTCGTCGCGAAAAGTGTCTTTGTTTGGTTTTGTTCTTAATAACGGTAATATATTTAAAGGATACCGATCTTGAGTGTTTCAGATTTGCAGAACTCGTCCGGATGATAAGCTCGCTGACTTGCAGCTAAGGTGGAACCGTCCTGAAGGAAACAGTTTGGAAAAAAATTATTTGACTAAGCGACTGGTAAAATTGCAGGGTTTCCATCTTTGTTTAATGTTGAGCGATATCCTATGGGACCTTTGCAGCTGGCCATTCACGTGGTAAAAAACCACCATGCCGGAGAGCAAAAGTCGCACTGGGACAAGACAAACAATCTTGTCCCAATGAGTCTCTTGCTATCCCGCGGTGTCCCGCGAGGCGGTTTTCTACCTATTCACCATTTGCACATCTTGATTGCCCATCAACCCCAACAATTTGCATAACGTTTGTTTTCAGTTTCTCCTGGGTATTACAGTCGTCCCAAGAGAATTAAAGACAATGCTTATGCAAAATTTTGGGGGCAAACAAGGTGTATTATGGGAGATGTAAAAATGGCACTCAGAGAACTCTGCGTTAATTAAGGGAGCTGGGGTGGAGAACTTGTCTGTGACGTCATCTCAGGAGAATTAATTTTTTTGCCTGCAATTTGTACCTGAGCTTTCTCCTCAAGTTCAAGTAAAATCGTTTAATCTTTCGGCACGAATTTCTTAACCAGCCTCGAGGAATGCAGGGCAAGTTTATGATCAGCTTTGCAGTAGTATTTGGACTTCTCGTTTTTTTGTTCGAATTCCCGAAAGCCAGCAAAATAAACACAGACTTTGTACTTACGTCGCAAATGACGTATGGGATAGTGTCACCAGGGTTCACTTTTCTTCCCTTGCTGAGCATGCGCAAAGCAACGTTAACATGAGCCAGTGATTTCTTGTCCGGGTAGTCATGGGGAGATTTGGTTAGTTGCTGCAATTAAATGATAACCACGTGTCAAAACGGCACACAGTTTGTTAAGGAAACAAGCCCTTCTAAGAAAATTAAAGTGGTACAGTCTAACCTCTCCTTACGGACACCTCTATAATACGGACACCTCTCTATTACGGACAGTTCGTTTGGTCCCAGAAATGCCAAAAACCATACATTCCCTACCTCTATAATACGGACACCTCTGTAAAGCGGACACTTGGTTCTGTCCCTTTGGTGTCCGTATTAAAGAGGTTTGACTGTAAATCTGGAAAAAGTACTCTACAAAATACCGACCTTTGGGCTTAAACTGCATTTTTTCTCGTTTTCTCGGTTATTGGTCTAGGGTGGGGTGGGAGGGGGGTGGATGAATGACGCGATATACATCCAGCGCTACTGCCCTACAGTATACCATGACGGTCACGTGTTGTAGGGCCCAGGTCTAGCACCTCGATCTAGGCAACCTTACCTAGTAAAGACAGCTGTAGTTGTAGGTTTTTAGTTATCATTCTCAAAGCCGTAAAATATACAAAAAGATTATAAGTCAGAGTCAAAGGTTTTTTGTTTATTTTTCAAGTTTATGACTTAAACAAAGGATATCAAACCTTATTAATGACGAACTTCTGAATGTCGACCTTTCCCTCCGCAACGTTTTCTTCAACTGACGAATGAGAAAAAAAATCAAAACCATAAAACACAGGAAAAATCACAGGAAAGAAAGTCAGAAAAAAGAAGGAAAACAGATTTTAAGCTTAATAAAGACAGGGACATCTATTGGATAATATTTTCTCTTCCCCTGCCTGGGAAACATCAAACTTATAAAACAGAACGGCGTAGTTATTACACTCATAACAGCTGGAACGTAACGACCCGGAACATATTTTTCCACATTTTGTACATGAGACCGTTACCTGGCGCAAACTTTCCCGCGCTTGGCAACGGATGCAGGTTTTTCGCGCCTTTTCTAGCCTGCGTGGCAGGCGGTAATTGGGGGATGGGTAGAGGGAACTCGGGCGCGCGAGGAGGGGGAAATAGTGAGCGCCTGCAATGACGCTTTAAGCTCATGTTCCCTACTTACCCTCCTCACGCGCCCCTCGCACCCTCGCGCGCCCGAATTCACGTCTTCCCTTCCCCTATAAACGCCTGCCACGCAGGAGCGTACCTTTTCCCGCGAGGTGAGCCAAACGTGATGTTTTATAAGAGGTCTATTCGAGGAGGACAAACGGCAAATCGTTGTTGCTGGTAAGATGCTGGTAAGTCATAACTGTTTATCAGTACGATGCACAAAATGTTATAGGGTTAAGTGTCGAACATTAAAAAGATTCCACCAAGTCATTGTTCAAACAGTAATAAACGTTAACACGAATGGTAGCCACAAGGCAGCCGCCATACCTGACATGAGGTAGTCATGAATGTTTTCCACAATAGTCTCGCGGGCTTGTGAAGAAAGGATTTGAGCCAGAACATAGCTACAATAAAGTGTTGCAACATATTTAGTAACAAATTATATGGCTTTCAGAGTAAAAATTCAATTTTAGCCCTTGCTCATTTGCATAACGCTTTCCACAAAGGAATTCAACTTGTTGTCTTTCGTTTCGGTTCTTTTTCTAAAACTTGTTTGGCTCCTTCTTCCATCGATTTTTTTTTTGGCCCACGGCACCTTTCTCTTTTCAAGTTGGTGTAGTTTAACAATCGATGATATATTGAAGATCTTTTTCAGACTGTTGTACCTTTACGAAAACAATAATGGGTCATTTTTGAGTTACCTCAAGCCTCTGTTTCAAAGCGAGGCTAAGTGCGAAACCATTAACATGAACATGATTTTCAATTCTCATGTAAATTTAACTCATTTTCACATAAAAGGTTTCACACTGAGCCTCACTTCGAAATACAGAGTTTTTGGAACTGGAAACAGCCTATTTAATTGATGGAACAAGAGCTTACTTCCCAGCATCCTTTGCGAGGTCGCACCAGTCCCTTCTCACAATATCCAGACCCTTCATTTCTTTCACTTCATTTAGGGTGCCTGAAAAGATGAAATATATTCCTATCGATGAGAAGTGAAAAAAAAGCTTACAAAAACACTTGATTATTAACTTACCATCCTCATTTTCCGAAATACTGATGGCAGCATACCTTAAAAAAGGGTATATAAAGATGAGTGCTACAAGCACATGCAAAAAAGATCAAAAAACGAAGAGAAATGTGATCAATTGATGATGCTGTCTTCTCCATTGTATGGTACTTACTTCTTCTTTTTTAGTAGAAGCATGGACTTGAAAATGCCATCAATGTCTATCTCAAGTAATCGGTAAAGCTTGTTCACCTCATTTTTCACCTAAAATACAAAAAACAAGGCCACTGTTACATTACAGTTTTATAAATAAATAATGCTTTAAAGGTAGCACATCCACTTAGTAGTTTACTTCTTCGTCTACCTGATTCCTCATCGAATTGGAATTTGGAAATGTTGGTTTTTGACGAGAGGGGAAAACAGGGGCACCCGGAAAAAAACCTCGACGCCGGGATTTGAACCCGGGCTACATTAGTGGGAAGCGCATTGGTGCTCCTTCCTTGCTCCCTAAAAAGATAATAGTAAAGCGCGAGCTTGCTCAATTTAGCGCTTACTTTTTCCTTCTACTGCTGACATAAACAGATCATTTGGTACGCTAATAAATGCAATTCAGGGTAGGAAAACTGCCCACCTACCCCTCCCCTAAGGCAAGATTAACACTTAGACTTAAGGCAAAATGTTGGCTTGGGGGAGGGGTAGGTGGGCAGTTTTTCAGAAACGTATTTTTCGACCTTTTTAGTCTACCGTTTTGTTAGTTTTCCTTTCCTCCTCCTCACGCAAGAAAAGAGGCTCTGATGATTCTCTCATTACGGTAATTTCTTAAACCAGTGATGAACGTCATAGCTGTCTTTCGTGGGGCCCAGGACAGAGTATCGCTCCCATCTTTTAATCCCTTTAAGACCTGAAAGTACACGCACCTTGTTGCCTATCTTGCGGACTTCACCGAGATCATTAGAATTCGTGTTGATCATGATGGAGTCTGTGTCACCGTAAATCACATCAAGACCCATCTAAAAACAATATAAACAATCAGTTAACTTAATAACATGACAACAGAAAGGATCATTATATATTTCTGGGAAACTGCCCACCTACCCCTCCCCTAAGCCAACATTTTACCCTAAGTGAGAAGTAAGTGATAATATTGGCTTAGGGGAGGGGTAGGTAGGCAGTTTCCCAGAAACGTAAAATAATCCCAAAAGTTACATTGTTCAAAAGTCCAGACACGATAGAAGAACTAGTTATAGGCATTACAGAGGAACTCTAACTCTTCATTGCTCTAACAAAGCTGCAAATAATTTTCTTTCTCAAAGTGCATATGTTTGGCTAAGTCACCAATATTGTGGTAGGAATCGGTCAAGCACGCATTGCGCATCTTTAAAGAAAATTGTCCAAGGAAGGCGCATGATTAGAGCGTAGACTGTTTACTGCCGTTCACTGCAACAATAAGGAGCTTAAGCAACGACGACGGCGACGTCAACGAGAACGTCAAAAAAGCAATTGGTTTAGATTGGCAAAACAACAACTTTGCACGTGCATCACGCTTTTTGTACATTTCTTTGCCGTCACTGCTCAGCTATGACGTGAAACTTCTTAATTTCACGTTTTATGGAGGACGTGGACACAAGGAACGATTTTTTTTCTTTTTTTGAACTTAGGTACAGTTTATAGGAATTAAACTCCTAAAAAAGTCGCCAAACTTTGACAAAATTAAAAGAGTTGGAATAAAAGCGACGAAGTTTGAAGCAGCGCGAATTCACTTTTCGGGTGACGTTTTCGCTGCCGTTGCGATCTAATTATGTCCACTCAAAACAGGTTGCATTCATCTGCTGAAAACGTAGTCTTTGGCATTAACTTCGTGTGTACATAACTTCCAGCAACAGTTAAGGTTGTTTGATGATGGACTGCTATTTGAGTAAGTCTCTTACGTTTTGAACAAGTTCCTTGGTTTTCATCAAAATCTGCAATGATAAAGAAATGTGTAAAATAAAATAAATTAGCAACAAAAGTTCAATCTTTAAGTTTGTAAACGAAAGTACTCACTATCGATGGGAGCCTGTAACTGACAGGGTCCCATCGACAGGACAAAAGACAGTGCCGGTATAGAGAGGAGAAGTGTGACGTCACGTTACCATGGTAGCACTATTTCTGCATGACAACAAAACCAACGACGATGGTGACGGCAAGAAGAACGGCAAAAAGTAAAATGTTTATATTAACAAACAACAACTTTGCACGTGAATCACGCTATTTTGTACATTTCCTTGCCATGGTTGCACCACTACGACATGAAACTTCCTAATTTCACGAGCCCGCTTCATGGAGTAATATACGTGAACACAACACAAAAATTGTCGCTTCCTTTTTCGAAACTTAGATAATGATAGATATGGTCCAAAAGAAAATTCCGCCAGGATTTGCCAAATTAAATGAAACTGAATAAGACCGGTGAAGATTGAAATAGTGCAAATATATTTTTAAGTGTCTTTATCGGTTTGTTGTCATCCAAAAATTTTGCTACCATGACAACGTGACGTAAGGACTTCTCCTTTCTATTACGCGGGTTATGTTAGTTACATCAGAAATACTCGTAACAAAATGTATCAACAAAAGATTAAAAAATATCAAATAAATAAAACAGCTAGAACAAGAGCATTAATAAAGAAAAAGGTCTTAAAGTTCAAAATTAGCCAGTATTCAGTGGACTTAGTCTATGTGAACGCACGCTGAAAGGTCTGGTCAAAAGTCGCTATTTTAACATTACATAACCAAGGGCAGGGCTCGACAGAAGTCAATCATTTATTGAAAAATGGTTCACCTTGAAATTTTTTCATCACGTTAACGCTGTAAACACAGAGTTAACAATTATCTCAAGATTTAATAGACCAGTTTCGATATATTCAATCAAATGCATACTTCTCCTCTGAGTTTTATGGTTTGGCAATGAACAATAGCTTTCTTTTGTTTTATTTTATCAAGCCTCGTAATCAAGTATGAATTTTAACCCTTTAAGCCCTAAGAGTGATCAACATCAAATTTCTCCCTGTAATATCAATACCTTGTAAAACATAAGAATTACGGGGATAACTGTTACAATGATAACACAATCCGTGGTAGAGAGGGGGGGTTATCAACTTTCCTCCTCTGAAAACGGGGGGGGGGGGGGGCTTAATAGAAGATTTACGGTACTTATAAGTGCTGTTGCCATCACAACAAGGACAGATCGAAAAAAGAACGGCAAACATCAAAAGATTTAATGAAAACAAAAATCTCTAAACGTATAACTTTTTCAGGGGCTCCTGCTTTTTTTCAGCTGTCCTCGGTAGAACAACAACGCCGAATGATCAAATTCAACTATAACTTTCACTTTCATAAAATGCGTCTGTTAGCCCTCTTCGGTTTTTTACAAACATAAATGTCAGATTTTTCTACCCTTTCATATACTTCATCTACTGAAATCCTTAATACGGACACCTCATTATTACGGACAGTTTTCCTTGTCCCGGGGGAACGTAAGCCCTCACATTTTCTCAAAATTCAACCCGGTTAATACGTCTAATACGGACAGCCCTTTAAGTGCCCATATTTGCGGGGTTTGACCGTACTTTAAGCGTGAAAGAGGTATCCCTTTTTGAAGGAGCCTCCCCGTATAGGTCATTATAGGGAGTGCCCCCCTCCCCCCCCCCCCCCCGGGACAAAAATATCAACTGTATCAAAAACTATGGATAAGACAAAACGGGCGACCACGTGACCTCCTCTGGCAATAAAAAGATCACTAACGCCTTCGATTTTGAAAGAAAATGCCATAGCAAAACAAAAGGTCTTTGATATTGTTTACTTTCCGGAAGATTTCAACTTTTAAATTTGCATTTAATAAGTCAGGTAAAGAGACACAAGGTATAATAAATGAATTTAAAATAGTTACCCATCACGGAGCATGAAGAATCGTTTACTGATATTTTATCGATTTGCTGTAAAATCTTTGCTCAGGAAAGCTGGAGATAAAGGCAGTTTTAAAGGTTTTTGAAAACTGAAACAAAGCACAATGGTATAACTCATACGAGCACTCTGAACTTTTCTCGTGACAATAATGGAATTTGGTCGAGTTCTTTTGAAAGGCAATTAAACTTTAGTTGCGAAATGTCCAATTGGTCGAGTCATGCAAATAAATAACAAGGGGATTAAATATTTCATTGACACTGGTTCAATGATTAACTGCTACAACGCATGCAACAGAGGCGAGGAGCTGAGAAGCTATCCGTTTAATCAACAGAAAAGGCTGCAGAAGACACGAGGTCTTTGAGTGGCACTTGAAGAAGCAGATGGTTTGAAAGTATCTAAAAATATTTTATCACTGCCATGTTGCATCGCCGTTATACGTCCATAGCGGAAGAACCCGAAAGTGGAGAAACCAGCTTACCCCAAGGTAAGAGAAGTGGTAGGCTTATTTTTGTCGCTACCGTAGCACTTAGTTTAGGGTAAAGCCTTCTGTATTTTAGGGCAATAGCTAGAAAAAGTCATCGACTGACTAACAAAGCTGCGGTCGACGGTACGCTCAATTAACCCGTGCTTCGTTTTACGGTATTTTCAAGCTACACAAGAGCGAAAGGCGTCGAGGAAAGGTTTTGAGGTCGAACCAGAGAATAGAATTCGTGACCTCAGTCTCGTACAGAGGGCTGCGCTGTAACCAACTGTGCTAGTCCTACTCCGATAAACAAACAGTATTCATATCTCGGTTAAGATACAGCTCATGACTGTACAGCGATGAATTTCTAGGAACTGTAGGTTTATACTCTCGAAAGACAGGTTTCCAGGCCGAGCAGTCGGTGCTTCCCTGTGGTGATGTGCCACTCGGGTTTCCAAAACAGTTTTAAGACCTGTACAGTACTGCAAATGATCCCCAACCGCAAATGATCCCGAGACAGCAAATGATCCCCAAAATGGACCGCAAATGATCCTCGACCGCAAGTGATCCCCAAAGTTGACCGCAAATGATCCCGTGAAAACTCGAGGAATGGAATGGATTTTATGGGACTGATTACAAAAAAGGACTGATTATAAAAAAAGGAACCTTTTTCTCGCGCCTTCTAAAGAAAAAGGGAAGGAGGACGCTACATCTCAGGTCAATCTATACAAGGCCAAAAAAAAAGTAGAATAAATCTGAAAAGGATATGGTATCAACCGTATACTTCTTCCTTTGTCAATTGCTTCAATTTTCTTTCAAGAACTGTTTCGTCGCTGAAAATTTAAGACAGGCAGGACGTTACGCAGAAAAAACTCTATTATTTTAACGCCCAAGCTCAACTTGTCTACTGAGGAATACAAAGCCGGGCACCCGCTACATAACAAGAGCTTTATTGACTTTACTGATCTTTTTAGAAGTGTCGAATTAATTTTCAGAATATTTAGTTTTAATTTTTCTCTGAAGTGTTAATTTTACGTGATAAACAGCAAGACATTTGTTCGTAACTTATGAGTGCCCCAGGCCTGGGAGTGCCCGTTAAAAAACAAGACATGATTTGAAAGAAACACTCGTCAAAATGCCACCGAACTTATCAATGTCAACAGTTTTCGGTTTATTTTGAAAGAGCAACTTGCCTACAGCTCATGAACATGTTGCGAATAGTTATATTGACGCTTATATTTATATCCATTTTTTTGCCTTTGCTGTAGACAGTTACCAGGAATCTAAACCTGGTAATGAGAAACGCAAAAGCGAGGCAAGCGGTAGTTATCGCGTGACAAAACATCGTAGGAACCGTCACATTCACGGACTAAAAGAAAGTCGCTTATAATTGTTCGGATCCATGAGGCACTTTAAAGAAAATTAAACAACCTAAATCCCTTATTTAGCCGGAATGAGCAGCATTGCATTTCAAAAGAGGTGAAAGAAATGCTCTTGCATTAAAGGACAAATCCAGCAAATCATGCCGACCACAAACAACAATAACCGCAGAAAATGCGTGTCATGATCTCTCAGTATGAAATAAGCGGCAAAAATCACATTTGCTCAGTCAAAACGTTTTCCTTCAGGTATAATCTACCCGCCAGAGAAAAAAATTCATTGGAACAAGCAGCATTTTGGCATGAGCTAAAAGTTGTGTGTTGCCTACCGACTTCGTTTTACACTTGAATGATTTTTTCATTTAGTTTTTATTCATTTATTTAAGAACTGAAATTTAGCGTTTAATCTTACTTTTTGTATTAATAATAAAATCGTCACGACGATCCGCTAACTCGAGTCTAAGCCATTCCTATTTTTCTTTCGGGATCATTTGCGGTCGACTTTGGGGATCGCTTGCGGTCGAGGATCATTTGCTGTCCATTTTGGGGATCATTTGCGGTCTCGGGATCATTTGCGGTACTGTACAGACCTCATAATTAAGGGAGTTCTTCGATGTTTGAACCTCGGAACAAGAAAAAAGGCGTGAAAACATAAAACCCTTGATAACCCTTAAAGGGCTCTACTGAGATCAGCATGCAATTCTCCACACTCTGTTTCGTACATTTCCTATGTTATTAATGTAGAGAATTTGTTTTAATAATCAAGACTTTTTTCAGTTGTTGCTTATTTCTGTTTTCTCATGACCTTTAAGTTTGAGAAGTAGTACTATTTCATGAAACTATATTCCTTACAGTAGATAATAAGCAAATAACGTTTTGGAAAAGCTGGAAAAACGAAGGTTTCTTATGAGCGGGGTTTACTGTACTGTAACACTGCATACCAATGTTTACAAAGTCAAATGTTGTTATCTAAGTGAAAAATTGGTTTACATTTCAAGGTATAACAAACGCATGTAAATAAACTTACTTTAATTTTTATTTTAGTGTTTGCTTACTTATTTTTATATTTCAGAGAGAAATCTCAACGAAACAACAGACGACAAAAATATCAGTTTTACGAAAACGCGAAACAGGGAGTCCTCCAGCCGACAATCAGCGACGAGTGCCCGATTGTCGACCTCGGAACTCACCGAAAACACACTGGACGAATCGGAAAGCGATCGGCTTTCGTTGTCAGAGGACGAAGATTTATTCGCTGAAGAAGCCGAAAACAAGTCCCAAAGAAAAGACAGGCGGGCGTCAAGTAAACAAAGCAACAGTTACCTACACCGAGCGTCGAAATACGAAGAAGAGATCTTGAAGTCAGTGAAATTAACTCCTGATCAAATTCGTGAGATAAAGGAAGCCTTCCATGTTTTTGATAACAATGGCGACGGATGTATTACCGCCACAGAACTGAAAAAACTGGTCACCTCGCTTGGTTATAATATAACAGAAGCAGAACTTATGGACATGATGAACCAAATAGGTAAACTGAAGTAAGAAGGTTGCGCCAGTTCTCTGTCGTTATCTTCATAAAACGCTTTGAGTAACCTCGTTCATATTTTGAAAAAAAAAAAGTACATAACATACTGAAATAGAAAAACTTAGGCAATGTTCCCAATATACCGGGAAGCTTTTCCGCCGCCACAAAAACCATACCAGACAGGGATTCTGTTCACACATAAGAACGGTGATTTCTACGCGATTTCGCTGACTGAGCGAATCTGCGCTGCGCGGATCTCTAAACTGGAGAGTCACATATCGGATAGTTTTCACCGTATACCGTATAGCCTTTTGTGTCGACGCAAAAAGCTCTTCGGTATAGTGTAAACATTGCCTTACAAGAAAAAACCGCGCGAACATGAGTGGTAACCAACACTGAACGACCAAAATTACCAACCATCGGGTTCGGGGGTGGGGGAGGGAAAAGACCCCCCTCTCTGCTTACCATGAGAGCTTGTTCGCAGGCGTAATTTTTGTCCCTTAACGAGCCACGGCGTGTCTCTATTGTTTCGTCAGAATATTTATCTCGGACTAATTCGCAACCAATCCCTCTTTTTTTCCATATCTGTGGATGAGATGTGGGTACTCTTAAGTTCTGATTTTACGTTTAAAATATGTTCTTGATGTTTCGTTTTTAGATGCAGACGGTAACGGCGCCATTGACTTCCCAGAATTCCTCGCATTGATGACAAAAAATCTAGAAGACTGTGATCCGGAAGATATTTTACTGGAATCTTTCAAGGTGTTCGACAGGGACGGCAGTGGTTTCATAGGCGTTACTGAACTCGACCGAGTCTTCAAGCTGCTCGGTCAAGACTTCAAAGATTACGAGATCGAGGCCATGATAAAGGCCGCTGACGCCGAAGGCGACGGGCTCGTAGGTTGGGAAGACTTCACAAAAATGATGAACGTTTGAATGGATTGGACATTTCTGGCCTGCGATCAAGCTCTCCATTTGGGGGAGTCTCGAAAAGTGACGCGAGAGCCGCACGCGAAAGGAGACTCGGGTGCGATGGCGCGTTGTTTCGAGATTCGCTTCGCTCGCCATAACCGGAGAGCTTGCTGGGAGGCAAGGACATTGCAACGAATAAACCGACGTGACCTTGGAGATTAAGTTATTACATACTACTGAAGTATTATGAAAAAAAGTATAAGATACAAAACAAAATTAAAATATGTCGAATATGTAGAAATCTGTGTACTTTCTAGCCAGCAAACTAGCCTGAAATATTTCGTCAGCTTGGAGGTTTTTTTTTCCAAAGTTATCAAAACCAATTTTTTTTTCAGATTTCAATGGAAACGACGAAACAAATAAAATTGCTCTCTGCGTGGAAAACGTTCATTGGGATTTCCTAAAAAAATCCTTCCACTACTCCTTTCTCGGCGAAGGGGGGTGGGGGGGGGGGGGCGTTGCGTTTCGTGAGGAGACAAAAAGGGTTGCGCGGGAGACTAGGGTAAACGTCATTTAAAGAATTTTTCACAACTGACGATTTGACTTACGTTAACAATAATTCCGAGCAACTTTTGGTTGAAAAATGGCGAAGACAAGTTTTGAACGCTTAAAACTTTTTTTTAAAACAATGAATCTAAATCTAAAGCATATCTAGTAAGCATCAAATTTTAAACGCTGAAAACAACCCTTTTCTTTCGTTTTACAGCTGTGTACTATTCTAAAAAATTCCAACGATATTGGCTACGTGACCAATTTTCATTTAATTATCTTTTATTTTGCCACCAGCTTTAACTCTTAAAAGAAACGATTCAATTTTCATAAGCTTGAAAACAAAAGCGAAGTAATGATGAAAGGCCAAAAACAGTACTTAGCCCACCTTCGGATCCAAGTAATTAACCTTCTTTTAAAAACCTGCATGTAAATCAGACGAATTAGGTCATCTTTTGTTGGCTTGACAATAGAATACGATGTTAACAATGTGCAACTCGTTAAATGCGAAACTCGTTTTGCGAATAAGACCAGCCGTCTTCTGCATGAGCAAAAAGAAATTCAGATAAAGCAGAGCTTGTGCTGAGGGCGATGTAGCACTCGCAATAGCTGTACGTTTTTGGCGATAGCCTTAAAATGTCAGTATTCAACAACCAACGACAAGCGAACATAAGAGTGGTTTTTCGCAAATTTGACAAAGATTCCGACGGATTTATAACTGTTAAAGACCTCATTAGCGTTTTCAGGGAACTTGGCGAGGATGTCAGAGAAGATGAACTGAGAGAGCACTTTCATAACGCAGGTAGGGGACATGGATGTGAAAAAAAGAATTTCGATAAGTATGATCTTTTACTGCGGCGTAAAAAGATGCAAATGTAAGGTTAAAGAGGTAACTGGTTACTTCTCAGCAAACCTCATTATCGGAATCTTTTATCACGTTCTGATAACTGTTAGGTCTACAAAGAAATTTCCCAAGTTTTTGATGTTAGACACTAGTTAAAAGCTTGCAATTCCACTGACTGGCTAAGATATTTTGATCCTTACATACAACCGGGAGAGAGTAATCCAGGACTTAACTATATAGAGACTTCTTAATCGACCTTGGATCATCACTTTTAAATAAATCATTTCGATCTCTGATTAAATCCTCTATCACACCCATTTTTTGTAATTACACATGTGGGAGGGTCAAATAGGATAAACTACATCTCACCTACCAATATTAGAGCCAGTGTTGAAACCTACCCTCCCCAGCTACATAATTTACTGCAATTCTCTCCCCCTTCCATCCCTGACATTTTATGCCCTCCCCTCTGAGGTTCACGTATTTCTAGTTATTTTTAAATAAATCATTTCGATATTCAGCATTAAACTGTCATGGTTCACAGTGATATGCCATCGAGTCAACTCGTCGCTTTAACAAGGTTCCTTTTTCTCGTTTATTTTCAGGCCTGGGACACCGACCAAACACGCTTATATCTTATGATATTTTTCAGCAGATTTCCAAAAAAATCCTGCGTGAATCGAGAAAGGAACGACGTCTTAAAAGAGTGTTTCAAGAGTTCGACGCGGAAAAGAAAGGCTACATCGAAGGGCATGGGATACGGCGGGTTCTTCGAAGACTTCACATTGATCATACAGAGTCAGATATAGACTTAATGATGAAAATGGCAGATACAAAGGGAGATGGAAGGGTAGATTTTGAAGAATTTCTCCAGATTTTCAACGACTCAGATGATATATAAAAATTTCGCCACACTATTGCTGCAGCTAGTGCAGAAAAAACAAATATGTTTATTTTTAGTTGTTGATCGAGTTAATCAGATTGTCAAAAGGTGGGCAATTGTTTTCAATTCCAGATCAAGTTGTTTCCATTTTGGGGATTATAGACAGGAAATTTGATTTCTCAAACGTTCAAAATTCTTTAATAGTTTGACTTGTCGTAAGATCTCTTAAGCTTTGAATGTTCAGGTAATCCGACTAAAATAAAACAGTTTAAACAAAGTTGGATTAACAAACCGAACAAAACTTTTGAAAGGAGTCAGAATTTTGTGGGAATAACAACAAAAAGCTACAGAAATAATGAAAACAAAATAATATGTAAACGTCTATAGCACTCCGCTCTAATCAATTTTTAAGCAAAACGAAATTTTCCTTTTATAAGCAAAAAAAATCTAAAAGGTATCTAGAGGCGCGTGTCCCTGAAAAATCAAGTGTCCTACGACTTGGGGTAAATCAAAACTTTTATGCTTTCAGATGCGAAGATGTGATGCCGGCTTCGACAACTTGAAATTAGTATAAAGCAGGGTTACGCGAACAAATACAGGTGGTTTCCACATAAGGGAATACCTTTTTTTGTTTTTAAAGAATTTTACAACAAAGTCATCGCACTTAATTCATAAATAATGATAAACAGCTGGCATACTTTCTTCTAAAATGAAAAAAGTAAATTTAAAACAACGTTTGATAGAAAAACAAAATAGGGAAGGAAATAACTCAGCAGGCATTTACAGTCCGTCAGTGGTCACAAGTACTTTTCTATGTCATTTCAAAACTAATGAATGAAAGAAGAAACAAAGCTCTTATGGCAACTACTTGACGTCATTTCAACCGCAATATTTTTCTTCACGTAACATGGCAACAAGAAACAGCATGGCCAGCGGACCGTAGAAGCGAGGTTGTAAGAGAAAGACCAATCAGAACACAAATAAATACGCAGCCCGTGAAAAGCGCGGGAAAATCTATTGGTGAGGGTTTTACCAAAGTTCAAGGCTTTAACAATACTCCCGAGATCACTAGCTGTTCAGCTATCTCACCTTTTAAATAGAAACTCGAGAAATTCCTCGGCGAGAATTAGCGATTCTCCGAAATAGGACGGTTCCCTTATGGCAGTTATAGTACTGGCACTCCACGCGCCTTTCGTGGTACGACTTGCGGACAAGTCTAAAGTTCGTGCAATGTAGAATTTGGTGTGGACACAACCTACTGTCTCAATAGAGACCTAAAGATACACCGTTTCTGTGTACGGCGACAGGTAAATTACCCTTACCCCTAGCCGTAAAAGACGGGGTATACTGTCTCATACCCTGAAGGAAACGCCGACTAGGCTACCGGGTAAAGTTACGGTATTAATAGACCTCAGATAAGCCGTTTCCGAAGCACTGTTAAGCCGGGCAAATTACCCTTACCCCTACCCCCAGAGGTAAACACAGGTGTAACAACTCTTACCCCAGAGAAACGGCTAACCATCCGGGTTAAGTGTTAGGACCAATAAACACCGATTACTTAAAGCTACTTAAATCATAGTCCCCTTTTCTAGTATAAACAGACGACAAAAACGACAGTGCATCTTACGGTTCCTTGCCATGTTCTCTAGCGAGGGAACGTACGTCTACCTAAGACTCGTGCTTTTTTATTGTCCTTAATAGACCTTGTCACGGTTTTCAACGCCATCTTGACGATTAGGCAAACGCGTGAAAAATTACAGTGTTTGTATGAGAATCTAATGTCGAATAATTTCCGTAGAACGGCTGTTCTGAAAAAAAAATATCAATAGTAAACTAAAGCTACAAAAGCAAAGGATTGTCTGGAGGCGTACCTGTGCTTAAATTTCTCCAGAGGCTTGCTTTAGATTTACCATATATTTGTCTGTAATTTTCCCGGGACGTTCTTACAGACAAATGTGTGGGAAATTTAAAAAGTGGTTCTAGGTCTTCTAGTGCATGCAACACCCTCAAATTTTTTCAGTAGAATCCTCAGGAGTGAAGCTTTGGTTTACAAATTTATATCAGCCGTTCTACGGAAATTATTCGAAATTAGATTCTCATACAAACACTGTAATTTCTCACGCGTTTGCCTACTCGTCAAAATGGCGTCGAAAACCGTGACAAGGTCTTCTGTCCGTTTTTTTTTTCGCCTCCATTATTTTTCCTTTCGCGATTGCATGTTAATGTAGTGCAGTAGAACCCCGATATAATGAACCTCTATATAACGAACTCCTCGGTATAACGAACGACTTACTTTACCCCAGCAATGGTAACATATATACTGTCACGGCTCTCCTTGAGGCCACGGACACTTGGGCGTACAATATTGACCGCGGTAAAATCAACGCCGTTGTTTTCTTAGATCTCAAAAAGGCCTTCGACACAGTTGACCATGAGATCCTTTTATCAAAATTAAGCAATTACGGCATATATGGTAACGCGCACCAATGGTTTAAGTCGTATTTAGAGAATCGTACTCAAATGTGCTCCATCAACGGATCGCTCTCTCAAAGCTGTTTATTAAGTTGTGGTGTACCCCAGGGGACGATTTTAGGTCCATTATTATTTCTGTTATACATCAACGATCTTCCAAACTGTCTTTCAAACTGTGAGCCGAGGATGTACGCTGATGACACCCACCTTACGTACGCAGGTGATAATGCAGACAATATTCAGTTGCATCTAAATCAAGATTTAGAAAATGTTCACAATTGGCTGAGAGCAAACAAACTTACTCTAAATATGACTAAAACCGAATTTATGCTTATCGGATCTTGGCAGAGGCTAAGTACTCTCACAGAGTCCCCGACATTTGCAATTAATGATTTTGAAGTTAGCCAGGTCACTACTGCAAAATCACTTGGAGTGACCATCGATGACAGACTTGATTGGAGTGGCCATATCGAGAAAGTAACAAAGAAAGTCGCTTCTGGTATTGGGGCCATAAAACGAATAAGGCACCTTGTCCCTCAGGCGACCTTACAACTAATATATCAAGCTTTAATACAGCCACACTTTGATTATTGCAACATTGTTTGGGGAAACTGTGGGATAACCTTACGGAATAAGGTTCAAAAGCTACAAAACAGAGCAGCCCGTGTTTTGACCTACTCAAGCTATGACGTAGATGCTGGTCACCTTTTCAAACTTCTAGGGTGGAAAAACCTAGCTTGCCAGCAACAATTTCAAAGAGCTACGATGGTTTACAGGTCTCTGCACGGGTTGGCTCCAAACTATCTTAGTTCTAAATTTGAAAGGCGAGAAGTCGCATATAACCTAAGGGACTCTGAAAATAAACTCAATATTCCATTACCGCGCACAAACTATTACAAAAACAGCTTCAGCTATAGTGGCGCCATTCTCTGGAACAGTCTTCCTTGTAACTTAAGGGAAGCAGAGTCCCTTGGGCAATTTAAACGATTACTCAAAGAACTGTAAGGCACGGCATTCGTGGAAAGCAGCTTTTTTATTTAAATATTTTTATTATATTAGTATTAGGCATTTTTAAAGCTGACGAATTTTGTACCGTGAATAAATAAAGATTATCTATCTAATAAAATAAAGATTATCTATCTATATGGAAAAGTACCTCGATACAGCGAAGCCTCGTTATAGCGAACAAATTTGCCAGTCCCTTGGCACTTCGTTAAATCAAGGTTTCACTGTATCGTTTTATACGGCAAACTAAGTAAATAAACAAATAAACAACAAGTCTAATGGTTGTTAAGATTCGCTCGTCTTACCTCTCGCCCTTTGCTTGTTACGAGAGCGGCCAGAGGTTTGGCGTAGAAACGAGAATGTGAAAATCCTAAGCAACCATACATACTGGAAAAAAACGAAGCGGATGAATAAAGGTGATGTTTTACCAGACGATTCGCAACGACGAATTTTAGCACAACACAGCGTTGCAACATTGTTTTGAATGCCTGCAACATTGTTCCAACATCGCAACGCTGTGTTGCACTAAAAGTCGTCGTTGCGAATCGTCCCCTGTAACTTTCAGGAACATTTAATTGTCAGGCTATTTGCTATCTTTAGAGGCTTACTTTACCTCATATTAAGTACATTTAGTCTGTACACCAGACCAACGTGAAAAAACGTTGAATAAAAAGGTCCCAAAAAGATACTTTTTGACAAAAATAGTTGAAAAGTACACTGACTTCCATTATATTTTAATTTATAAACGAATGAGACCTTTCCGTTATATCTACATCTCATTTACCTGTTGGCAGTTAATTTCAAAGCTTTCTGTCTGATATCGTACTGAAACAAAAACAAAGGTATTGGTTATAAACAGGTTCCCAGAGAAATCTACTTGCGGGTGAGGGGTGGGGGGTTAACCCTGCGTGCTAGATCTCTAAACTGTAAAATAAAGGAAGACTACTAAAGCCTATGACTCACTGCTCAATATCGTTTAACCACTAGTTGCTAAACAAATGACGAACGATGTCGTCGCTTGTTGAACGAGTAGAAATAAATTACCCACTCGAAAAAGATTGACTGTCTTGCGCCACAGTTGCTCCGGTATTTTTTTCAGTTTCCATAAGATACATTTCTAGCTGATGTTGGCTAACATCAACTTACTTGAATATATTGATCTGATTCTCGATTGAGGTTCTTCATCATGCCTTTCACCTGCAAAAAAAAAGACTTGCATTGAACAAGAAATAATGTTACATAGCTGGAAATTTGTTCCCAACAGCGTGCGCTCTCATTGGTTACTTCGAGGTCACATGACATCTAACAATAAAACTGTTTCCCGCCAAAATCTCTAAGCGGGCAACGTTGCAAAATCTATGAAGTCAGAGGGTAACAGTGCACTGTTACCTGCGGATGTTGACCGACGACCGCAGTTACATCCACAGACGGAACTCTTAATCTCGTTTAGTCAGCCTTTCTTACGCTATCACCGTGCGAGCTCACAAGGGAGGCCTTGTTTGTATGTAATTAAAGTAAAGTTGTGAAATGAATTAATCAGCATGTCACGATTCAATCACTTTTTCAAGTGATTAAAGAGGGTATTAGAAGCTATTCAGTTTACTTTCCTTTTAAACAGCTAAAACGTACATCAACTGAATTCCAATGGTCCAGTTTTGTTATTTAGGCTACGAAACTGTGTGCTTCCTGTCACCTGTTGCTACTGACGGCAAGAATATACAGTGGAACCCCGCTTTACGGTCACTTCGTTATTGCGGACAGTTTTTCTTGTACCTAGCCCTTATATTTCCTCGAAATTCAACTCGCTTAATATGGACACTTTTTATTGCCCCCTCAGAGTCCGTATTAAAGTGGTTTGGCTGTAAATGGATTGAAACTTTTGAAGTTTTAATGCTATGCATGCAAAAACCACCAAAAAATTATGGACAATGCTGCCAAATGGAATTTGGTGACAGAACCCCTTTAAGTTAGAAAAGCAGATACCAACCTGTCTTCTTCGTTCTACCAGTTTTCTGATCTCCGTTGGAAGGATACCAGGCTCTAACTCTGGATCAGGTAACTCAACAACTTCATTCTCGTCGGCCTGTCGGAATAAAATTAACTACTTTTCAAATTTACGTCACTACAGAAAATCACAAGGCTTTTTGGAAAAATGGACCCCTAAGAGAGCATGTGCGTACTGTTAATTATCAGTAAACCGAGAAACATTGTCCGTGGGATTGTTAAAAAATTGTTTCTAATATTGTCAAAACCAACATTGACAATAAATGTTGTGAGCGCTTTTTGAACCTATCAAAAAACAAGGTGGAAAGGGGGTTCGGGTGGTCTTACTTGTCTTAGTAACTTACGCATTTATACACCCCATTACGATAAAGCGTTACCAAGCAAGAAAATTGCTGAAAATGTTTTCGGAATGTCACATTTAAAAGTTTCATCTACAGACTCAGAAGTCTGGTAAGGAAAAATAACTACTGACCAAAACTTTTTACATTTGAATGAGGCCAGTAAAGTATCATAGGTTCAAAAGTTATGCACGTCTTGGACGACACAATCAACAGCACCACAGAGAAGAACTGCTTAGTAACTTTCAGTTGTAACACTTTAGGATTTCATCCACAGACTTAAACGTTAGAACCATCTTGCACAGCATAATACACAATTCCAGAGCGAGGTACTGCTCAGCAGCTTTCATTTTAGTGGTCACACATCAGGATTTCATCCAAAGACTCAAAAGTTAGAACCACCTTGTACAGCATAGTAAACAGTACCATAGGGAAGTACTGCTCAGCAGCTTTCATTTTAATGGTCACACATAAGGATTTCATCCACAGACTCAAAAGTTAGAACCACCTTGTACAGCATAGTAAACAGTACCACAGGGAAGTACTGCTCAGCGGCTTTCATTTGAATGAATAGTCACACTTAAGGATTTCAGCGAAGTACTGCTCAGCAGCTTTCATTTTAATTGTCACACATTAGGATTTCATCCACAGACTCAAAAGTTAGAACCACCTTGTACAGTGTGATAAACAGTACCACAGCGAAGTACTGCTCAATAGTTTGCATACCCCATAGATTTACAAGTTGAAACCACCATAACAATATAAATAACACCACGGGAAAGTACTGCTCAGTACCTTTCATTCAACCTTCACACTTCCTTAAAGTATTTCACCAGCTTATTCCTAAGAAAAACCATCCAACCATTTTTTGTGCAGCGACACAGTCTCGAAAGTTTAACCGATCAGAGGACCTACCGTATTACCTGGGTCATGCTTCAGCAATAACAACAAAGGGAAGTAAAAGAACAGGAACTACTAAAATCAATGAACTCACTCCACTGGAGGAGGCAGAGGTTGTTCTACTGATCGTAGTGAAACAAATGTTGTATTCCTGAATGATGGACGGGTACAAACTGTTGAAATCCAGCAGCAGAATGTGTTTGTCGTAGAAACCTAGAAAAAGGTACATTATATGAGAAACGTGATTCACGCGAGTAACACACGACCTATTTAGAATTTGCTGCACACCTGAATGATGATGGACATCCTGTGAAGTGAGAACTATGATAAAAACGTCCCACGCGATTTGCTACTAAACTATCGTGAAAAAAACAACTCAGTGGTCCACAGTTGCAGCAATGAATTTTAACATACCCATTCCAATAAGAGAGGGTTAAATCATGATTTTTAAATGCAAATTAAAAATAAGTAAATAAATTCACGATGACAACTTTGTCCCTTGCACCCGGTAGCCTCATTGTACAGATAAGACGTCTGTTAGAAAGTCGCACTTTATTCCGCTTCAGTCCATCTAAACTCTCCCTCCTCCCCCCCACCCCCCCACCCCCCCCCCCCCCCCTCCGGACGAATAACGGCACAAGTCAGATAGACCAAAAAACCTACTCTTTTTCAAATTGTACAATGGTGGTTCTTTTAAGCCCTGTTCTATAAATTGCCAAGTAGGATGAGAAAGACATTAGAGAGATTAAGGTTCAGCTTTACGCCAAACGGCAAACGTGAATTTGTTCCACGTGACCAAGTTTTCCCCTTAATTCTCGTTAACTGTTTATCACTTCAACTAAAAGATAAGTAGTTTCACGCCAGTTTTATACATAAGAATTGTTCTGGACAGTTTTTATCTACTTATTTTCTATTCTGAGAAATTCTCAACTTGAATCTGACGATAAAGGTTTGGCGTAAACGTGAATCTTACTCTCTCTAACGCCCACTGACGTCATCATCTGTCCTAAAATCGTAATCAGAGTGAGCGTGATCTCGTCTGTTTATTTAAGACGCTGGGTGGTGGTACGGTAACCCGCGATTTCCCGCTAAGTAGATCAGTTCTGCTCCAAGCACCTAATATATGTTAATTATAATGTACATACTACCCTGAACAAAGCCGGCGGGGATTTCTATCATATAAGCTATAATGGTAATTGCTGTGTAGTATATAGAGTCAAATATAACCTGTCATGCTCTCGGTCAGTGCAGACGAGCGAAAAAAGCGACAGAGCAGTGAAATAGAAGCCAAAAGATTGACGTAACTGTTGAAGTAAATTGTCTCAATTGATCAATCATAGGGTATACCGGAAAGACGTATTGAAAACAATAATCTTTGGGCCTGTTTACATGGAAGTGGGGGACCCCAGGTAGGATTTTAATTTGATCACGTTTACATGATAGGTAGGGTGACCTGCCACACGTTACCTCACCTATCCGGGGTCCCCCACCTCCATGTAAACACACCCTTACAGGCTCCACGACTGTCTCCCCATGCCCCCAGACGGTTTTCGCGCAACTTTTTTCGATCCCTTTCCCCACAAAGTAACTTGGAACCTGGAACAGACTAAGCTAAATACCTTTCTTAGGGTCTAACACAAGACCACCGGCGTAAGCTGGTTTTCTTCTCCCTTTCTTTGCGCTTCGTGTCTGTTCCTCTTCATCGTGCTCTGCCTCAACCTATAAATGAACGGAAAACGTATTATGATTCGACTCCCCAAGAAAGCTCTCCTTTTAAAAAGATGGTCAAAGCAAGCCGCGAGAGAACGCGCGAGTGAGCGGTATCCGTCTCGCGTGCCGCTCGCCCGTGACTTTTCACGAAAGCCGCCAAATGGAGAGCTTGTTCGCAGACTAGAGTTCAAGGCGCTTAATAGAAATATGCCAGAATTTTTCTGGGAAAACGCAGGGACGCTTCGACAGTTTGTGAAATTAACAGCAGTACTGAATGTGGTCTTAATTCTTACCACTTGTTTTTTGCCGTAACTTTTGTCAGGGCAGATGAAATTCCTGTGGAATAAAATAAAAATATAAATCTGACTTAAAAGTTTTTTATACATCTCACTGATGCTTAATGTAACTTTACAACTGTGTTTTTCATGGCTACGCTACGTGATCGACTGGAAAAAAATCCTTTCAGTTTATCAACAGATCAGAACAAAACCAACCCCAACCGTAACTTACCCGTACAAGATTTCCCCAACCCTCGTTCACCGTGTCTTCTCCTTACTCGTCGGAACGAGGTTGAAGACAACCTCGTCCCCAGGGCTTTTCCCGCCCCATCCATTTTTTAAGGGAAAAGCCCTGGGGACGAGGTTGGGTTGAAGATGTCCAGCGCTTAGCGCCGATCACCAGTATTTGGTTCGAGATTGTTGAAAACTGCCGACCTACCCCTCCCCAACCAAAGATTTTGCCCTACGCAAGAAGTACGTGTTTACACTGGATTAGGGGAGGGGTAGGTGGGGTAGTTTCCCAAAATTCTATACTACTCCCAAATTGACATTTGATTGTTTGCCTTTGTGGTGACGGGTTAGCGTGATCACTGTTGTTCTGGGTTTAGGACATTTGAAAAAGAACCTGCGTCGAAACTGAGCAGTAAAAAGTCTTATTTTTCGTTGAAGGCATGAAGTAAAAGAAATTCGTTTCTTTCTGATCGACCGCCAAGAACAGTGCGGGCCTGAAAATCAAGCAAGATTATTCGTCATTGATTGTAATTTCAAGTTTCAATATTTTCAAACGGTAATTATACATTAAAGAGAATTTAAAGACTCACCATAACATTTCCAGCAATAGTCGTTATCTGTAGAGCCAGTGGTAGAACCTAGAAGTAAAAATGATGTTAAAAAAAGTTGAAAAGGGGGGAAAGGGGGCTGTGGCGCCCTTCCTCTCCGCAGTTTCCTCACGTTTTTTTTTTCGTTTTCGCGCCTTTTGAATTTCGCAGACCCGACTACCTCGAAACCAGACCGGAGAAATATATATATATATATATATCCGCATTCAAACAAACACGGACACGTGTGGACGGGGCTTTTATTTCAATTGGGGGACAAAGCGCAGAATTAAAATGACGGAAGTTCAGTTAGAAAAAATTGATTATGTGACAGGAGGTCTACCGAGAGTGGAAATCACATTATAAGGAAAAAAACCAAGACTTACGTTCAAATCGTACATGATCCTCAGTGACAGCAAAGCGTCCATCTGAAAAAACCAAACAGGAAATGCATGAGATACACACACACACAATTACACGACCAAAGGTGAAAAATGACACATATTGATCAGCACTTACCGAAGTCAGTTCAAACATGTGAAGGAGTTCGTGAGAAGAACTGAAGAAAAAAATAAAGAAACTTCAGATTATTAACTAAAACGACTTCTTAAAAAATTACTACCCAAAACAAACCATTTATCCAGCAAAAAAAGTGTTGATCTCTTAGACATCAGTCAACATGGAGGAACACTTTCTAATATTCGTGAGCAATAATGTGACGTACAACGCAAGAACATTTAGCTACGACTAAAGATTTTCCTTGATTACTTACTTAAACTTGTTTGGAATTTCATCTTGGTCGATTTCTTCTCTTCTAGACTGAAGGACAGCCCACGATAGAGCTAGAAAAAAATGGGAAAAAGAGAAGCCTGTATAAAACTCATCATTATTCCACTATTATGTCATTTTACCATATAAGATCAAGAGAACAAGCAAAATAAGAGGCCGTAATACACTGTAATGTCCAGGTTTAACCGGTTTACAACAGAGAGAATACCGGCGGATGCAAAAGGAGCAACTATGGCTGACAGAATCAGAATGTTTTGGATACTCTTATTACACAATAGAAGCCAAAATACCATTTCATTCAGTGGTTTGGCATATAATACGCGCGAACATTTTGCTAATTGTTAACGTCATTCTCACAGACAGAATCAGGATGTCTCTGAATACTCTTACCAAAAAATAGAAGCCAATTGCCCGATAATTTTTTTTTGTAGTGGAATAATAAACCTCTTATTCGATGGTTTAGCATATAATACGAGCGGACATTTTGCTCATTGCTCGCAAAATATCCGCACGTATTATATGTTAAACCATCGAATAAGGTGTATGTAATTTGGATGTTAAAAAAGGGCGAGTCACGTTAAAACTGAGGATGCGCTTAGCATTTTACGCGCCCGACAAGGCGTTTTAGCCGCGGCTCGGGAAAAGGCAACAAGCTTACCTCGGGGAAAAAAAAAATGATCGTTTTATCCCGTAATCAGTTTACCAGCGTCAAATGTTGTCCTCGCGACGAGTGTTGTCCATCATACGAAAAAATAGACCAAGGAAACTTTAAAAAGTTCAAGAGAAGCAAACCACGATCGCTACCGAGTAGTTTATCTTGGGCTTTTGTGTTCAACGATAAAATACCCGTCAAAGTGTCATGTCTGTAAAGTAGCTAATTAGCTAAGAACACAGACAACGTTAAATAAAGGGTATTGTATTGTATTGGAAAGAGACGCCATGAAATTTCCCGAGCAAAAGATGCTCAGTACGCGGCGACGAAGTATCGCGGGAAACAAACATGAGTGTGACTGCTTTTACCTCTTTATATACAACAACAAAGTGAGTGTAACCACGACCAATAAAAGCGCTGGTAATAGTAGGCCGATGCTGTGGTTTAACTAAGCCAAATGCGGAAGGCTCACTATTGAAAGCGCTGGTAGACGTAGTAGCAGACTCCTTGTGTGGTTTAACTAAGCTAAATGCAGAAGGCATACCTGTTAAATCATAACTCTTGCATCTGATAAGCTCCTTGGAGGAGATCTTGACATCGCAGACCATACGCCCACTGGTAATGCAGCGATCAAGATTACCACCCTTGCCAAACCCGCCACTCTGGAAAAAAGATTAAAAGTATTGATAATAACACACTATTATTCGAGGCGTTTAGCGAAGGATAGCACGTCTCTTAAGTTACATTTGGGCTGTAAAAACTGGCGCATATTTCAGTAAGAAATCTTTAGATAAACTGAATCGATATTGGGATATATGATCATACTATATCGGAGAGCAACCTCGTTCCCAGGGTTCTCTCCTTCCCGCCCCCATGGAGCGGGTAGGAGAGAACCCTGGTAACGAGGTTGATCAGAGGGCTTTTGCGCCGGCTCGAAAACCATAGCGGACAGGGCTTCTGTTCAGGCATAAGAACAATGTTTCGAGCGAAGCTGCGCTGCACCGAACTCTAACGTGGAGAGACACATATCGGATAAGTGTTCCGGGTATAGAGTGAACAAAGCCAAAAGGTGATTTTACACGGGACGATTCGCAACGACGATTTTTAGCGCAACACATCGTTGCAATGTTGGATCAATGTTGTAACTATTCGAAACAATGTCGCAACATCGTTGCAACGCTGTCACAGCGTTACAACAATGTTGCGATTCGCAACGACGATTTTAGCTCAACACAATACAATGTCGCAACTAGGGGTGTAACGATTCATATTCCTTGCGATTCAATTCGATTTCGATTATTGTCTTTCGATTACGATTATTTCGATTCGATTATGTAAATGTTTCTTAATTCTTATAACATAACGTGTAATGTTAACAACATGCAACCCCAAATCCTCAATTTGAGAATAGTAACAGGGACAGGAGGATTCACAGTCGCTTGGTTCGTCGCCATGTTTGAGAACCTGACAAAGATGGTTTGCCTTACTTGGAAATTCTCAAGGGGTGGTTGAAGGACAGCATTTTTACCAGGCAATACAAAATAGCGCACAAACTGCCATCGTCTTTGCTCGTCAATCAAAAACGCACATTTTAAAGACTTGTGGATTCTGATTTTACAATATAATAATTCTCTGAGGGCAAGGTATGCAAAAATCGAAGCAAAATCGAAACGTGGAAGCAAAGAATCGTGAATCGAACCGAACGGTCATAATCGCGATTAATCGAGAATTCGATTAATCGTTACACCAATAGTCGCAACATTGTTCCAGCGCTGTCAGTGTTGCGCTAAAAATCGTCGTTGCGAATCGTCTCGTGTAACATCACCTTAAGCAACAACGACAGCGACTTTGCACGTGCATCACGCATTTTTGTACATTTGTTTGTCATCAGGGAACTTAAGCAACAACGGCGGCGGAGGCAACGGGTACGGCAACAAAGCAATAGGTTAAGATTGACAAAACAACAACTTTGCACGTGCATCACGCTTCTTTGTACATTTGTTTGTCATCAGGGAACTTAAGCAACAACGGCGGCGGAGGCAACGGGTACGGCAACAAAGCAATAGGTTAAGATTGACAAAACAACAACTTTGCACGTGCATCACGCTTCTTTGTACATTTTTTAGCCGTCATTGCACGACTACAACGTGAAAGTGCTTAATTTCACGTTTTGTCGAGGACGGGATCAAAAGATAACAACTTTCTTTTTCTTTCCTGAACTTTGATACAGTCCTTCACAATTAAACTCCAAAATATGTGCCAACATTTGACAAATTAAACGGATAGAATAGGTGCGATAAAGTTTGCAGCAGCGCGAATTCACTTTTTAAGTGACGTTTTCGTAGCCGTCGCTGTTTTCCCGCCATCGCTATCGTGCGCGCTTGAGCTCCCTATTGAGTTGAATTGCATCCTGGGACTGTTTTGCGGGACGAATTCTAACCCAATTTCCCGCGCAACCTTGTAATAGCCAATCAAGAAAGCGATAGCCTCCCCAAAACCGTCCCCTACTGCAATTGGACACAGCACCGAACCAGTCTCACGCGGAAATTAATATGCTCAATGTCATCGTCTAGAATCACTGATGGCGGGAGACCAACAATTTGGCATTGTCATAGTTTCTTACCGAGAGTTTTGGCATTATGGTTCTTTTGAGTCGTCCAAGACGAGACCAGTGAGGTATCTATATGGAAAAAGGAAACACGTTAGCATTGTTTAGCGTCCGAAGGAGCAAAAAAAGGAGATTTGCCATTTAATAAATCAAAACTGCTACAAGATCTCATCATCCAATTTGTTAACAATTAGAATCATTGTACTTACCTTACAAGCATTAATCCTGTGCAACAAAAGATCTAGATCGAATCCATAAATGTCATGACCCTATAATACCAAGAAAGTTCAAACGTTTAGCACTTGGTTTGACATCGTTGGCGCAAAACCTTGCATAAAGATTTGCCCTGATCAAATCACTATTCACAAGAATAGTACAGAACTCTGACTATCTTCACATGGCAACGGACCAATTTTCGACCCGGCTGAAAAATTTGACCTGACAGTTCCTTCACAAAGGAACGTTCAATACTTCCGCTCTGTTCTCACGTAACTTTGAACGGCTAAACGTCTAAATTTTGGTACGGTTAAGTTGGTTCCGTGTGAACGCATCACCTAAACCCACGAATTTCAGTTCAACCGGTTGAAAATTCAACCGCTGCCGTGTGAACTTAGGCTCAGTGTCTAGCCTTGGGTGTCTCGATGTGCCCGCAGAACTCCCCACCCGAGGGGAGTACCCGAGCCTAAGGGAGAGGGGAGACAGAGCCTAGTGTTAACGTAGTAGATAGGGCAATCAACCGCACAAATCTCTATCCAGTGCATAGCGCAATAGGTTTTCCTAAGACATATCCACTGAATAATGCGGATTTATCCAGTGGATAGCACCTTTCAACGTTTGAACAACCGGGGCCGCAACTGTAAAAATAAACGGTACACAATTTACGTTGGAAAACCTTTATTTAACCCTGTTTTTTCAACGAACCAGCACACCTTCAATTAACCACTTTAGACTTACGACATTTAGAGTCGTGTCTTTTTAATTAATTTGAAAAAAAAATCTCGAAGATGAAATCAGAAGGAGAATGAGAGAGAAAATCATCCGTCAAACAAAAAAAAAAGTTGCAAATAAACATACCACCAGCACGTCAGGATTTTGTGAATTTTTTGTCAATTTTGTGAATCTTCGCCATAAATAAGCCGAGAAGTGCTCTCTCCGATGCAGTGATCTCCATTTTAATTTGCTACAGAAAAAAAAATTGTTAACGGCTGCAGACACACACAATTTCGTGAACCGTTGCAAACGGTCACCCGTAGGGGCAAAGTCTCCCTGTCACCCGTAGGGGCAAAGTCTCCCTTAAAAGTAGTCATCTATCTATCTTTCTTTTTTTTATTGGTTGAAGGAACTGAAGAAAATGCGTCAATGCATATCACAGCCATGAATGCAACGTTAATGGTTTTGCTATATAAAGAGGGTACATTATTTCAATATTTAGCGTCTTGAACACTGGGGTGTCTTTCTGGACTGGAAGCCTTGAACAGGGTGAGGACATTTGTGGTGAGTGGTCTACTTGAGCGGTAATAATGTTTTTAAAAAAATCGTATTCATTAAAGGGACAGTGTCCCGATTATGCGCACGCGCGAGCGTCATCTGTTTTTTCTTCAAAAGACAATAGAACTGTCAAATTGACTCGACAAGATTTCCTTCCGGACCGCACCGCCGACAGAGATTTGTTGTTTATATTCTCAAGTAATATTTTGGACTTTCGAAGAAGTCTTTCGTCTTATATAAAAATTTGGCTCGCGGTTCGAAGACTCATCGCGATTTTATCGCTAGCTGGGCCGCCTCGCGACCCGAAAATCTCGTTCCGCTCGCTTTAAAAACATATTTTCTAATTTGAAACTCGTGTCAGAGGTCAATAGCTCCAGGTCCAGTAATATCTGCCTGATTTGCTCGCGTTCTAGCCTCAAACGTTTGAAAGACATAAATAAAAATGCAATCTCAACGCTATGAATCATCACAAAGGTTAGTCAAAAATGATATCATGATTTCATGTCACTAGTTTTTCAAAACATGTAGCGCCTGTTTGTTCGATTTTGTCAGCCGTAGGGAGATTCATTTAAAAGTTTACTAACGCGTTGTTGCAAAACATTCTGCTTCACGAAGCTCCCCTCCACAAGATCTCCTCAGTCACATCAATGTCTCAACGGTTTCTTTCTTACAGTCTTTATTGTTGCTGTTTCATTTCTGCGTATTCCTTTCACAATTATCTGAGCTTGTATGGAAGCTAGCAGAAGAAATAAGCCTTCAATCGGCATCAACATGGTTTCAATCTTTTGGTCCTCCGGCCAACGGCAATAAAAGTAACGCCAAAAAATCCAGATTTTGCCAGAATCGAAACTTCACAGGAACAATATATCATTGATCTATAATCCTGAGAAGTTTCACTGTCGTATTGAATCCGGCCAAGCGCGATGCAAACGGATTTTTCAAGATTCTCTTACTCTCCTCGCATCTTTTGATTTCGCGACATCCTGTCCAAAAATCAAAGTTTGGTGCATGCGCAGTAACGGGATACTGTTCCTTTAATTCAATGATGTCACTTTCTAAAAGAGCTTGAAATCTGTATGCGAAGCAAAATGAATTAGGGTCACTAGGAAAAAAATGTATCTTTTCCTGAACAGTGTAGTGAAATGAACGGTGTTTATCTTAAACAGGGTCAGGGATTGAAGGGCTTGGCATAAATCCCTACCTAAACCGTTCCCTTGAGGGACCCACGGGGGGATTGAGGGTATGCCTCTTCCCAATTTTTTTTTCTAAAAGTTATTTGTGGTGATTTTTTCAATGCTGATTTTGCGCTTTGACTTAAATGTCTGTTGAATGAAGGGTTTGGTAGAAACTGTAGTGCTTATGGTTGTATCGGTGCAAAACACCAAATATTCTCTACCTCTTGCCTATTCAGAAGTCGACTTTACCTTTTTTCTGACAAGATCTTTAAAGTCATACGGGTACATCTGATCATTTGGCTTGCTAACAGCTGAAAAACAAAGATGGCCGGTACAAACTCTCGCAGAACTCGTAATTTAAAAAGTAGGCTTTCATTTTCTTATCAGTAAGAGTCATTCATGACGCTAGACCTAACGAAACTACGGCGGAGACGGCAATAAAAACACGAAACACAATAGATTTAGAGAGCAAAACAACAACTTTGCACGTGCATCACGCGTTTCTGCACAACTACAATTTTAAGTTAACTTGACAGCGGAAACGGCAAAACTATTAATTTTAACATCACTAGGGAGCTCAAGCAACAATGACAGTAATGCTACGAAAACGTGAATTCGTGCTGCCTCAAACTTGATCGCGCTTATTCCATCTCGTTCAGTTTGTACAAATGTTGGCAATTTTTTGGCAGTTGAGTTCTGAAGGACTGTGCCAAAGTTCAAGAAAAGAAAAAGAAAGTTGTTGTCCTGTGTTCCCGTCCTCGACAAAACGTGAAATTAGGCACTTTCACGTCGTAGTCGTCGTGCAACGACGGCTAAGAAATGTACAAAAAAGCGTGATGCACGTGCAGAGCTGCTGTTTCGCCAATCTAAACCTTTTTCATTTTGCCGTACTTGTTGCCGTCACCGTCGTCGTTGCTTAAGCTCCCCAGCTCTCTGAACTCGGACACCGTCCATTCTCGTCATTTCCAACTTATTTTCCCTACTTTCACTTGGTATGAGGGCGATTGTAATGGCACCTGAGCTAACCATGAGGTACTTCATTTAACTTACCACAAAAGTGATATTGGAATTTCTGTTTTGGAGCAGCCTTATCTAAGGACACGTCATGGTGAACCAGAGCTGACACAGCCAAGATCTAAAACACAACAGAGAATAAAAAGTCAAATGACCTGGAAATTCTTCTCACCAGAAGGGGGAGGGGTTTCCCCGGGGGGAAGGACTCCCATATGAAAGGGGCGGGGATGCTCGTCGTCTCGCTTAGGGGTGTAAATTTCGGATGTTGGTCTCACTTAGCGTGTTCTGGGCAAAACGCCATTATATTTAGCGGTAAAGGTCTCTGTTAGTGTTGCACGCAAAGAAATATTAACAAATTAAATATTTATAATTCGTCTTATTTCCTCGATTCATGTAATCAAAGTTTAAAATGGTCTCTTTTAGGGGTCCAAAAAAGGTTGCGCCACGCCCAGATTGGTCTCCTTTATGGGTTTAGTGTAAAGTTTCCGACGAGCATCCTTTCCTATGGGAATCCCCCCCCCCCCCCCCCCCCCCCGCCGCTGAGGCTTTGACCCTTGTTTTAAGAGAGGGGTAAGCCTGGCTAGGACATCAAGGCCTAAATCATACTTTTCCCACTGAGATGGGGGGAGGGGGGGGGGGGGGCAGGAATAAGATGTGGGTATTGAAGCCCGTCTTCAGCAAGAACCAGGTTCTTAAGCAGCACCTCTTCTTAGAAAAAACGTTCACTATACAAGAACTCGTTGATTGTTAATCGCAAATCACCACCACAGATCCAAAGTCAATTCATCTTCACAGGACACCCAACAATTGAGGTAATCCAACTTCACAGGCAGCCCATCTCTGGCATTGCTGAAGGTATTCTTAACAGGCATCTCATTATTGCATTTCAGAAAGTAAAACGTAACATTTTTAGTGCTTGATTTTCCTCATTGCTTACCTCATGGGTGTGAGTCTTGGTGTTTAACATGGTCCTAAAACTAAGGCTCATAACAACCTACACAAAACATAATAATGAGAATGATATTGATACTGATTATGATGATATTGATAATGATAATGATATTGGTAATAATAATGATAACGATAATGATAATGATAATGATATTGATAATGATATTGATAATGATAATAATGATAATGATATTGATATTGATAATGATAATGATGATGATAATAATAATATTGATATTGATAATGATATTGATAATGATGATATTGATATTGATAATGACAATGATATTGGTAATGATAATGATATTGATAATGATATTGATAATGATATTGTTAATGATAATGATAATAACAATGATATTGATATTGATAATGATATTGATAATGATGATAATAACAATGATATTGATATTGATATTGATAATCATGATAATGATAATGATAATGAAAACTAGCAGCACTAGGGGTTAGCATGCATCCCTCTTCTTTACTTGCTCACTAATTTTGCTGTTACAATCTTACCATAGGCGGAGGAGGACTTTGTTCACTTGCTACTTCAACATGATCAGGTTTTGTGACTACAGCCTGCAAAATAGTAATAATGGTGTTACACTTAATGAAAACAAAATAATGAAAAAAAAGTATTGTCCAGATACTGAACAAAAAAATTCCTACCTCAACTTTACACCAACTAACAGGTTGCTGAGGGAGCTCTGATGAAGGCAAAAAATTATCTTTTTAAGTTTGTTTCAAGTCTTGTACATACAGTCAACAACAACATACACCTTAGTATAAGGAAAACTTAGGGACAATAATAAAATATTAATTTTTTCATTGTTAAGTAATGACAATTATTGTGTTGAGGTGTGGGTGTTTTATGGGTGCTTTTTTTATTACATCATATGGTAATTCCACCAAATTCAAAGCAACTGTTCACAACCATATTAAGGCCATCATCAAGGGCCAGGGACCAAGGATTTCCCCTGGCAACTATAAGCATGACACCTGGCTTCTTTCATAGAAAACAAAAGGAAAAGAAAACCAAAAGAACTTCTGAGCTGTTCAATATCTGGAAACTTTTGACATCTACAGCTGTAGCCCCTGCTTATCTTTAAAACAAGTACCATTACAGTAAAAACCCGCGAGTAAGAACCTGAAAATTAAGAACCCGTTAGCCTAAAATTTGCCATTTATATCCCCTGTAAACAAGAATCTGTTTAGCCTAGAAAATGAAAAACAGGTTCTTATTTTTTAAAATCAAATTATTGAAATGCAGCTGCAAAACTGTGCAAGAATCCTGTTTGGAGAATTAGGAACTTGGCATTGCTGTGCAAATAAAAGTGCTAATTTATTGATGTAATAAAAAAATAAAGTGCAAAAGGTTAATATCGTTGTATCGCATTTTGAAATTGACCAATAGGCTGATTACCATCTTGTTTTGTAGCTTGTTTTTTTATTTATTTATTTTTTACAGAAATAAGAACCTATTTAAGAACCTAAATAGCCTAAAATTGTGTTAACTACCATTTAAATAAGAACCTGTTTAGGCTAACTCCAGAAAATGTAGGTTCTTACTTGCGGGTTTTTACTGTACTTGATATCACAAGTGTCAACAGTCTTTCCTATTACGCTAGAGGCTAGTCTGTACATCAATAATACAATGGTGCATACTGAGGTTTTATTAACCATTTGCTAAGTAATGGTCAGTGAGAAGGACTTACGAGGCATCTTAATATTGAGCCAACAAGGACCTTTCATCTTCCGACTCAGGAGAAGGAGTTCAAGGCTGAAATTAGAAGACAAAAAGATTCCTTTAAAGAGAAATAACTCCAGATCACAAACCAAACTCCATTCTGATGAAATAATGTTTACCATTTTCAGAAAGGCAAGAGAAGATTGCAAATCTAGGAAACAGTTGATTTCATGATAATGTCTTCTTTAACGTTTAAATCCTACAGCTTTAAAATCTAAGCAGTTATATTTCATCATTATTTCTTTGTTGCTTTCCAACATTCACTATCTACTTATAACTTTGGCAAGTTCACTTCTCAAAGTCAAAAAACATTAACCCTTTAAGTGCCAATAGTGACCAAGATCAATTTTCTCCTGAAAATATCTAGACACTGTCAACGGATAAGTTATGAGAATTAATAAAGTGATCACCCAACAAAAATGCCTTGATCTTTTATCAAATTCTCTCAACTCATTCTTTAAGGAAATGTATGGAGATCAGTTTGGAGAACTTGTATGTGGATACTGGGGCTGAAAGGGTTAATTTTGAATCATTACCTTGATGTATTGGTACCAAACACATGACTGAATGTTTGACCAGTGAGATCAGATGGTAACTGAGGATAATCCGCCTGTCATGAACAATGTTGTCACAAATTAACTCCCTTTTCATCAATGCTGCAAATAACCCTCCTTCCCTTTCGCTTTCACCCCCCTCCCCCCCCCCACTCCCCTAGTACCCTTACTGGGGAGGCAGCGTGGCCAAGTGGTCCTCGCATCAGACTCCCAACCCGTCAGTCCTGAGGTTCGAGTCCCACTTTGGCCACTTGCTGGATTTGTTCTTGGTCGTCCCAAGTTCAAATCCTAAGCCACGCTTGTAAATAGCCAACTGATTGCCTCCTCCAAGTTTTTTTTTTATTCCTGTTATGTTCTATTTGCATTATTTGTTTCAGAATTATTTGAGTGGAGCGCCTGTAACTAGCTGGATAAGCTAGGTGCACGTTCCACTATAAACAAACCCTTAAACCTTTTTTAAGCCTTAACAGCTTAGAGCCCATCCTGGCACCTTCCCTGCTCAAGTCTACCCTTACTGTCTTTATCAAATTCAAAGAGCCAATTACTTTCAACAAGTGACCTTTAATGTTAAAAACACTTCCAGCAACCAAATTATCACCTACAAAATCACATGACCTTTTGGAGTTAGATTCAGGGAACACATTTCCAACACTAAGCAACAACAAAGACAGTGGGGGAACCCCCTCAAGTATTCAGGTCATGCCCTGGATATCGCCGCCTCCTCCTCCTCAATATTTGCAAGGGAAGATAACATGTTTAAATTAAGTGTCATGGACAACATTGAAATCAGTTGTCGGGTTCCAACATTGAATATGCCAGTTACGAGCTTCCATGATCTACAGAACTGTTCGTCACCTGATTCACAGTATAAATCACTTGAAAAAAAAGGAAAGATTAAAAGTCTATTACTTGATAAAGATTCCAAGATGGAAAGGAAAGCTTGTGTGTCTTAAAAAAATTATTATTTTCACAAGTCTAAAGACTAGTTTACCGGTATGTTTGTTCTGTTATAACCTAAAATTCATCATCTCTCACCAAATATTTGACCTCCAAGTACTCTGATGTCACAGGAACATCTTGAATCTCAAATGCATAAGCCTTTTGGACTTTCTAGGGACATAAGTTACACACACTCATCAACAGAACTGCATAAAAGTGACATCAAAATTATTTAAACAATCTGAATTACCCTAGATATGAACTTCATGATCTTGTGCTTTGTTGCAATCTTATCATTAAACTCCTGAAAAAGAAATAACAAGAAAGTGATGAAATTTAGCTCCCTCAATGTCATGGTTATTGTACTATGATCACCATGGGAAGACTAAAAAGTGACGAACATCAATTTTCTCATCAAGAGAAAACGTCTTTATTAATAACTTCCTAAGGTAAAACGCTTTTATCTTTTACTCTCTCGTTCTCAAGCAATTCTTTGAGGGAATTTATGGAGATCAGTAGAGAGAATTTTGTATGAGGAGATCGTGAACCTCAATACTCATTTTAATATGTGGAAGTTGGCCGCCAAGGCTGGGGGTGGGAGGGGGGTTCTTAGTCAAGAGAGTACCATGCTTTACTAGTAAAATTTAAAGGAGGGGGCTTAAATATCAGGGGGGGAGTTATTAGAAGGACTACAGCAGCAGGTCCAGAAAATTCAGAAAGGAGTGGGCAGGACACTTAACAGCTCTATTCTAGATACTTTTTATTTTTCTGAGACGAAATTCTGTAAAAATAATATTAATTTTCAAAGGAAAAGGGGTGGTCGCGGCCCCCTCGGTCCACCCCTAAATCTGCCCATGGAATACAGTAATCAAAATTACTATGATTAAAATCAAATCATTATTTTTTTACCTGGTAAACATCAATAAACCCAACAGGCTCATCAGTTTCAGAACCATCAACCTCAAGCTTCTAAATGATATAAAGTAAAAAAAACATCAATAATTTAGAACACTGTTGGAACAGGTACAAATAATATTTGAAAAGACATGCAAGAAGAACTCAACAACTGCAGCAATGTTTTTACATTCATTCTCTCACCTTTTCTCTTGGGAGAATAAATATTTGTCTCTCAATGTTCTTGACTGCCACTGAACAGCTAATAAGAAAAAAGATAAATTTTTAATTGGCGGTTGCAAGTCCACTAAGTGCAGGTCCTTCTGGTTTCCCATGTGGGATTTCCGAACTTATTTAAAGAGAAAAACAAAATGCAGATAAACGGTAATTACCTCACATATGCTTTTGCAGCTTCAATCCAAACCTTGCCAAAAAGGTATACAGTACCTGTAGAATATAGAGAACAATTAACAGAACATTCAAAACTTACAGTGAAGCTAGTGATGTTCTCAATAATTCAACTGTCCAGCAACCTTGACCAACTCTACCTGGTTGTTTGAATCTGTCCTCATAAGCATCAAACCAGTAGAATTTAAGGAATTTTCCCCTGAGAGGAGAAAGAAAAAAATGATCTTTGTAAGAACATGGAGTGGGCAACAGATTTAGTACTTCAAAATTTGGCCAGAACTGGCATCACTAGTCAGACATCCTGGCAAGATTCCCTAGTTTCTTTCTGTGTCCCTTTTATATGTTGGCCTTTATCAAGCCTTTCTATCTGAATGTTAGCTCTAGGAAAGATTTTTGCACTGTGGATGAGATCCCATCTGACTGTTCAACCTTTTAAGCAGCACTTTTACATAGGGTTGCTAGTTTTTCATCTTTTTGGAAAGTGAAATGTCAGGAGTCTTCTTGAATTTTGATTTCACCCATCGTGAAAGCAGAACTGGGTGAGGCCTATATTTTCACATTTTAATAATACATTTCAAGCTTGAAATTTGTTGATTGCTGATATGTTCACTAACCATGTACTTCTTTGAGTGGAAGAGAAGATGAATCCACATTAACATCCATCAAAACCTACAGCAGCACATGAAAAGAGAAAAAAAATACAACGTAAGCAGTTGAACCCTGTTAATACGGGCACTGAGGGGGCCGTAGAAAGTGACCATATTAACCCTTTAAGTCTCAATAGTGACCAACATTAATTTTCTCCTGACAAGATCCATACAATGTCAAGAGCAAAGTCTATGAGAAATTAATAAAATGATCACAAAGAGAAAAATCTTTAATCTTTTATCAAATTCTCTCAACTAATTCTGTAAGGAAATGTATAGAGATAAGTCTGGAGAATTTGTAAGTGGATATTGGGGCTTAAAGGGTTAACAGGTTGAAATTAGAGAAGATGTAAGGGCTTTCATTCCCCAGGGGCAAAACAAACTGTCCGTAATAACGAGGTGTCCACATTAAGCAGGTGTCCATTATGCAGGGTTTAACTGTATGCAACTTCCACAAAATTTGTTTAAAACAAACAGGAAACAAATTAAAGCTACACCATACTTTTCTCTGTGTTGTGATGAAGTGGTACAGAGAGGTATTCAGGGTGCAAAGGAAGTCAGTTTTACAGCCTGCCATTTGGGCAAGCTGTAGCTAGCATGTACTAGTCTACAAGTCATTTCAGCTGACCCCTAAACCCTTTTTGATTAGCTGGATTGACTACAATCTTTCTGTAATTTGAATTTCGCCCCAAAAACAGCACTTGCCCGTCGGGCAAGTTAAGAACAAAAATCACTAGCCTGATAGAAAATCCACTAGCCCCGGGCTATCGGACACAACTTTCTTTGCACACTGGGTAGTTCTCATTGCAGAGAAAGAGATTTGATGTCATTTTTAAATAATTCAATGACTTCTTGTACAATGAGAGGCAGGGAGGTGACTAAGAACAAAACAGATTTGCAAGAATCTTTTGACACTTTTATACCTCTTGTTGTTGTGAATCTTCATTTCCTAAGATAGTTTCCCATCCTGAATCACCAGGAAGTTCTGTTGTTCTGCAAAGATCCATGCACTTATTATTACTAAATTAAGTTTTTTCATGATATAAATATATTTTGAGGGCTAAACTGCAGAACAGGCATAATTTTTCTGCATTTTTTAGGCAAGGAAAGGTAAGGGTGAGGCAGGTGTGGAATGCAAAGCCTCCCCCCATCACTTTATTACAGATAATTAAATAAAAAGGAAATCATTATTATTTAGCAAACTGTGAATATCCAAAAATGTCCAGCAGTGCTGTGGACAGTAGTTTTGTCTGACTGTGCCCAAAACACAAGACAAGAACCCCTAAATGAGCCAGTTATTTCCGGAAAGTGGTCATGAAAACCAAATGGTACAAAGGTATCAGCTCAACTAGCTGTAACATAATCATTTCTCTGTTCAACAAAAATTATCTGCTGACAAGATCCAGCAAGTTCCAGTGACTTTGCTTCAAAACACATGTGACCACACTCTTCCCTTGACTTCAAAACACAAACATGACAATTATTACCCCCAGCCCCAACAAGGTTAAAAAGTCATATGATAATAATGCGTTATTATTTCTCAGAAATATTTAAATTGTTTAGTGATGTCAATGAATGTCAAAATAAATATCATAAAAGAATTGCATACTTCTGTGGCATAGCGCATCTTCTGTCACTTGGTTTCTCACTGGCCTCAACCTGAGAGGATAATTAAAGGAGAGTATATGAAGTACTTCTGATGGTTACTGGTAGCTTTCCCAAAAATAAATAATGTTGAATAGATAGAGAAGTGAGTCAAGAGATCAACAAAATTTCATTGTAAAATAAAGGTGATCTTGAAAAGTTGGTCAGAGACTGAGAAGAATAATTAATTTTTTAATTTTACAATTTCTTGGAAAAGATGAATTCAGTAACTTAAAAAGGTTTTGGTTTAAGTTTAAGGGAGTCTAAACTAAATTGTAGGAAAACAAAGGTTGCTTAAGCCTGAACTTGCTCCTTAGATTATTTTGAACAGCTTGGTGTCCAACAAAACAAGGTTAACCTGATATTGAATCAATATGTTAAAGCAATATAGAATCGATATAGTAGGGTACCTTGATGAATAACCTGGTATTGAATCAATATTGAATCAATATAGTAAAGTACCTTGATGTGAGGTTTTACATCATGATTCTTTTCTGCATTTGATAAAGCCTGGATTAAGCTTCTTCATTGCCAAGATCATCGTCATTATCAAAGTCATCAAAACCAGCATCGTATTCTGGCATGTCATCATATGAAGCAGGAACATCTAGCAGAGATTTTTCTGTTATTTACACATGTATGATTACATTTAAACTAAACCATGTTTTTTGACAGCTCAGGAAAAGTTTTCAGTATTGCCTGACATAATGGACAATACTCGGTCAGTGTAATGGTTGACTATCTGTTGACATGTCAGTTAAGTCTTGGCTAATAATTATGTTGGTTGACATAGGTTATACCCATTCATCAGACAGGTTGACATATCAGCCGACGCACAGCAGACACTCAGTCAACATGTTGGATGACACACCAGCTGACATGTGCGCAACGAATCGGCAAAACACATTGGCTGAGTGTTGGCTCATATGTGCACAACATGTCTATGTTGGTGACAAGTCCAAAGAATGTCAGCAGATAGTGATGACCAATACTCTTCCTAATTGTGCCCAAAGATACAATTTTACTTGCCCAGAGCAGTTTCATGGTAGTCTTAGTCTACTTCTTTATGCAAAGAGGACTTGAGTGGGCTGCCCATGAGGCAAGTCAACAAGGAAAGTTACTTAACTAGCAGGACTACTTTCCAGCCCTGCGAGTGTACACTTTGCTTTTAATAATCTGATGACAAAATTCTATCTTTTTACCTTCCATCCCTGTATCCATATCTGTCATTTCAAGTTTTTCCTCTTTGATTTTTTCTCCAACCAAGCCACCATACTTGCTTTCTGTTCTGTCACATGGCTCAGTTTTTACAGCCGCCGCAGATCTTATCTTTGCTGTAATGTGACTAGGTTTTGGTGGGGAAGTAGGCTCCTGCTTGAAAAGGGGTGCTCTTGGGTTAGATGATTCCTGTTGAATGAATTTATTAGCAAAATCACTCGAGGGAGTAATACAGTGGACTTTCTATAAAGCTCAGCACTCTGCTTTCAAATGGAATCTGCCTTGCAGAGGGTGTAGGTGTGGATAATTAGCATGACAAGTAGAAACTGTGCCATTCATCTTATAAGAGACCTTGGAGGTTGTGGGAGGCAGACTACAAAGTATAAACAAAACAAGTTGCTTTGGGTCATTATAAGTATAAAGCCAGAACATTTCTATTATCTATTTTCTTCAAAACCAGGTATTACCTGAAGCCTTCTGGGATTGTAATGATTTGAAGAAGATGTTGGAGTTCTTTGAATGAAACAAAACAAAGCATTATTAACCTAAATAAAGGACTTTGTAGGGCTGTCACTAAGGGTTGAAGGCTGAGGATTTCCCTTGGCCAGGGTTTTTATTAAGAATTCTAGTAGCAGGAGGAAGGTGTAACATACTTACAGGAGAATATTTTGAAAGAGGCTCTATGTCTGAATAAAAAAAAGGCTACCGAAAGTTAGCCAGATAATTCTGTGTAGTAAATGAATAATTCTCCTTTCTCCGATGCCTAACAAAAACCTTGCCTGCTTGGCTACTTTGAGCTTGACCCCAGGATACTTTTATAGTAAACAAGAGAAAAATAAAACCAAAAAAACTTCCGAGCAGTTCATTTCCCCCCACCCTCTTATTGCATATAACTGGCACCTTAAAATCATAGCGACAGCCCTGACTTTGAGGACTCTGAGTTTTGAAGCAAAAAACTATTACCATAACAATAAAAATCAACAAAATTGATTTATCCTTTTACTAGACATGATTCTTAATCTAATTTTCTGCTTAGCTTACTGTCATACCAAAATGACTGAGGTGTGTGTTCTCACTGCCTCTAAAATCAATATACTTTACTTTAACTCAGACTACTATTCTATTTTTTCTGTAGCAATAACTTGTTTACAATACCTTAACACTTGCCCCTTGCCCTTTGACATCTTTACTGGAGCTGGTCTTGGATGCTTAAAATGTCAAAAATAACAAAAACAATCATTAAGACAGTGACAAAAGATGGATCGAAACACACCAATCACATTTTAGAGTCTTCAAAGCAGATCACTGCTTAACTGATTGACAAACAAGCAATAGCATCGTGGCCTAATTGACCAATCAGGTCAATGAACAGAGTTAAATAATGTCAGTTGATGTGAGACAACTAACTCTGATTCTGCATAAAAATGACTACCACAAGTTGCCGAAAATTAAGTCACTGTCAACAACAGTCCTCTTCAGTACTACACTTACCTGGACTACCAAATGCTTTTTTTGGGGGAAAATTCAAATTACAGAAGGATTGTTATCAATCCTGCTAATCAAAAAGGGTTTTGGGGCTAGTTGAAATGACTTGTGGGCTAGTACATGCTAGCTACAGCTTGCCCGAATGGCAGGCTGTAAAACTGACTTTCCTTACACCCTGCAAGAGTTCAAAAATTCAGTACAAGCCTGAATTTTTTCAGCATTTCTTTTGACAACTGCAAAAGTTGTAGTCACAACTGTGATGATTTTCTTTACATTTAACAGTTCCCCATAGCACTCTAGAACAAAACACTACAGCACACCAACAAAAACACAAGGAATAATAATCTAACTTTTAATTTCTGTGCATACCTCTACTTCTTTCAAAAGCCCATTGAGGAGATCGTCATCCCCAAGAGATGTAACTTCCTTCTAACAAAGGGAACATGAAAAAGAACTTAGTTAAGTTCCTTTTGGGTCAAAAGAGAGAGAGAAATATTAAGCTACTGTAAGCAACAACTCAGGGCTGTGCTCTAGCAGAGCCCAGTGGCCCCTGGCGCCTAACTTTTGCTCTCGGGCGACTAGAAAATCTTAGATTTTTCATACAAATCATATGCTGGGCACCCTAGATTTTACAGTTTCAGGGCACTGGGCTCCCTTCAATTTTCCTTAGAGCACAGCCTTGACAACTACATGTAAGAAGCTGTTTTCTCAATCCAGTCTTTCCTTGGTTTGTTCTAGTTTATCTGTGGAGGAGGACTAGTTTATCTGTGGATCTGGAGGACCGGGGTTCAAGCCTCGCCTGTCGCATGGGGGAAATCTTTATTCCTCATTAGCTTCCTAGCTTGCACATGATTGTCATTACAGTTAATTTATCTTCTATTGGAAGTAAATTTACTAGATTGTAATATCAACCATTTACATTGACAAAAGCATAAAGATTATTCATTATTCTTTTTGAAATGGTTTTTGATTTTTCATGAAATTTCATCCTCACAAAATTAAGTGAGAATAAGGTGCTAAAATTTTTTCTCTGGCATTTTATCAAGAGTGCATTAAATCAAGTAAATATGGTACATGTATGTCACACATATTACTGTAAAAAAAAAAATAGAAGAGTTGTTTACCTTGTCTTCAGAGCTGCCTTTTCTTGCTGATCTCGTTTTCTGATTATATTACATTGTCTTGCAGTTTGCCTTGCTGTTCCTCTTCATCAAGATTCTACAATACATGTATGTAACAGTGCAGTCCGTCATTGAAAGAAAATCACATTGACAAAAA
>OZ037783.1:30400125-30415125 GCA_964035525.1 Porites cylindrica
TGAGGATTGATCGGATAACAGCAATGTCACGTGGTATTTAAGGGGGTAAAACGGTCGAGTTTGTTTATTCTCTCAAAACCAAACGATGATGCAAAATGCACGGTTCGAGTTTCGTCAAGTTTTACGTCATTATTGATTGCTGTGAGGACATCTGGGTGCCTAACCCTAATCAAACAATACTAAAACAATTGAAAGAATGGCATGTCATTGTTTCCTGCGACCAATTAGAAGAGACCTTCCGAGCAGCTCCTACACTAATCCTTTTGTCCTGTGACCTGTGATCATGTGTTCTGTACCTGCCACATCTACAGTCGCCATTGCATCCAAAGAAGTAACAATGATCATTTCCACCCATAATTTGTCATTATCCTCTTTAAGATGAAAAATTATAAATTTTCTGCGATCGCGCGACCGCGACCCTGAGAAACCACGTGACGTCCCTTTAACCCCACCAGTAACGTGACGCGAAAGACTTGTCACCTGGCCTCCAGCGGTTAGAGGTTCGCGGTAAACTCGGATCTAAAACTCTATACTGTCAAACACAAAGGATCGTGGAACAGAAAATTACAAAATGACTTGAAATCCGCTAAAATGCAAGCTCGTTCCTACAGGGCTCGATCTTAAATTTCAGTTCAATGGCAAAGCTTTGCTTGTAAAAATTTTTTCTACTAGCAAAAGCAGTTAATTCACAGGCTATTGTTTGTCTTCGAGGTCGAGAACCATCTCAAAAATGTAGGGTTTCTTAGACAGTCTAGAAGGATAAAGCTGAAAAAGCCGGCTTACTGACCTAATGGAACCGAGTATAAATCACGGTGCCGAGCTAAAATGTACATTGTAATGTTGTAAATAAAACAAATGAGCAGTGGCTGACATGCCACCCGTTCCTCTCGTACAATCAGTCAATGTATGCATGGATTATTTTAGCCACAAAATGACCAAAATTCTTCAACAACGATTATCTTCTCTCTCAAATTTCAACTCGAGAAATGCTTACCCGCCAATTTTTGCTAGAGGATTTTCTTTTGACTGGCAACTTCGGAAAACCACTCGGATTTTGGGAGTTTGCGAGTGCTAATCTTGAGCCGTGTAATCCTGGGACGCCTGCTTTGCGCAAGTGGTGACACACGACTCTTGAACGCTTCTGAGTTTTCTTCTGTTTTCGGGAAGAGGATTTGTCATTTTCTGTTCCAGTTCGCCACTCGAAGTCTAATCTAATGAGCACAACTACTCTTTCAGCTCTTTCAGTTAAAACGCATTTGGCCATTTCCGAGTTCCAAAAACTCTCACTTTCGAAACGAGGCCAAGTTCAAAACCTTTCTTGTGAAAATGAAGTTTATTTGTATGGGAATAAAAGAAACATTTTCAATTATCAATGGCTTAATACACTTAGCCTCGCTTTGAAAGAGAGGTTTCAGGCAACTTGAAAACGATCGATTGAAGACAAAAATGTTAAAATAATCAAAATAACCGCAGGAGCTTGTTTTCAAACAGAATCTGCTGTTTTTATAATTTAGTCTTTAAGGATGGACAGTACTTAAGATTGCTGTTTAACTGGCACAGTAATTTACATGCAGGAACATTTCCACCAGTTTCTCATTCGAGACTCTGATGCCCTTTCATGGGTCTACAAAATAAAAACACAAACACAATCACACACAACGTAGTTAACTACACGCAATAAGGAAATACTCCGTTAAAAAGGCCTTAAAGCTTAAGTATTTCCAGCCTTAAGTCTAAAGATGCACCCGGTACGTCGGAGAGAAACATATTATATTAGCCTGCGTAGCAAGCGTTTCCTTGCGAGGTTCGTCTAGAAAGCTGGGACAAGAGCAAAAAAGAAATGAATGACGGGGAGGGGGAGGGGAACGAAGGCTTCCGCTCTAACTTTCGCGCAATAACTCGATTGGAAACGCTTGCTACGCAGGCTAATATTATATGGAAGAATTTCGCTGCAGTATTTTAGGATTTTAGGGGCCGACGATTTAACTCTTGAGGAGGAGGGGGTGGGGGGGGGGATGGGGAGGTCATTTCTGGTCATCAAGAATTTTTTTTCTAGCAATCGGGTGGCAGGATATTTTTTTCCCTTCTAAATGCTCTGCAGGATATTTTTTCCCTCCTCATTTCTCTGCAGGACTTTTTTTCCTCAAAAAAGGGTCATGTGTTTACATATACAAAATGTATTTACATTTACATTGTGGTCATTGCAGTAATAGTTCTAATATGGAGCTGCAAAGCCTTAAAATGTTGTATGCTATACAAAATCATTATTGGATAGCTATGTTTTCGGAAAGGCATTCTTTACACTCATTTTATATTACGTCAAAATAAAGTGATGCACCACAGGCAGATGTGAAAACGTTTAGTTTCTTAATTAAAAAAATAGCCAAAAACAGCAAAAAGCAGTTCAGAAATGCTCATAGCATGGTAATTGCTGCTAGAATCATTAGTTGCAATTTAAAAATAGACTGAAATATCCAAAACAAATGTGAAAGCAAAATTGAAGTTAGTTGATCATGGCCTAATTGAAAAATAGCTCTAATAATTTTTTCTCAGCCTTTTTTCAGTCCACTTCTACAGCTACTTTTTATGCACCTATCAATGTCTTGCCCCAACAGGGGGAGTGCAGAAATAGGTGGGGCATTTGACCTGTGAACTTTGTCCAAGGGAGGGGATGTTTTGAATGAGAATTAAGGTTTGAAATGGCAGAGGGTGTGGAATTTGAAATTTATTGACCAAAAATATTTGAAATCAGTCAGTAGCCCCTGGGTATACCTGCATTCCCCCATTGGGGCTAGACATTGATAGGTGCATTACTAAAACTTAAAAAAATATTATATTTATTAAAATAGAAAAAAGGCATTGCAAAAATCGTATATTTAAATAGAAAATAATTACATAAAAATGTTTCTGTTAAAAATGAAAAAAAATAAAAACCTTTGTCTATTAAAACTTGATTCTTTAATAAAAAAATTTACCTCCATTTATAATACTGCTTGTGATAAGCTAATAATGCATTGCACATATGAAGCAATAGTTTTGCAGCATCATCAAATCTAGAGTTCAAAGGGAGCAAGGGAAGAGAATGGTTGCAGTTTTGCTGCGATTTTGTAAAGTCCCCCGGAATGATGAAATAGCTTTGCAACATTTTTTTTTTCTTTCTTACAGCAGCGCAAGAATATTTTTCTATTACATTTGTGCTGCATGCAATTTTTTTCCTTCCAACAAGCGCTTGCAGGAAATTTTTTTTCAAAAATCAACCACCCCCCTCAAGGGTTAAATGGTCGGCCCCTTAGGGGGATGAATTCAGTGTTCAGTGTTGGAAATCATTATAAGACTTGTTTTACCCATGTCATGAGCGAAGATTAAACAATAATACGAATTTTTGGAAGCGGGGATAGAAGCAGGGATTTAACATGAGTGACTAAAAAAAAAGCCTCACTTCCCAAAGTTTTTATGGCGGCAGAAGAGAGATGATGCCGCAGAGAATGATAATATTGAAAAATAGGAGAAACAGGGCAGGAAGGCACAAAACAGGTCGCGTTAGTCTCAGACACAGAAAGAAAGTGTATAGAACGTCCTACACATTGGTCGAGCGTTGCCTTACAAGGACTTCACAAATCTCATTTGAGTCTCATTTGTTCACCTCGTACGTAAACGACGATAAAATAATCCCAAAAGCGCTTTCTAAGTTTCCCGATTCCTCTCCCATTACTTTCACGATTAGAAAATTGGAGAAACACAGAGCTGTTTCGCTTCTGAAGGGGTACTCCGGGTAATTCTCGGTGGGGGTGTGCCGCCTGGTACCCCAAATCCTGACCCTATTTCAGACAAAAAAGTGTCATTTTCCACACCCTTTTTCAGACCTGACCTCTAAAATCCACACCCGCTTTCAGACCTGACATTTAGGCAGAAATTATGTCAGAATTACAGTCAACCGGCCCTTTATAGCGGACACTGTAGGGACCTCAAATTAGTGTCCTCATTAGCGAGAGTCCGTAATAGCGCAAGTTTATTCAAGTCAAACTTCTGTAATTTGTTTTGCCGGGGAATTTAGCTGATGTCTGTATTATCGGGGTGTCCGCAAGGCGAGAGTTGACTTTACCTAAATGGCTTATTATAAGGAAGTACCCCCTCCCCAGGTTTCGCCTAAGATCCTTTGCCCTTACAAGTATACCATACAGAAGTTACTTTTTCGTAAGCGATCTAACCACATTTTTCTACACTGGCTTTAGAGGTCCGTTGTCTATTAACAGGTCCGATGGTTTGAAGTTTAAGAAATACAGAATACCAGATCGGACAGAGCGTTTGAAATCGAGCCTAGAACTACACTTTACTAATTCCCTGCTATACGGGGCTTTTAACAAACTACTTGGCCCGGGGAGCGGGGAAATTAGCGGTGTTTTAACACCAAACCAATGTTAAATTCCCCGCTAAGTCCCGGGGGTCGGGGAGCCGGAGTTTCAAATGACTGATGCATAAACTTAGACAAACGAAGCTGGTGACTAAAACTGTTCCTGTTCAATCTCTGTGTTTAGATGATGAATAAGCTTATTAATTTAACTGTAACCCACAGATAAGAACTTGCCTGATCTCGTTTGGCCAACCTGGTTCTTATATTGTTGGGTATTAAAGAGGCAAATTTCTGACAGCAGGTTATTAAGCCACTAGGCTCTTACACGCGGGTTTTTCCTGTATTAAAAACTAACTCAGTATCACCAACTCGGAAATCCTCCGTAATGGAGACTTACAAATGAAGGCCCCTGAGCGTATTTGACTATCTCTGACGGACAGAAAAATAGAACTGTTCACACAAATACTGAAAGTCTTTCTAAATATTTAATAAATAAACTTTCACAAAAAAAGGTGAGTGATAACTAACCTGCTCCTGCTCATGCGCTGATTCAGGTGATGAATCAGGAAAGAAGTCAGGGTACCGCCTTTTCCAGTACTTCTCTGATGGCCATTCATGCTCAGGTTTGGGGTTTCCTTTATCAACCTTCAACAAAATACAAAACAATACTTAAAACTACCCATCTCCCTTTAATAAAGTGTGGACGTGTACACATTTCAAAACCTTTTTCATTTTAAGTCCCATGCGGTTACACTGACCAACAAAAGACAACTGTTTATGTGACAACAACTTTGACAAGATGTACTAAGTTCAAAACAAGCCTCGCGTGCCGAAGGCAAAGATCAACGGTCAAAACTTGGCCTATAAACTAAAAGGCAGTCTGTGAATGCATGTGGCTACTGTTTTAGTTTTGTGGAATATATTGCAATAAAAAAGAAATGAAAAAGTGTAGGAAAGGATAGAAATTCAGATTGTTTATCCATAAATACACTATCTTTGCTCTAGCAGGTATATATTTAAAAAACATCAACAACAAAACAAATAAGCAAACAAACAAAAAACGAAAAGGAAACAAAAAGGAGAAAGACAGAAGGAAAAAAGAAAGGCTACTGAGCAGGATTCGAACCCGGCACCTTGTCAAAAATTATACGAGCATAAGATTAATGTTTTAAAAACAACTGACAAACTATTTTTAAGCGTCTTTGCAGTTATTTGCCGAGAGAAATTTTCCTAGCGAAGATTTTGACTTCTGTTGCGTAATGATAAGGGATGTGGGGGAGGACCCGCTCTCTCCGGCGTTGCGTGACATAAAGAGAGAGGGGGGAGGGGGCCAGAACTGCACTAGACACACGGTGGTTACGCCCTCTTTGTGTGGTATGTTGGTGTAGAGGCGAAGCGCTGAACGTCAAAAAACGTCATTTACCACTAAGTTCAAGAAACGAGTGTCGCCAATTTTTAAACCAAGTTTAGTGAGGAGGGAGATTTACCCCCCTGTACCTCTCCCCTCTTCGCGGGATTGGAAAGAGAAACATTGTCTTTATCAAGGCGCACGTACAAGAAATTCGCATTCAAAATAGTAGAATCAAAATCAAAATTAGCGAATCCTTTTTCTTTTCTTTTTAAAATATATTCAGCCTTACAAAATTCGCAGATCACAGTGTATTTTTTCGTGGGCGGGAAATTGTTCCGTAATAAAACAAGGGCGGGAAAATGTCATCACGTGAAAAATCATCCGAGGTGGATTTAACCAATCAGCTGCCGCCACGTCACTAGGCTTTGAATGACATCGTTTGTTGTTTTTGTAGTTTGTTCAGTTCGCTCTTCAACGGCAAACTGTTCAGGATGAACTCAAAATTTAATACGAAAACGTCAAGGAAATGATACCGGCAAAAGACAGAGATTTATCTCTTTTTACTCAGGAATATGCTAAGGAGTTGTTCGAAGCTCAAGGAAACATCATTTATCAGGATATTTCACGAAAGCCCAAAGCTCCGCAGGATTTGATTTGTAATGGCGAGTGTTCTTGGAAAATTGAAAACAAGCTCATGCTATTTACGCGATGAAAATCATGCAATGGACACTTGTGCTATACAGTGGAGAACAGCGAAGTGTTTATCTGTAAGGAAAATTGTTTTGGTGTTGCTTTCAACCGTTGTCTCGAAGATACAATTTTTTTGTGCGGGTTGTTATTTCAAAAACCAACGCTTCACCGAACTGCAAGAACCAGTATTTACCAAAGAAACGCCCAAGAATTAACAAAAGAACAGCTATAAAAAAGACTTGTCTGCTTTCTGGACTTTGAAAGGAACTTCACTTGACTTAAACTGATTTTATAGGAGCCCTGGACGATAAATGTGAAACTGTGAGTTTAATGTGTTTACTCTTTGCTCATTTGTTTGAATTGAACATGAACTGAACATCTTTCATTTGCTTTTATGATTGTTGTTTGTGACTTTATGAAAAGTTATGAATTAAAATTGATTCAGAAATTAATACTGTGGAAATTATGTGCTTTTGTTTTGCTTAAAGTTCTTGTTTTCACCCAATAATATCATCTTATGGCTGCTTGAAGATACGAAATTTGTCTTGTTGTGTTCAATTCCTTTTTTAATATCAGCTGAAGTTACTTGTTCTTAACGTTCTCAGTTAAAACATTTAATGGAGTTAGTTTAATCAGTTGAAAGAAATGAATTTGAAATGATACTTTGAATCTGCTAAAGTTTGTGATTTGATTTCAAAAGCAAATCTCGTGTTTTGTCGAGTATAAAAATGACAAAGAAAGGAAAATGGCGAAAGGCAAGAGCTGAGTAGAAATAAATTGTTAACAAAGAATAAAGAAACAAATTGCGATAAAATTAGAAAACTTACGTGGTAGTCTGACAGCAGTTGAGTGATGTTTCCGTGCTGCTGTACAGCTGATGTGAGATTCATCACCTGCTGTGGAGTCATCTTCACTCCTGTAAGGTGCAGTGTCTCCAGGTGAGGAGCGCAGCTGAGATGTTTTATCAGGCTGTCGACTCCTGCACCCAGAAGAGGATTGAATGACATGTTGAGCAACTTCAAGTTTGGAAGATCTTGTTTAAATACTCTGCTGATGAACTCCACAGCAGGTGATGATGTTACATTGATACGCCAGAGTGCTAATATCTCCAGTTTGTGTGTTGTTGGGATGCTCTTCAGTAGAGACTCTGTTACCTCAGCATCAAACACTTCACCGTGTTCACCCCAAACCCCTATCACGTGTGGAGCGGTGATAAACGGCATCATCTCAATCAGCTGTTCCACATCTGACCTGTTCACATTCCGAGCATCAATCCTCCGAACCCTGGAGAGACCATGACGCTTTAAACAACAGCTGCTGCTGCTCTCTTCACTTGACTCATCACCATTCATGTTTGTCTTCTTTGTTGTCTCTTCTAAACTAATTAACGCCTTTACCATTTTAAAAGGAAGAGGAATGTCAGGATCTGTACGTTTTACAATTTGAGTAAAATAAAGGTGAGTGTTGTTTTCTTCTTTCATTAAAAAAAACTCGTTTACTCTACGCCATGGAAATACATTCAAAAATTCTGATGCTTTCTGTTCTCCTGTTCTACTAACTATAACAGCGTTTAATTGCTGTGCTAAAGTTATTAAATTGTTATAACTTTGCTCTGTATACTGGTCGCTATAAGAGAAAAATATGTACATAAGTGAAGCGGTAGTTTTAACAAAATTTTCCTTTGCTGCAATATTCAGCTGCTCAGGATTTAAAATGAACAAAACACCTCCTAGATTAGAAAGAAAAGTGGAGAAAAGTTCTGTTCTCGTGTTTGCTGAGCAGTAGAAGAAAAACTGTGTACATAGAGTAAGAAGATTTTTTTGTTCATTAGACAAATCTTCGACTGACGGTGCTTGGTTGTCGAAGCTGTACTCTCCATCCTTCGCCGCCATTTCCAACAGATGAATCAAAATCTCGCGCGCGGCTTCTTCTGACATTTCAGCAGCAAATTTTAAAACTTCATTCAACTTGAAGATCTTTTCAATTGAGTCGACTTTGAAAAGGGAATTGTTTTTACTTTCTTGAGATAACAGTTCTTCTTTTAGAAATAAAGAAGCCAAAAACTCCTGCATGGATTTATGAATGAAGTGCACGGCTTTGCACGGGTTAAGAGCGGACATGTTTAGAAGCTGAAACAACCCGGCCTCGATCAATTTCTCAGTCAAAACGTGATCCGGCAGTTTACTGAGAGGAAAGTAAAGTAAATCTTGTAGAAGTGCGTAAAAGGCTAGTTCTCCTACTTTACAGAGTTCTTCTTTGTGGTCGTCAACTTTTTCCGCCGGCTTTTTTTGTTTTTCAGACATATGATTAAACATAGTCTGTAGAAACTTGAAGTACACCATCACCCGTGATGAAGGTAGTCCTTCACGATCCTTTTCTTTCCAAACCAACAACAACATTAAAAGCAAAATAGGTATTTTCGCTACATCTACCAGGTCTTTTTGCTGCAAGTATTCAAAAAACTCTTCAACATCTTGATCATCTTTCAAGAATCTATGGGCGAACTCTTCTTGTCGCTTACGGTCAAAACCGTCGATCTCAAATTGAGCATCGCTGGAACTTTTCAATTCCTCTCCTTTCATGTCTCTAGACGTTATAATAACACAACAATTCCTCAACTGCTTTCTCTCCCAGATTTGAAGAACAGGTGATTGGCTTGCTGCGCTGTGTACGTACTCATCGTAGCCGTCCAAAATAAGCAACACGTTTTCTTGGTGGCGACGAACGTAATCGTACAGGTTGTCAGTGGAAATTCGGCCATCACTCGCGAGAAGATTAGCATCCCTCAGAATGGCTGGGACATCGTTGAGGTTACAAACATCGCGTAATTTGACCAAAAGTACGAGATCAAATCTTCCTAACTTTTCTTCAAATCTGTGCTGGGACCAGTCGAATGTAGCTTTCTGGGTAAAAACGGTCTTGCCGATACCTGGTCGTCCGTGAACCAAAATACGCTTAGGCAAATGATGAAGTCTTCCGCCGTCAAAAATGTCGGTGTAGTGTTTAACCTTTTTCTGTGTTACTCCGTTGGGATCCTTCAAATCCATAAGCCAAGACAACTGGGTGTAAACTTTGTCAATGTGAACGGCAGAGCTTTGGTCCCACGGAACGATTTTGACTGTGCTGTTGTCTTCATAAATTGATCGCAGCTGTTTCTGGCACTCCTCGAGGCAGAGAGAATCTGTTAAAGAAAATTTTACGTTCCTTTTTTTTAAAGAATTGTTCGTTAATAACTTGATATCTTAATAGGCGAGGAAAGTTAAAGGGAGGTAGCTGACGCACAAAATATAGGCCCTTATTTATATACACTGATCAGATCACCAAATAACAATAAAATTTCCACATTTAAAAACAAATTATCCTCAACTCATTATACACCAACAGAAATGCAAATAACAGTGCATGTAGATATCAGGGCTCTAAAACACCAGAATATAGTGTAGGAATATAAATAATATGATGAAACGTTGAAGGAATGCTCCTTATTAATTCAATTTATTAATTCATTTATCTATTCAGTTTTCTTCTTTTTCACCTGCTTACACACTGACTTTAATTGGATGGGGAGCTTACTAGAAAATCTAACAGTTTATTTAGCTTGCCAGCTCGCACTTATTATTTCTCTTATATTATAAAGTTATTACCTAGCACAAATTTCAGTTATAAAAAAGTTGAAAATGTAATTTCACTGTGAGCCAAATAAAGAATTATTAATTATTACAATTACAAATTATGAATACGGCGGGATGGGCAACCTTGGCCGAGTAACATTTATATGTAAATGTGTTCGAAGACTGCATCAGTAAAGCAAGTGTAAAGGGGTGCTACTCCACGAAGAGAGGTTCGGGGAGGACAAGCCCATAGAGGGTTACCTCTCCAAAGCTGTTAGTGACGTTTGTGGTTGAGTGCTAAAAATAATTCATATTTTTTATAACTGAGCTCGAGGATCAACGCAGGTTAAAACTACTTTAGCAAAATTCTAACAGAAAAATTGAACGAGGAAAAGAATTTGACACTTAAAGTATCACATCATACTTCTTCTTTGCTACTTATTTCTGAAATAAATATAAACAACTGCGACAATAAAGATCATTAACAAACGATAAAAGTCATTTTCATATTAAAGTAAGCATTTTTAATCTACTGTATGTCTGGTACCATTTCTGCTTTATTAGACATAATAGTACCTGGTAACTCCTCCTTATTGGCCGTAGAGCTAGAGGGCTGTTTCCTTGCTGACGGGTCTGTAAGTTAAACAAAATAGAATAAAAATGAACTGAGACATTTAAAAAACAGTTATTCAAAAGTATTTGGGGAAAATCTTCATCAATCTGTCAGTTTTTTTACTAATCACATTTTAGTTTCTGGGTCTGAATAATAAAGTTTCAATAACAAAAAGCACTGAGCAGCTTGTCTTGGGACTGGAAGCTTACATCAACTTAGCTTTTACTTAATTGTGGGTGATAGCGACATTTTAGTTCACTAAATTACGGTACATCTGGTTGCAGTGTGCACATTACGTTGATTCTGACAGGCATCTAGTAAGCAGTTGCAGTTCAAAAACATTTTCAAAACAGGAAATAAACCCCCAAAATATTTCCTGGGCCTTTCAAAACCACAGCTATCAACCAATCAGAGGGTAGAGTTCTAGAATGTTCAAAAACCAGAAAATAAAGCCTGCAGTGCAGAGAGCTTACTGGTCAGGGTTGAGGGCTGTCACTATGGTTTCAAGTTGCCGAGCGTGGAATAGAACATCCTGGAAATTCTTTCGGTCCTATTTTCGTTTTATTTCCTATGAAAGTAACCAGGGATCATGCTCATAATCCACGCCTCCCGGCCCTTCATGACAGCCCTGTAAAGTTGGTTGCTATTGTTCTCAGGGTGTGGGGGGTAGGGGGGGGGGGGGGGAGGGAGAAGAAGATACCCTATTAAACAACTGTGGTGCTAGTCGAATAAAAAATTCAAAAGTATCCCTAGAAGGTACAAGAATCTTGCTTTGTCAGCATGGAAGAAATTCATTTGAAGCTCTATAAAAGGTACCACAAGGAGGAAGAGATAATCCACTTTAAAAATAGCAGAACTGCTTTACAAAAAAAAAATTAAAGATAACAGGGGTGCTTGTCAAAAAAATAATAATAATAAAAATATAAAATATAAACCATCCCTAGAGGGTAGCAGAATCTTATTTTGTGGGCATGGTAGAAATTCACTTTAACCCCTGGGAGATACCAAAAGGAGGAGATACCTCTCTATAGAAATAAATGGGGTGCTTAAAAAAACAACAACAACAAAAACAAACAAACAAACGAAAAAAAACAGGGGTTTTGTAAAAAAAAAATCCAAAATACCCCTACAAAGTAAGAGAATCTAGCTTTGTGGGCATGTTGGAAATAAATTTTAATGCCTAAGAGGTACCAAAAATTACTTGAGAAACAAAATAATTCCCATCCAACCTTTCAGGCCCCTAACAGATACCACTGAAGCTCTAAACAAGAGTCATTTTAACCTTTAGGTCCCTAAGTATGCACTTGCCGAGTACCAACCCCCAAATCTTACTGCTTAAAATAGTATGATGAGCAGCTGGTCAATTTTATCAAGAAACATCTCCCTCCTGTCCTCCCAACCAATTTCTTCACCTTTTTCTCATAATTTTTCTTTTCCCAATGTTATAGTTTCCAACAGTTGCAAGTTGACTACCCTTTTTCAAGTTTATTATTATTATTATTATTTATTATAAAAAGAAATTAATTAACAAGTTTTGAAAAATGTGGCTGAGTATTTTAAATCAACCTCAGTACTTAACCAAAAACATTTAATTATCATATGGTTTGATTAAAGAGCATATTGTCACCTACCTTTGTAATGAGGCCATTGTTCAAACACAAATGGATCCTTCAACATGTTAGACACAAGAGAAGCTGCCATTATGCATGCATGACTCTCCCAAGAATTTTCTGCAGGGTTGTTACCATCGGCAAAGTAAGAAATACCTTTTACAATCACCCATTCAATCTTAAGATCATGTGCTGCAGCAAAAAGGCCTGGAAAAAACAACAAATCATTAAAAATTCAAGATGCAAACAGATCCACCAGTGAGCATCACAGCCAGGGTTGATCAAGATGTGACAACATAAACAATATTATTTACCATGCAAACAGGTGGAGAGAAAATAGTAATAGTGATTATAAAAGGCAGATATAAATCAGCTTATTATATAGACATGAGTGTTTTACTGAAACATATACCTCTCGTAAAATTCACAAAAACTACATCCGGGACCCGAGTGGTTTATTTTCCATAATCTCACACGTGAGTTTATCGATGACATAATATTATTTTATCAATGTCTTTTTGTCTATATAATAAAAAGAACATTACACGGCGGCTTGAAGATATGAATTTTATTTTCTCGTGGCAAAAATAATATTTTTACTCACTCACTGTGCTCGTTCGTAAAATATTGTTTTGCCACTCGAAAATAAAATTCATATCTTCGTGCCACCGTGTAATATCCTCTATATATTCCAAATATATATATATAAAAAAAACAGGACAAACAAACAAAAAACCAGCTTATGCATTAGGATGTTAATAGAATTTAACTATCCTTTTGTATTTTATCCAAAGGAAAACACTACTTAAACTACTGTCCTCCAATCAATTTTTTATGCATAATTTAGTATAGAAAATACAGCAAGTTACACAAACATCAACATTATTGTTCAAACATAGAATAACCAGCACCCATTTACACTGCACCTGGATGGAGAGGGACAAAGTGAATCAAAGTTTCTTGTCCAAGGAAACAGCACAAAGTGCGGCAAAGCCTTAACCTGGACCCTCTAGATCTAAAGTTTGAGATGTACACCATGGGCCACCACTCCTCTCGTAAGAAAATGTAACAAGAGAAGAATGATGTCATTTAACAGGGAATAAATATCTTACCTTCACCACCAAATGCAAATGCAGTAGCTTCAGTAAAATGAGACACATTTTGCTGTTTAGCACTGACTGGGTTTATACCACTTAAAATCTCCCCATTACAGCAGACCTGAACTTTATGATCTTCTGGATTTCTTAATGGAGGAATCCAACCATGATCTGCAGGCCTGATGAGGCGCAAAATATCTCTACTCACTGGGGTTTTGAATGATTCAGTTGTAAGCTTAGAGGATACCACCACATCACCTAGCTGTAACTTGGAGACTTCTGGGTTCAACCCACCGCAGCAGCCAACATAGAAAACAGCTTTGGGTCTCAGTTCCAACACAGCATTCTTAACAGTGACCAGCGGGCCATCTGGAGCAGAAGAGCCTTCAGAACATGTCATCAAAGCAACTTTTAGGGGCATATCTCCATTTTCACCCATGTTCCCAAAGTACACATATCCAAGGTTCTTGAGGTAGCTTTTAAAGGAATTTCTCAAGTATGCATAACAGGCTAGGAACTCACAGTCATCGACTGTCATCAAAAGAATGTCAATTGGAAGATGGACTTCATTCCAAGGTCTTAATGTGTTAGGAAGATCACTTTTCTTGGGAAGTTCTAGGCTGAGTGAAGGTGGAACATCTGCCATATTCCTATGGGCACTATCTCCTTTTCCTATTAAGCTCTTGATGCTGTGCCACCGCGTCTAGATTAACAATTTCCCTAAAATGTCAAACAGCAAGATCACAAATTAAATTAAAGTTCCACAATGTTAGAAAGATAAGATTATTAACAAAAATCTCGTCCTCTCACAGATAATTGTTCTGTTAAACCTCCTGTAACTATACACCCTTACGATCAGAAAGTGTGTTTGCTTAGGAAAGGCATCCACTTAGGGTCATTCCTCTCAAAAAGAACATTTGTAGACTGACTTCCCTCTCAGTGAAATTCAATAGGAAACACCGCCAACCGGTTAGCTCAGTTGGTAGAGCACCGGACTGCCTTGTGGGAGGTCTCGGGTTCAAGCCCCAGACCAGACCAACACTCAGGAGAACATGCTGCCTTTGCAATGACACCTGCAATGGTAAGATGTTCCTGTCTTCTCAGATAAGGACAATAAATGATAGGCCACGTCTCCTGCATCTTCAAATGTTATATAGTGTGCAACTAAAAAGTTAAAGAACCCACACACTTGTTGTAACGAGTAGGGAACAGAGTTCCCAGTGTAGTGGTCTGGCCTTGTTTTGTGGGTTGGTGCTTCACACAGGGTTAACCTCATTGCACCTTTCCCCCCTTTGGACAGAATTGTCCAAGAAAAATGAGTATGAGTATGAATAGGTCAATTGCATGATGACGTCATTTCACTATAACTACCAGCATCCCTCAGTTTGTTGTTTTCTTGTGCAAATTAAGACTATTGTTTATTAAACCTCGGTGGGATAGAGAAATTTAAATAAGAAAGCAAAAACAAAATGAATTGTGAAAGTTGCAGTCAAATATTGTCATCATGAAAATGGCCTCTTCGTACCTAGCCTCAAGGATCGATTTTAGGTTCATTATTGTTTTTGTAATACATTAATGACTTGTGTAATGTGTCAAAGGCCTTCGATTTCATACTTTTTGCCGATGATACCAACACAATTTTTTCCTCATAACGACCCAAATCAACTGATGGAAATT
>OZ037783.1:30417625-30452625 GCA_964035525.1 Porites cylindrica
ACAACAAACTTGAGATACAGTTGTGATGAGATCCCTGCATTTTTGGGATGAACAAGAGTGTAATAATTACTGAGACTACATTTGTTATATCTGTAAACCACGTGATATAGCTGAGTTGCACAGGTCATTAAATTGTTGAGTTGAAAACCATCCGATCTGTATGATGATGTCATGTGTTGGTTTTGAAGTATACAAATTTTCGGAGCCCCCCCTACTAGCGCAACAATTTTTTCAGAGCCCCCCCTTCGGGTGTCTAAACATTTTCGGAGCCCCCCCTCAATATCTTCATCCCCCCCCCTTGTCATATTAAATGAACTTTCCCTAAGTGAGAACAAGTTACAAGATATTTGCATTTCTTTCCCATCCCACTACCTTACTTCTGGTTATTTGCTTCGAGCTCCCGATAACTCGAACTGTTTTTGATTTCCCTTGAAGGTTCAAGTTATCAGGAGTCGACTGCATGATGGGTGCAGATTTAATACCACTCTCTTCAAGTATCCTTTGCCAATTTATGCTCAATTACAATTTCTTTAATTTGTATAGCCAAAATAAAATTCAAAGAAAAATGCAATGCAGCAAGCACTCTTGCATATTGAGGAATGTTTTCTCTCTATGCTACACTCAGTAAAAATCATTTACTTAGTCATCATGCACTGTTTCCTTAGAGGTTGTTGCCAAGTTTACAAAACCAATGAAAGCAAAAATTATTTCTTCAATAACACTGAAATTATTTTTCCTTATGTTTCATGTATCACTATCACTGAGAATTTGTTCATTTTTTGTCTGCAATTACATAGCGGAAGTACTAGAATTTGTTGCCAGCAGAATTATTTTTTTAAATTCAACTTTGTGAATAAGCATTCTGAGAACATGTAGTACAGTAAAACTAGTTTATTCTCCTATGTGTTTTGTTTAGGCAACATACACTTCTCCATGCTGCTCACGAAGTTTATTTTAAACAATTTCCAATATTTTGCTCTTCCCCTTCAAGGAGCACCTCAACTTCATTTTTAATGTCGGCAGGCTAGCTGAGGTCCAAAATCTCTAATAACTTTCCTGCCAGCAAATCGCCAGGATATTTTTGAGGACTAACAAAAGCAGAGTCTTTCATTCTACTTGTATAGCACATCACATAAAAGAGAACTCAGACCGTAGAGAAATACCATTTTAGATTGGTATTGTAAGAGAATACCTTTGCTTGTTAAAATGAAATTAATTCCATCAGTAGTCTTTCACTCCAAGTCATACCAACTGTCTTGGTCAGCCATGCAGTTTCACTGAAATAAATGGCAAAAAGTAAGGCAGGGCATGGGGTGGGGAGGGGAGGGGAGGGGATTTGATTGTGTGTTGGACCTGGGATGGGGCATTAGAATAGCGCAACACTCTCAGTTTTTAAGCGCGCAGTAAAGCGCGAAATATATAATAGTTCGTAGTAAATTTTTTAGGTTTAGCATTTTTAGAATAGGTTAATTTATTTATTTGAATTAGTGTTTTTTTTTTTTTTTTTTTTTTTTTTATCATGATATTATTGTAATTTTTATAAGTCGTTTTTATTCGAATTCCAATTATTGTAAATTAAATCGGAAGAGCCACTGGCTGGAGATTTAATAAATTTACTACTACTACTACTACTAGAATGATCTTGTTCTCCTGGGGGGGGGGGATATTTGAATCTTTCTTTGTTCAATGTGCACTAGGATCAACTAAACGTTTAATAAACTGCTGTATCAAAGTAAACAGAAGCTCTATTTTCAAAACAGAAAACTCCATCAGGTTGAAAACGTTCAGAGAGGTTTAATTTTGCCTTTAAAGGCCCACTGCCAACCTTGATGCATTGCGCCAGAAAACAGAGTTCCCTGACTTTTTAAAAAATTCCCTGACTTTTCCCTGACCTCGAAAAATTTTTGTTTTTCCCTGACTTTTCCCTGACTGTAGCAACCCTGATAAAACTTATCAGCTCTAGGAAATTTTGGTGCATTTGACTGGAATGATTTGCCTGTGGGCAGGGAATTAAACAACAAATTTTGGAAAAATGTCACATCCCCACACCATGCCCTGCCTCCCTGCTCCCCCCCCCCCCCCAACACTCCCTTTACATTGATAGGTAATGTGGTCCCTTTTCAACTTACTGGTACTCCGGGTAGGGATATTTGGACACAATTGGTACATTTTTGTCTGGGATTAACCGTAATTCGAATTTTAATAAATTTCGACTTACACATTATCAGAAAGTAACAAATCGATATTTTCATACTCAATTAAAATCAATAGTAATCAATCAAAATCAATTATAATTTATCGATTAATATCGAAAATCGATGGAAATCGATCAGTTGAGTTTTTGTGATTATCAACTTCTGCAATTAAACGATTGATTTAATCGATTTTGATTGAAAAACATCGAAAAGATAAAAATGGGCAAAGCCAAGTTGGCTGATTCGTTTTTCTGTTGTGTTTAGTCCATTGTCACTCGCTAGAACATTACTGATAAACAGCAACTCGTAAATGATATCAAAGTCAATAAACATATCCATAACACTTTATTCGCTTTATTGATATCGACCCTACGAATTTGTATGTCACTACAGGGTACTCAGGGGTACTGCATGTACTCAAATCGATAGGAAACACAACCATAAGTGCAATAATGTAACGTGACTCGTGTCATTTTCCGTCATGAGTTCATGCTCCTTTCAACAAATCTTTAGTTCTAAACACTCAACGAGTCAACAGACGTACCGCTCGCTAGTTCAGCTTCGAATGGAAAAAAAATTGGGGAACTCCAGCCAAATTTGTGATTATCGATTTTTATCGATTATTATAACTAATCAATCGACAAATATCGAGCATTACCGAGTACTACGTCCTGATAAAGGCCTGCATTAACTGGTGTTTAACACCAAGTCAGACCAATAATTCACATTAACTGTAGAAAGAGAAAGAATATAGACTGCTAAAGAAAGAATTCCTCTTAGAATGAACATTTATAGATTCATAGTAAGCAAAAACAGCTGCGTCTACTGAGGTCTAGAAGCTTACCTAACGTTGATTCAGTGTAGACTATTGCTCAGTTATGAAGAAGCTTCAAAAGCCTGGAATAAACAATTAACCAAATTGATCAACCTTTATAGATGAAGCATCACCTTTTACCATTACCTTTTGAATGCAATTAAGCTAAGCAACTTAAAAAAAAAAAACAAACAAACAAACAAACTGACCTCCAATTCACTGCGGAGAAGAAGCTGCAAGAACAACTGTCACATGTACTTTTCACTCTTAGGTCCCAGTACTTTGCTCGGTTGATCTGCAAAAAAATTTGGAATGCGGTAAGGGAAAACTAAATGAGGAAATTGGATCGAATTATATGTAAATTATCGGCAGAAGCGATAAATAGGTTAGTAGAATTTCTATGGTATCAGTAAGAGTAGTATCAGAGTTATAACTTGTTATCTAAATATAAAATGACTAAATATACGTAAAATTTAGCTCTACTGGCGAACGATTTTATGGATCATGTGGGTATTGAAAAACACTGAATGCGTCATGTTGATTCTTTAGATGATTCTCTTCTCTTGAGCTGCTCATAAAATGGGTACCTTTCCCATCAGAAATATACAGTTGAAGGAAAAATGTTGATAAGTACAAACCTCTTGACTTTCCAGGAGCAAATGTCTAATGTAGAGAAAGAAAAAAGGGACAGAAGAACTGATAAGTAAAGATAAATAAGGTCTCGGGGTGTACCGTCATATATGAGCTGAATTCTAAGAGAAAAATACTCAGTTAATAATTTTTTTTTTTATGAAGAGATCGCACAAATTTGCAACGATGAATTGTATAAATAGTCTTTCCTGAGTTCCTCGGAATATAGTTCTAACTCGGTTCATGAACAATCTGAGTAGTTTAAAATCTTAAACAAACCTGTTGATGATCTCCGACGTAGCTAAACGGCGTCGACAAGCTCCGACAGTGGCTGAATAAAAATGCAACCTACTTTAATTCACGCCACTCAGTCCCTGTCGAAAAACAGAAAAAGATTGACCATGATTGGAAGATAACCAGCAGGACATTGTGTGAACAGAGTCATGTCAGTGTTTAGAGACATTTGTAAAAACGGACTAATCTACCAAGAGGAACTGAGTCCAGAATTTTCAAAGTAAGTAATTCACTGAATTAAGTAACGCATAAGTGAACATCACTTATCCACCTTCATTTTGTCACATTGCTGTATTTTATTTGCAACACAATTCATCAAAGACTATTGATATCTGTTTTTATTAAAAGAAGTGGCAGCTTTGTTGATTTTCGATGATTTGCGGTCAGAAGGAAACAGAAGTCTGTTTAAGACTGAGAACATCATAAACTTAATTATCGAAAGATTTGGACGTTCACGACGGTCACCGATCCGCTTCAGCTGCTAATTTTATTAATTGTACTGATCATCGTTTCACAGAAAAATTCCTTTGCAGCTTGAAGTTAATGAGTTCGAGAAGAAGCATCCTAGAAAGGTTCATGCAGTGTTGACTCAATATAACAGAATCAGTTTTGCGTTAGAAGCTTGCAAGTTTGTTAAGACCTTCATTTCCTTATCATTAACGTTGCCATTTACCCCTAAAGCGTACACTGCAGATACTATCTACTGACAAAACAAGTAGTCAGAAATAGAGAAGTAATTCCGTGGCGTTCATTCTGTGCTTATTCATTACTGCCTTGAAATTAAAAGTTTCTAAACTAACAACAGTGAACATTCGAATTTCAGAAAGTCTGCTTACCGGCGTCACTGGGCGATCATACATAAATGAGGAATGTGTACATCAAGAAGACCAAGAACCAGCGATAATACTAAGGTACCCGATTTCTCCTTCTTTGATTTAAGACAAATTAAGACTTGAAAAACCGAACAGTCAGCATGGCATTGGAGATATTGAAGCTCTTTCCCATCTGCCTCGGAAGTGAGACATCTGTACAAGATTAGCGGCCGCTAGTTTGGGTGCGGTGTTTTATGCAGTAATTAATTATATTCACATTGAATGACGTCAACGTCTGGGCTGGATCACGCGATATTTTGGAGAGAATTGAAAGCTATTCAGCTGTGCAACCACATAATGTTATGTAATGTTATGCTAAGGAAAGAGTAATTTTAAGTCACACAATTGACTGTTGTTGGCCAGTGGGTGTAGCAGTGTAACATAACATAACATAACATACACTTTATATTACGACTTCTCTATGCGGGGCTATTCTGACGTATAAATATACAATAAATATTTACATCTGTTATCTGGTATCATTATACCAATAAGAATTCACCGTAATACCTTAAGTTCTCCCAAACACCATAGTTAATTGAGTGGACTGGTTATGAAACCCGTCAGACTCCTTTGTTATATGTTTTTGTGGACCTGAAAGTGCACAACGTTCAAAAGAATTCCTATCATTTTGATTGTATTGACCAATAAAAACGTTGCATTAATTTATTCCGTAACAATTTGCCAAGAGAAAACAAAGGATTGTGCACTTTCACGGTGCTTCCAACATAAACTGCAGCACTGTTGTTTTTATCATTGATGTTTGCCGCTTTTCATAATCAGTCTCCTCTAATAACTATGCAAACACCGAGATAAGAAACATAGTACGACACGGTACTCTTGTTTTGTTTTTTGATCAGTCGCTGCTGACTTACAAATTTTTCCCCGCCAGAAATCCTGGATCTCGTGGTTTAAAGGCGATTAATTCCCGGATCCTGCTTCATAATAACGCTATATCCCGCGTCCTGTCCAAAAATGCAATCCCGAATCCCGCTCCCACATTTCTTTAGAATCCCGAATCCCTGTACCCTGTGAGCAGAAGCTTTTGGATCTTCCTAGATAAGTCGGGAAGAGGACTTACCTAGGAAGATCGAAGGGCCTCTGCTCGCAGGGTAGAATCCCGGACTCCAAAAGGCCAAATCCCGGATCCCGAAAAGCTATCATGGGGATCCTCTCTAAACTACTACTTGATCAAAGTACGCAATTTCCCAGTGAGCCACTGCTGGCACCTGAATCTCTTACAAATTTCCTTAACATGTACTTTACTGAAAAAAATACCTTCTGTGACCCTTTTTGTTACCTATTGTTTTTACCTCTTTATTTTCAACATTTATCCCTGCACCATTTCATTATTTAATGCCCAAATTTTACTTTCCTTAAGACCGGATGGGAAGGGGGGGGGGGGGGGGTTCTTTTAGTCAAGAGGGGGAATGTCAAAAATTTTGCATGATGTAAAGTGGGGGAATATGAAATATTTTTGCCCCTTAAGACAGTGCTAAATTTAATAATGTTGGATGATATTGCATTTCTTTCGCCGGGCCTTGAAAGAGAAAAACATTGCTCATCTTAAGAGGAGCCTTGAGCAATCCTGTTGCCTCTACTATGGCGTCTTGTTACGGAAAGTAGACATCTTTAAAACTTTGCCTTAGAAAAAGGCAAATGATAAACCCAGGGGTCTTCTCTCCCAAAATCCCTATACGAGTGGATTCGAACTTCGAATCCATCATGTGAGAAAGATGGGGACTGATCGAAAATCCTGGTCCTCTCTTACATGACAGGAAAACTATTTTATCTAATGGTGTCATTTCAAGAAGCATGTGCTAATTGATGGCACTGTTTGACTTCTTGTCAAGAGACAGGAGCGCCATCTTTACGTGGTCACCCGAGTGAAGGTCAGTCTAGTCGTTCGTTTGCAGGGTAGACTGCAAAACAGTCGGGTTTTTTCTCAAAATCAGTCAGAACTGGCGTAGCGTGAGAGACTTCCGCGCGCGAAGCCTCACACACCCAACGCCCGTATTTTTAGCGTCCTTCCCTGTCTCGCTCTCCATTTTAAGACTCGTTCCAAACCTTTGGTTTGACTGTTCGCGCAAACTTGAATACACAAAAATACGAACCGTTTTGCAGTGTATTTGCAGGCAAAAGCAGTAGATACCTTCTTTACTCAGTTAAATCATAAAACCCTGAGTATCCGGGGTTCTGCCCCGGGAATTGTGCCCACGACGAACCGGCCGTTTTGCAGTCCGACTAAGCTGACCCTGTAGACCCTAACGGTGAAAAATTGTTTTTTATCTGTTCGAAGTCTTCTTATTTTAACTGCCATCAGGGGATATTTATGGTTTACAAAGAAAGAAATCTACTGTCACCGTGTTAAAATCCCACTACACACTAACAAGGAAGGACAATAAACTAAAACGATGTCAGTGACATGAGATCCTGGTCAACGACGTGTGGACTAGTATTTAGGGGGGGGGGGGGGGGGGGGGGTGCCAGCATCAAAAGGACTGTATCTCTCCTGAGGTTATCACAAACAAAAGAAAAACACTAGACTGTAAAATCCACGTTAAGCATTTAGTTTAGTAACTTGAATACCTATTACAATAAGAAGGCTCCACAACATACGCTTGCTGTGCAGTTCGCCGATTAAATAAAACTAGAAATTTAATTCTAACAGCCGGCAATGGCTGTAAATTAATTAAAAGAAATAAAACAGTTTGTTATTTCCGTCATTATTTCCTTAATTTCTTATTTACATGTTTCTGACTGATAATGTAAAACAACAACAGCAAAACCTCTAGACGATAATAAAATTAAGCATGCAGTCAAAATACATTCAAAACCATATAATAGGTGAAATTTGAAACTGCTACTTCTGGTGGTAAAATCATTAAAAAACCCCTACGATAATTGAGCTACATAAATTCTCCTTCTAGCAAAGCTTTTTCCAAAGCTAGTTCTTGCCCTTTATAAGAAACAAAACACGTTGATCACAGTGATGTTAGTAAGTCAACCAAACCCTTGGCAAGACTCAAAATGATAAGGATCGACTGACGTGACGAGGATGTCATGTTCTTTACACACAACATAAAAAATATTTCCCAACTTATATCAGACCAGCAAATTGCACCACTTCAATCCACAATGAATTGATATTCCCAAAGAGTTGAAAAAAATAGCCTTACACGAACAGTGAAAATGTGGTTTGTTTATAAACAAAGCTTGGAGGTGGAATTATCTTGTCTGAGGTAAACATGCAACAGGCTGGGCTCACTTAAGTACATCATGATTTAGTTTTAATCGTCTTGTTCTTAGCACGAAATGTACGTGCTATGAAAAAAACTTCACGATATCGTCAGCGCAGTTTGCATACCACATAGCTTAAGTATAGTTTTAAGTTCTTGTGTCCAGAAGCCTACTTTTTATTTTCTTTAGTTTTAGGTTTTAAGTATCTTTTACTGAAAGTACATGTTGTAGCGTAAGTTTCCTACAGGTGTTCAGAATTCTACTGTGCCATTCTAGAGACTGTAATAATTGAATTCTTTTGAAGCCGAGACTGCAGATCAAATCAGGCCGACAATCGAACCATGTAGGCTGACCTACATAGATATAAAGCATTGTAGCACTTTTTAAAGTCGCCATTTGAGCAAAGAACATAGCAAGCAAACCTGCTACATCAGCTCTGAAATAAAGAACCCGTGAATCACGTTTTTAAATAAAAAAACAGACAGCAAGTGAAATCTAAAAAATAAGCCCTAAACAAACTAAACTTCAACCTAATCCAAAACAAACAGGATAAAGTAACGTAACAAAAGTGAGGCTTGCGGAAACAAAAATTTTCTGGAGTTTCTTTCCCAGACCACCGCTCGACCATTGCTTCGGGCAAGTACCGTAGTGCTCTCGCATCTCCTTCAGAGAGGCAAGCCGGTGACGTAGGCGCCGAAGGTTTTGTATCCAGCCAAGTTCCCGCCTTCCTCGACACAGGCCTGCACGGGGCCATGGGAAGCATGTTCAAAGTTAAATGATGACGCAAGTTCGAGATGCTGTTTTGCGCGCAGTTTTAGAAGATGGGGCACGGGACCGTCTCTCTTCTCCTGTGGGATTCTGACGGCCTTCCACTGAAGGTCTGGTGTACTCTTCGTCATCCTGAAATATAAAAACGTTTACGCTCATTCCACACTTCATGCCATTGTTTGAATTTCACCGAATCCGTGACTCAGTGAAAGGTTAGGACAAGACAGAATTAAAAAGCCGCGTTACATTTAGAAGTGCATTAAATTCGCTAAATCAAAAAAAAAAAAAATCATTCAAGCGCTCGGCCAAGATTATGCACTTGAAGTAATAGTAAATCAAATATCTAAATCTGCGTGGAGTTAAACACGGCTAAGTGAATTCAATCTCCGATAATTCGCGCGTGCTGCTGAAATTGAGACCCTACACCTTTTTGCTGTAATATTTTCCGAATAATCGCTGCTTGGGATATAAACGACATAAACCGCTTCACTGATTGAAAGAGTAGTGCTTATTCGAGAAAACGCACCGAGTTCGTTAAGATATTTTGGTAAAGAGTAAATCATTGTCTTGAACGGTTCTCAAATTAAAGCAATTATCGCGTTTGACGGCAAACCGGAGAACACATCAAAACCTGGACTTTCCTGCGCGATTTTAATATCATACAGGCGGAAGAAATCAGATGTTTGTGGGAGCAGGTGGACGACAATACAACCATCTCTCCTCATTTTTTGCTTGTTTTGTTAGGGGCATTTTCGCATCGAAAACTGGTAAATATTTTGTCACTGAGAAAATATTTTGGTTGGGAAAGTGACTAGTCTTTGTGGAGCGGGTCTTCATATAATCTCTTAAGAGTTTTAATCAGTTTCGACGGCCTAAATACTTCGCAGAAAATGATTCTGACACCGCGTACCTTTACTACAAAATTTCTACCAGTTCAGTTTTTTAATGTAAATGCCTTCAGAGCAATTTTATCCATTCAAAGACTTTTCAATCTGACCGAATACAGAGAAGTAATCGTAGAAATTATTTGCTCATTACGCATGCAGGAATCGAGAGTTGAATTTGATACTGGTTCCAACAACGACTAACGGATTCATTTTTCAAATAATCGATTCATTTAATGATATCTATGAGGGTACGCTTGACCTGGCTTGACTATAAATTAAAAATGCCTTTGAAATAGCCTGAGAAAACAGCCGACATTTGGCGACGCTACCACTGGTTTCCCGCCAAATGACGTCTGACAAACGAGCGCAGAAATTCCAGACTAATGACCCGTCACTACCCAGATCTGGGTAGTGCTTCTGATCGGTCGTGCCGCGTGGGAAATTTGCCTCAACCAATCAGAAGCACTACCCAGGTCTGGGAAGTGACGCGTCATCAGTATGGAATTTCGCTCGTTTCTCAGACGTTATTTGGCGGGGAAACCAGTGGTAGCGTCGCCAAATGTAGGCTGTTTTTTCATGTTACCGTTGAAACAGCCAAAAAGTCATTACTTTTATGATTTCACTTATAGCACAGTGGAACCTCGATTTAACGAAGTGCCAAGGGACTGGGGAAATTTTTTCGTTATATCGAGGATTCGTTTTATATCGAACACCTCCATTTAACGAATTTTATGGAAAACTACTGAAATGTTCGTTATATCGAGGTATAGTTAATAAGTTAATTTAAAAAACCCAGCATTTCCGGAGGGTAGTGTAGGAGCTGTTCGGAAGGTCTCTCCTAATTGGTCGCAGGAAACAATGATATGCCATTCTTTCAATTGTTTTAGTATTGTTTGGGGTCAGGGTTAGGCATCATTGGTGACTTCTCTTCCGAGCAGCTGGTACATGACCCTTTCCGGATCTGAAAAATTGCTGTAGTAACATTTCAGTACCGAGCTATACATAGCTACGGCACCAGAAACAGAACAAGAACAGACAAACAGATCTCCTTAAAACTACTGTACATATAAATTTTATCCTTTTTGGTCTGTTTAGCTTTCATCTTTTAACACACGCTGACATTTATTCGTTATGTCGAGGTATATTTTGCATTTGGGCTTGTGCAATTGTGTTCGTTATCGCGAGGATTTTGTTTAAAGGCTCTGTTCCATAAGCTATACTCAGTGTAATTTTGGCCGAGCTGAAGTAAATCCTTCGTTATACCGAGGACTTCGTTATATAGAGGTTTATTTAATCGAGGTTCCACTGTAAAATCCTTTTACTGGAAACGTCCCATTTTCTCTTAAACAAATCTTTTATCTCACCTGCTGCTGATTTTCCTCTGATGTTGGTAATGACGTTTCATCTTCAGATTCGGCGATTCCTTCCTCTTCCTGCCACAAACCACACAGTCAAACTATTTACCATCCATTTCGTATAATTTTTTAAAATCTTTTTAACATTATAGTGGTGAAATGCTTCAAAGAATAGATCTTTTTTTATTTATACAAAATATGATGTCTCGACTGTTCTTGAGGGTCGTCGGATCCAGCAAACGATCCTACATCTTCAAGTTTGAGGTTCCCTTTCTCGTCCTGCCTCAAAATAAATCATGAAACGACATTCAACGGCACAAAACTTCGACATTAAATTTCAAGACAGGGGTTGAGGCCTAATTATCTATCTTTTACGACAACTTTCCACGAAGGCTTTCCCTCGCAAGTCCTGTCACAAATCAGAAAACGACACCTCGCATTTAGTTTTTAATGTTAAGTAAAAAACACGTCAAAAACTCATCAACATCAATTAACAAACGGAGATGCCGTAAAGCCTCGCGCAAGTAGAAGCCCAATTACCAAATTCTGTTTTCAGCGAGGACCTGTCTTAAACGCTGTTTAAAAACAATGTCGTAGGAAAGCTTTACCTCATCAGTGGACGAGACTTGGGACTCGACGGTTTGGTTTCCTATCTCCTATAAAGTGAAAAAACGAAAGGTTCATCATCTTTGTACCGCCATTAAAAAACATGCAATGTCACGATAGTTTGGAATTATTTCAAAACCCTAAATACACATTTCCCTGCTAACAGAGCGCTCTTTTCCTCTCGCCTGCTGAATACCAGGGAAAAGAGACCTCTGGTGGCAGGGAAAACACACATTGAAAGGAAAGAAAAGCCTGAAATAATGCTTCAGTTCTATTAAAACCGCTTTAAGTACTACTATACCTCGACTATAATTGTCTGTGTCTTTGGCTTTCAATGCCGGCCAGGATAAAAATGGATTGCAACTTGAAAACAGGGCCAACTTTTTCAAGTTTAACTCCTGTGTGCCGTCACGTCGTTACAAATTACATGAACAATCATTTTTACGTTTCGTGATTTCCGCCTGCCCTTTTAGACATTTTAGAGATGGTATCTGTCGTGTTTACTTAAACACGGTTTAAAAGCCTGTGTTATAGTTTACTTTTGCTGTTTTTCATTCAGTTTCAAAACCTAGTTTAGTTAAACATGTTTAGTTGTTTTGAATAGACAATAAGCAATGGACAACGCCCCTTCCTTTTTACAACCTAACCTCCTCCTCCTGATAACTATTGCACAGTCCCTTAAATAAAATTTCTATAAAAAATATCAGCAACCCACCTGTTCTTGATCCTCCTCTGATTCATATGATGCCGTTCCATCTTCAGATTCAATGACTTCTCCCTCGTTCTGGCAAAAATCATACATTTTATGATACTAAACACCATCCATCTTCTATATGTAACTGTGACCCCACTAGCGTACTTATTTTAAAACGAACAGACATTTGAATGAAAGAAAACCCTGAAAGAACAGTTCAGTTCTATTTAAAATGACGTTACATACTACTATACCTCGACTACAAGTGCAAGACTTTGTCTTTTGAAGGCCAGGATGGAAACGGATTGCAACTTGAAAAAATTGGGCCACTTTTTCAAGTTTAACTCCTGTTTGCCGTCACGTGATTGAACACATGAAAAATCATTTTTTATGTTTCGTGATTTCCGCCTGCCGTTGTAAGACATTTTAGAGACAGCATCTGCCACAGATCTTGTATGATTGTAAAGTGAATGCCTTGGGGGTTAGCTAATTACCAGGTGCGAAACCTTATATTAGTGACTGGACTTGCTGCAAAACACTCTATCTATCCGAACCAGATGGAGAGTTATCGATCATTTTAAATGAGTTTACGAGAACAAAACGAACGGCCTTTTTAAATCATAGATAAGGTGTCTAATTTCTTTGTCGATCTAACAACTGTTAAACAACTTTTTTTTTTTTGCAAAAGTCAATAGGTCTACTTGGCGCAAAATGTCAGTGATATCTTCCCTAAGCAGCTTTTAAAACAAGGGAAAAATCTATTTTTTTCCAAGGCAAAAGTCACTTTTGTCTAGCCTGTTCCAAGCATTCAGATAGTGGGAAAACAGGCTACTTTTGGCCCAAAAACAACTGAGCGCGACCTGCAAGAGAACAGCAGCCAATTTTTATCTGTAGTTTATTTTTAACAGAACCCGAAATCAATTTAGTTCAAGGGAAATAAAAACTTAGATGAAACAGAACAAAGATACCTATGTCATGAGCGGGGATTAAACAGTAATACGAAAATCGGAAGCGGGGATTTAACATGAGTGACAAAAGGAAAAGCCTCGTTTCCCAAAGTCTTGTATGGCGGCAGAAGAGAGATGATGCCGCAGAGAATGATAATATTAAAACATAAGAGAAACAGGGCAGGAAGGCACAAAACAGGTTGCCCTAGTCTCAGACACAGAAAGAAAGTGTATAGAACGCCCTCCACATTGGTCGAACGTTGCCTTCTCTCTCAAGCGTTGCGTGACATAGCACGCGAGAGAGGGGCCAGAACTGCACTAGACACACGGTCGCCTTCTTTGTGTGGTATGTTGGTGTAGAGGCGAAGCGCTGAAGGTCAAAAACTTCCTTTAGGATTAAGTTCAAGAAACGAGTGTTACCCGTCGCCAATTTTTAAACCAAGTTTAGGGAGGAGGGAGATTTACCCCCCAGTACCTCTCCCCTCTCGGCGGGGATTGGAAAGAGAAACATTATTTTCATCAAAGAGCACGTACAAGATATTCGCATTCAAAATAGTGGAATCAAAATGAAAATTAGCAAATCCTCTTTCTTTTCTTTTGAAAATATATTCAGCCTTACAAAATTCGCAGATCACAGTCTATTTTTTTTGCGGGCGCGAATTTGTTACGTAATAAAACGAAAGGCGGGAAAATGTCATCATGTGAAAAATCATCCGAGGTGATTTAACCAATCAGCTGACGCCACGTCACTAGGCTTTGAATGACATCGCTTGTTGTTTTTGTAGTTTGTTCAGTTCTCTCTTCAACGGCAAACTGTTCAGGATGAACTCAAAATTTAATAAGAAAACATCAAGGAAATGATACCGGCAAAAGACAGGGATTTATCTCTTTTTACTCAGGAATATCCTAAGGAGTTTTTCGAGGCTCAAGGAAACATCATTTATAACGATATTTCACGACAGCCCAAAGCTCCGCAGGATTTGATTTGTATGGCGAGTGTTCTTGGAAAATTGAAAACAAGCTCATGCTATTTACGCGATAAAAATCATGGAATGGATACTTATGCTATACAATGGAGAACAGCGAAGTGTTTACCTGTAAGGAAAATTTGTTTGGTGTTGCTTTCAACCGTTGTCTCAAAGATACAATTTTTTTCTCCGGGTTGTTATTTCAAAAACCAACGCTTCACCGAACTGCAAGGACCAGTATTTACCAAAGAAACGCTCAAGAACTAACAAAAGAACAGCTATAAAAAAGACTTGTCTGTTTTCTGGACTTTCAAAAGAACTTCACTTGACTTAAACTGATTTTATAGGAACCTTGGACGATAAACTGTGAAACTGTGAGTTCAATGTGTTTACTCTTTGCTCATTTGTTTGAATTGAACATGAACTGAACATCTTTCATTTGCTTTTATGATTGTTGTTTGTTACTTTATGAAAAGGTATGAATAAAAATTGATTCAGAAATTAATACTGTGGAAATTATGTGCTTTTGTTTTGCTGGAAGTTGATGTTTTCATCCAATAATATCACTTTACAGCTGCTTGAAGATACGAAATTTCTTTTCTTGTGTTGAACTCCATGTTTTAATACAGCTGAAGTTACTTGTTCTTAAGGTTCTCAGTTAAAACATTTTATGGAGTTAGCTTAATCAGTTGAAAGAAATGAATTTGAAATGATACTTTGAATCTGCTAAGGTTTGTGATTTGTTTTCAAAAGCAAATCTCGTATTTTGTCGAGTATAAAAATGACAAAGAAAGGAAAATGGCGAAAGGCAAGAGCTGAGTAAAAATAAACTGTAAACAACGAATAAAGAAACAAATTGCGATAAAATTGAAAAACTTACGTGGTAGTCTGACCCAAGTACAGTGATGTTTCCGTGCTGCTGTACAGCTGATGTGAGATTCATCACCTGCTGTGGAGTCATATTCACTCCCCAAAGGTACAGTTTCTCCAGGTGAGGAGCGCAGCTGAGATGTTTTATCAAGCTGTCGACTCCTGCACCCAGAAGAGGATTTTCTGACATGTTGAGCTCCTTCAAGTTTGGAAGATCTTGTTTGAATACTCTGCTGATGAACTCCACAGCAGGTGATGATGTTACATTGATATCACAGAGTTCTAATATCTCCAGTTTGTGTGTTGTTGGGATGCTCCTCAGTAGAGACTCTGTTACCTCAGCATCAAACACTTCACGGTCGTCACCCCAAACCCATATCACGTGTGAAGCGATGATAAACGGCATGATCTCAATCAGCTGTTCCACTTCTGACCTGTTCACATCCCAAGCTTGAATCCTCCGAAGCCTGGAGAGACCATGACGCTTTGAACAACAGCTGCTGCTGCTCTCTTCACTTGACTCATCACCATTCATGTTTGTCTTCTTTGTTGTCTCTTCTAAACTAACTAACGTCTTTACCATTTTAAAAGGAAAAGGAATGTTATTTCTTGTTTGTTTTACAATTTGAGTAAAATAAAGGTGAGTGTTGTTTTCTTCTTTCATTAAAAAAAACTCGTTTACTCTACGCCATGGAAATACATTCAAAAATTCTGATGCTTTTTGTTCTCCTGTTCTACTAACTATAACAGCGTTTAATTGCTGTGCTAAAGTTATTAAATGATTATAACTTTGCTCTGTATACTGGTCGCTTTTAGAGAAAAATATGTACATAAGTGATGCGGTAGTTTTAACAAAATTTTCCTTTGCTGCAATATTCAGCTGATCAGGATTTAAAATGAACAAAACACCTCCTAGATTAGAAAGAAAAGTGGGGAAAAGTTCTGTTCTCGTGTCTGCTGAGCAGTAGAAGAATAACTGTGTACACAGAGTTAAAAGATTTTTTTGTTCATTAGACAAATCTTCGACCGACGGTGCTTGGTTGTCGAAGCTGTACTCTCCGTCTTCCTTCGCCGCCATTTCCAACAGATGAATCAAGATCTCGCGCGCGGCTTCTTCGGACATTTCAGCAGCGAATTTAAAAACTTCATTCAACTTGAAGATCTTTTCAATTGAGTCGACTTTAAAAAGGGAATTGTTTTTACTTTCTTGAGATAACAGTTCTTCTTTTAGAAATAAAGAAGCCAAAAACTCCTGCATGGATTTGTGAATGAAGTGAACGTCTTTGCTGGGGTTAAGAGCGGACACGTTTAGCAGCTGAAACAACCCGGCCTCGATCAGTTTCTCAGTCAAAACGCGATCCGGCAGTTTACTGAGAGGAAAGTAAAGTAAATCTTGTACAAGTGCGTCAAATGCTAGTTCTCCTACTTTACAAAGTTCTTGAATGTGGTTCTCAACTTCTTCCGCCTCTGTTTTTTGTTTTTCAGACATATGATTAAACATAGTCTGTAGAAACTTGAAGTACACCATCACCCGTGATGAAGGTAGTCCTTCACGATCCTTTTCTTTCCAAACCAACAACAACATTAAAAGCAAAATAGGTATTTTTGCTACGTCCTCCAGACTTTGTTGTTTCAAGTACTTGAAAAACTCTTTAATATCTTGATAATCTTTCAAGAATCTACGGGCGAACTCCTCTTGTCGCGTACGGTCAAAACCGTCGATCTCAAATTGAGCATCGCTGGAACTTTTCAATCCCTCTCCTTTCATGTCTCTAGACGTTATAATAACACAACAATCCCTCAACTGCGTTTTCTCCCAGATTTGAAGAACAGGTGATTGGCTTGCTGCGCTGTGTACGTACTCATCGTAGCCGTCCAAAATAAGCAACACGTTTTCTTGGTGGCGACGAACGTAATCGTACAGGTTTTCAGTGGAAACTGGGCCATCACTCGCGAGAAGATTAGCATCCTTCAGAATGCCCGGGACATCGTTGGGGTCGCATACATCACGTAATTTGACCAAAAGTACGAGATCAAATCTTCCTAACTTTCCTTCAAATCTGTGCTGGGACCAGTCGAATGTAGCTTTCTGCGTAAAAACGGTCTTGCCGATACCTGGTCGTCCGTGAACCAAAATGCGCTTCGGCGTATGATGAAGTCTTCCGCCGTCAAAAATGTCGGTGTAGTGTTTAAGTTCCTTCTGTGTTACTCCGCTGGGCTTCTTCTCATCCATAAGCCAAGACAACTGGGTGTAAATTTCATCGATATGAACGGCAGAGCTTTGGTCCCACGGAACGATTTTGACTTTGCTGTTGGTTTCATAAATTGATCGCAGCTGTTTCTGGCACTCCTCGAGGCAACAAGAATCTGTTGAGGAAAATTTTACGTTCCTCTTTCTAAGAATTGTTCGTTAATAACTTGATATCTTAATAGGCGAGGAAAGTTTAAGGGAGGTAGTTGACGCACAAAATATAGGCCCTCATTTATATTATTCTCAACTCATGATACACCAACAGAAATGTAAGTAACAGTGAATGTAGATATCAGGGCCCTAAAACACCAGCATATAGTGTAGGATTGTAAATACTATGGTCAAAAGTAGAAGGAATACTCTTTATTAATTAAATTTATTAATTCATTTATCTATTCTATTTTCTTCTTTTTCACCTGCTTACACACTGACTTTAATTGGATGGGGAGCTAACTAGAAAATCTAACAGTTTATTTAGCTTCCCAGCTCGCACTTATTATTTCTCTTATATTATAAAGTTATAACCTAGCACAAATTTCAGTTATAAAAAAAGTTAAAAACGTAATTTCACCGTATGAATATGGCGGGATGGGCAGCCTTGGCCGGGTTGAGTGCTAAAAATAATTCTTATTTTTTATAACTGGCCTCGAGGATTAACGCTGGTTAAAAATACCTTTGCAAAATTCTAACAGAAAAATTGAATGAAAAAAAGAATTTGACGTTTGAAGTATCACATCATACTTCTTTTTTGCTACTTATTTTTGAAATAAATATAACAACTGCGACAATAAAGATCATTTTGTATTGCAATAATTATTACAAATGATAAAAGTCATTTTCATATTAAAATAAGCGTGTTTAATCTACTGTATGTCTTGTACCATTTCTGATTTATTGGATATAATAGTACCTGGCAACTCCTGCTTAGTGGCCGTAGAGCTAGAGGGCTGTTTCCCTGCTGACAGGTCTGTGAGTAAAACAAAATAGAATAAACATTTAAAACATATTTGGAGAAAATGTTTATCAATCTGTCAGTTTTTTTACTACTCACATTTTAGTTTCTGGGTCTGAATAATAAAGTTTCAATAACAAAAAGCACTGAGCAGCTTGTCTTCGGACAGAAAGCTTACACCTTAGTTTTTACTGAATTGTTCACTAAATGATGTCTGGTCGCAGTGTGCACAATTTTAGACAGTAAATTTATGTTTTAAACTTGGTTATGTAGGATTTCAGCTGCACACGGAGTTGATTCTGAAAGGCATCTAGTAAGCAGCTGCAGTTCAAAAACATTTTCAAAACAGGAAAAAATATATATATATATTTCCTGGGCCTTTCAAAACCATAGCAATCAACCAGCGAGAGGGTAGAGTTCTAGAATGATCTCAAAGCAGAAAATAAAGCCTGCCATGCAGAGAGCTTACTGGTTAGGGTTCAGGGCTATTACCATGGTTTTAAGTTGCCGAGTAGGGAATAGAACATCCTGAAAATTCTTTCAGTCCTATTTTCCTATTATTTCCTATTAAAGTGACCAAGGGTCATGCTCATAGCAGCCAGGAGAAATCCATGCTTGTTAACCCTTACTGAAATCCCTGTAAAGTTGGTTGCCATTGTTCTCAGCGAGTGGGGGAAGGCGAGGGAGAAGGAGATACTACCCTATTAAACAACTGAGGTGCTACTCAAACAAAAAATTCAAAAAGTATCCCTAAAAGGTACAGGAATCTTCCTTTGTCAGCATGGAAGAAATTCATTTTAAGCTCTATAAAAGAGTCCTCCTTTTTTTTTTTTTTGAACTGCTTTCCAAAAAATATTAAAGATAACAGGAGTGCTTGTCAAAATAAATAAATAAATAAATAAATAATATTAAATAAAAATCATACCTAGAGGGTAGGAGAATCTTACTTTGTGGGCATGGCAGAAATTCACTTTAACCCCTGGGAGATACCAAAAGGAGGAGATACCCCTCTATAGATATAAATGGGGAGCTTAAAAAACAACAACAACAGAAACAAACAAACAAACAAACAAAACCAAAAAAAAAACAGGGGTTTTGTAAAAAAAAAAATGAAAAATACCCCTACAAAGTAATAGAATCTAGCTTTGTGGGCGTGTAGGAAATTAATTTTAATGCCTAAGAAGTATCAAAAATTACTTGAGAAACAAAATAATTCCCACCCAACCTTACAGGCCCCTAACAGATACCGCTGAAGCTCTAAACAGGAGTCATTTTAGACTTGAGGTTCCTAAGTATGCACTTACCCAGTACCAACCCACAAATCTTACTGCCTAAAATACTATGATGAGCAGACAGTCAATTTTATCAGGAAACATCTCCCTCCTGTCCTTCTGACCAATTTCTTCACATTTTTCTGACAATTTTTCTTTTACCCATCTTATAGTTTCCAACAGTTGTGAGTTGACAAAGAAAACGTTGAACTCTACCCTTTTTAAAGTTTATTATAAAAAGAGATTAATTAACGACGCTTGAAAAATGTGGCTGAGTATTTTAAATCAACCTCAGTACTTAACCAAAAACACTTCTGCAAAAATGTGAAGATTTAATTATGATATGGTTTGATTAAAGAGCATATTGTCACCTACCTTCATAATGAGGCCATTGTTCAAACACAAATGGACCCTTCAACATGTTGGACACGAGAGAAGCTGCCATTATGCATGCATGACTCTCCCAAGAATTTTCTGCAGGGTTGGTACCATCGGCAAAGTGAGAAATACCTTTTACAATCACCCATTCAATCTTAAGATCATGTGCGGCAGCAAAAAGGCCTGGAAAAAACAACAACAAATCACTAAAAATTCAAGATGCAAACAGATCCACCAGTGAGCATCACAGCCAGGGTTGATCAAGATGTGACAACATAAACAATATTATTTACCATGCAAACAGGTAGGCAGAATATAGTAATAGTGATTTTAAAAGGCAGATATAAATCAGCACATTTAAAAAATAAAAATAAAAAAAATAGAACAAACAAACAAAAAAACAGCTTATCCATTAGGATGTTAATAGAATTTAACTATCCTTTTGTATTTTATCCAAAGGAAAACACTACTTAAACTACTGTTCTTCAATCAATTTTTTATGCATAATTTAGTATAGAAAATACAGCAAGTTACACAAACATAGACATCATTGTCCAAACATAGAATAGATCTTAAAAGATCAGATTGAAAACTGGATCACAAAGGATCATAACCAGCACCCATTTACACACCCGGATGGGGAGGGACAGTGAATCAAAGTTTCTTGTCCAAGGAAACAGCACAAAGTGCAGCAAGGCCTTAACCTGGACCCTCTAGATCTAAAGTTTGAGATGTACACCACGGGCCACCACTCATATCGTAAGAAAATGTAACAAGAGAGGAATGATGTTATTTAACAGGGAATAAATATCTTACCTTCACCACCAAATGCAAATGCAGTAGCTTCAGTAAAATGAGACACGTTTTGCTGTTTAGCACTGACTGGGTTTATGCCACTTAAAATCTCCCCATTACAGCAGACCTGAACTTTATAATCTTTTGGATTTCTTAATGGAGGAATCCAACCATGATCTGCAGGCCTGACGAGGCGCAAAATATCTCTACTCACTGGGGTTTTGAATGATTCAGTTGTAAGCTTAGAGGATACCACCACATCACCTAGCTGTAACTTGGTGACTTCTGGGTTCAACCCACCACAGCAGCCAACATAGAAAACAGCTTTGGGTCTCAGTTCCAACACGGCATTCTTAACAGTGACCAGCGGGCCATCTGGAGCAGAAGAGCCTTCAGAACATGTCATCAAAGCAACTTTTAGGGGCACATCTCCATTTTCACCCATGTTCCCAAAGTACACATATCCAAGGTTCTTGTAGTAGCTTTTAAAGGAATTTCTTAAGTATGCATAACAGGCTAGGAACTCACAGTCATCCACTGTCAACAAAAGAATGTCAATTGGAAGATGGACTTCATTCCAAGGTTTGAATGTGTTAGGAAGATCACTTTTCTTGGGAAGTTCTAGGGTGAGTGAAGGTGGAACATCTGCCATATTCTTATGAGCACTATCTCCTTTTCCTATTAAGCTCTTGATGCTGTGCCACCGCGTCTAGATTAACAATTTCCCTAAAATGTCAAACAGCAAGATCACAAATTAAATTAAAGTTGCACAATGTTAGAAAGATAAGATTATTAACAAAAATCTCTTCCTCTAACAGATATGTTCTGTTAAACCTCATGTAACTATACACCCTTAGGACCAGAAAGTGTGTTTGCTTAGGAAAGGCATCCACTTAGGGTCATTCCTCTCAAAAAGAACCTATATAGACTGACTTTCCTCTCAGTGAAATTCAATAGGAAACACCTCCAACTGGTTAGCTCAGTTGGTAGAGCACCGGACTGCCTTGTGGGAGGTCTCAGGTTTGAGCCCCAGACCGGACCAACACTCAGGAGAACATGCTGCCTTTGCAATAACACCTGCAATGGTAAGATGTTCCTGTCTTCTCGGATAAGGACAATAAATCATAGGCCACGTCCCCTGCATCTTCAAATGTTATATAGTGTGCAACTAAAAAGTTAAAGAACCCACACACTTGTTGTAACGAGTAGGGAACAGAGTTCCCAGTGTAGTGGTCTGGCCTTGATTTGTGGGTTGGTGCTTCACATAGGGTTAACCTGATTGCACCTTTCCCCCTTTGGACAGAATTGTCCAAGAAAAATGAGTATGAGTATGAATAGGTCAATAATATTGCATGATGATGTCATTTTGCTACAACTACCAGCATCCCTCAGTTTGCTGTTTTCTTGTGCAAATTAGGACTTAATAGTTTATTTAAACCTCAGTGGGATAGAGAAATTTAAATAAGAAAGCTAAAACAAAAGGAATTCTGGAAGTTGTAGTCAAATATTGTCATCATGAAAATGGCCTCTTCGTACCTAGCCTCAAGGATCGATTTTAGGTCCATTATTGTTTTTGTAATACATTAATGACTTGTGTAATGTGTCAAAGGCCTTGGATTTCATACTTTTTGCCGATGATACCAACACAATTTTTTCCTCATAACGACCCAAATCAACTGATGGAAATTGTGAATATGAATTGAAGAAACTATCAAGCTGGTTTCAGGCTAATAAGATTTCTATTAACATAAAAAAATCAAATTTTATTCTATTTAAAACAAAACAAAACAGGCAAGAACTTGACTTACATTTTTCAATTAATGATATTGAAATTGATTGTGTAAATGAAGTTCTGTTCTTGGGAGTTATACTTGATGAACACTTATTTTGGAAATCTCAAATACAGAACGTAGCACGAAAAGTCTCAAAATCAGTAGGCATTATTTAAAAATCAAGTTTCTGCCTTAATAAGACCTCTTCATGTATTCTCTATTATAGTTTAGTTTATCCTTATTTACATCAGAAACGGGTTATTAGAATAGTTTCCAGAAGTTCTTTTGATTCACGTGCCAATCCTATTTTTGGAAGCTTACGAATTCTAAAAGTTAAAGATATTATCAAACTCCAAATAGGTAAAGTTACATGTACCTTCTTCTAGTTTCAATGACATGTTTTTGCTTAACTGTGATGTACATTCACATAACACTAGAAGTAAGAATTCCTTCCGTTTGCCCTACCGCAGGACAAATGTAAGGAAATTTTCACTTCGTTTTCAAGGGCCCAAAATATGTACTTCCCTTAGCTCTGAAATTCAGAATGATGCTGCTTTGTTTAGTTCTAAACTTAAGTCATTTTTTCTTGGTATAAACACACTTAAGCTCTCCTAATGCTAGTGTGTAGTTTTTCGCTTTTTTCACTTTTTTTTTCTCCTTTATTCTGACATTATTTTTTCTCACCTTTTCTTTCTCGTTTTTGCACTTACACGTGCAGCCTTTTCTATTTTTATCCTAATTAATGATTATTTTCTATGTTCCAAAAAAATTGTGCGTACTTAGAGTTAAATTGCAGATGTCAGTATTGTAATTATTAATTAGATAACAAATTTAAAGGTGGCCCTAAAAACCTGTGGTAGGGCCTTTTTTTTTTGTTTTTTTGTTTTTTTTTTTTCAGGGAAAGGGGAAAAAAAGAACTCCTGATACATTTACTTTACGAGTCGTCTGCCACCCCCTAATTAAGGTGTCTGTCAAAAATTGTTTTATCGTGTCAGATTTTACCGGAAATTCAAGTGGTTTGCGACAAACGCAGCTATTATTGAAATGTATTTATCTACTTTCCAGTCAAGCGGTGAATGCAGTTAAGTTCATACAGTAGTCGTCAACAAAAACATCACAGATTTTAAAGACCAAGTTAGTGATGTTGTTATTGCGAATCTGCCTTATCGTTGCCGTGTGATACCTTCATTCAAACCGTCACATCAAACAAATTAATAATTCAATGAAAACAGTAGTGGAGCAATAGAATTCTGTATTTACTGGAAGTGGTCAAAAGTATAGGAATTGATTCTGTGGCAACAAATCTTTCATGGTCTTTCATCTGTTTGCAAAAAGGCAAGTTTAAAATTGTCATAATATTATTTTTTTACACACCTTCACGCAGTTGAACTTGATTGGAAATCAAAGAAAACAATTCTACCTGGTACTAGCAAGAAAGCGTCAAAGAAGAAATGGCTGACATCCATACTGGTGACAAGTAACAACGCGTCCTCATCTCAGCTGTCAAGTCTTTCTCTGTTCATTCTTTACTTGATTCATTAAAAGCAGTACGGTTTTTTTTCTTTTAAGACCTAGCTTTAAAACCTGAGCTTGCCGTTAAAAGAATTCCTCGATCATCTTGTGGTTTCTGTCATGAAGAGACGAAAGTGACAAAACCTATCCAATAGCTCCGGAAGTCAGATATGTTGCTTGACTGGTCGGTGCAGGGCTCTGAAGGATCTTTTGTTTTTTGGCCAATCAGACAAAACTCCAGATGCTGGACTATGGGCAGACAACGAGTAAACTAAATGTATCAGGCATCCGTCCTTTTGTGAAAATCACAACATTACTATGGGTTGCATCTAAGCGTGGACACGAGACAAAAAAACATGTTCTAACAGAAGGGTGCCAGACATGATGTGTTTTTCTGCCAAACATTTGAAGTTTGACAGCTGTTAAAGCAAACTGTCGCAACAAAGGTAAGTTGTTTATATGTTTTTGACCAGCTCATTCTATTTATATTTCATTTTTCTCAACTTTCAGGCATATTTATTACTCAGAAACAGCATACTTTCCTCCAGAAATTATTCTTTATGCCTAAGAACTTTTGCAAAGAATATTTTGTTGGGCAAAAACAAATCAATTTGACAACAGCTGCCTACTCCAAACTTTGATAAAGTTTGCAACTGACGGTAAGTGAGAATAAGTTACAAGATATTTGCATTTCTTTCCCATCCCATTACCTTACTTCTGGTTATTTGCTTTGAACTTCCGATAACTCGAACTGTTTATGACTTCCCTTGAAGGTTCAAGTTATCAGAAGTCGACTGTATGATGAGTGCAAATTTAATACCACTCTCTTAAAGTATCCTTTGCAAATTTATGCTCAATTACAATTTCTTCAATTTGTACAGCCAAAATAAAATTCAAAGAAAAACCCAATGTAGTAAGCACTCTTGCATATTGAGGAACGTTTTCTCTTTATGCTACACTCAGTAACAATCATTTACTTAGTCATCATGCACTGTTTCCTTACAGGTTGTTGCCAAGTTTACAAAACCTAAAGCAAAAATTATTTCTTAATCAATAACACTGACATTATTTTTCCTTATGTTTGACATATCTCTATCACTGAGAATTTGTTCATTTTTTTGTCTGCAATTACATAGCAGGAGTACTAGAATATTTGTTGACAGCAGAATTATTTTTTTAAATTCAACTTTGTGAATAAGCATTTTGTGCACATGCAGTACAGTAAAACTAGTTTATTCTCCTAAATGTTTTGTTTAGGCAACATGCACTTCTCCATGCTGCTCACTAAGTTTATTTTAAACAATTTCCAATATTTTGCTCTTCCCCTTTAAGGAACATCTCAGCTTCGTTTTTAATGTCAGCAAATTAGCTGAGGTCCAAAATCTCTAATAATTTTCCTGCCAGCAAACAACAAAAGCAAAGTCTTCCATTCTACTTATATGACACATCACATAAAAGAGAACTCAGACTGTAGAGAAATACCATTTTAGATTGGTATAATAATATTGTTAGAGAATGCCTTTGTTCGTTAAAATGAAATTAATTCCATCAGTAGTCTGTCACTCCAAGTCATGCCAACTGTCTCAGTCAACCATGCAGTTTAACTGAAATAAATGGCAAAAAGTAAGGCAGTGCATGGGGTGGGTTGGGGATATGATTGTCTGTGTTGGCCTTGGGGTGGGGCATTAAAATGATCTTGTTCTCCCGGGGGAGGGGATATTTGAATCTTTTGTTGTACATGCTCTAGGATCAACTAAACATTTAAATAAATTGCTGTATCAAAGTAAACAGAAGCTCTATTTTCAAAACGGAAAACTCTATCAGGTTGAAAACGTTCAGAGAGGTTTAATTTTGTCTTTAAAGGCCCATTGCCAACCTTAATGCATTGCGCCAGAAAACAGAGTTCCCTGACTTTTTAAAAAATTCCCTGACTTTTCCCTGACCTTGAAAAATTTTCATTTTTCCCTGACCATAGCGACCTGATAAAACTTATCAGCACTACGAAATTTTTGTGCATTTGACTGGAATGATTTGCTCGTGGGCAAGGAATTTCACAACAAATTTTTGAAAAATGTCAAATCCCCACACCATGCCCTGCCTCCCCCCCCCCCCCCCCCCCCAGCACTGCCTTTACATTGATAGGTAATGTGGTCCCTTTTCAACTTATTCGGGGTAGGGATATTTGGTCACACATGATACATTTTTGTCGGGGATTAACCATAATTCGAATTTTAATAAATTTTGACTTACACATTATCAGGACATAACAAATCAATATTTTCGATACTCGAATAAAATAGATAGTAATCAATCAAAATCAATTATAATTTATTGATTAATATCGAAAGATGATGGAAATCGATCGGTCAAGTTTTTGTGATCATCGATTTTATCGATTTCTGCAATTAAATGATCATTTTAACAGTTTTGATTGCTAAATACCGAAAAGACAAAAATGGGCGAAGCCGAGTTCGTTGATTCGTTTTTCTGTTGCGTTTAGTCCACCATCACTCGCTAGAACTGATAAACAGCAACTCGTAACTGATATTAAACTCAATAAACATATCCATAACACTTTATTCGCTTTCTTGATATCGACCCTACAAATTTTTATGTCACTACAGGGTACTCAGGCGTACTGCACCTGCTCAAATCGATAGGAAACACAACCACAAGAGCAATAATGTAACATGACTCGTGTTATTTTCCGTCACGATGTCATGCTCCTTTTAAGAATGCAGGACTAATATAAGAAAGTTCTCCATCAGTTTCCAAGGTCCTAAATTTTTTAACTCTCTTAGTTTTGAAATTCAAAATGCAACAAGTACCGCTTCCTTTTGCTTTCTTTTTTTTTCTATTTGTCATTTCGCTTTTTTTTAGCCTAGAACTATGATTAGTATGACTATCTAATATATTTATTTTAAGATCCCATGTGTAATTATGATAATATTTTGTTCTAATTATCTAACTGAGGGAGCCCATTCCTTATAAGCCCAGTGGCTTCTCTTGGGCTTCCTCGCCATGAGAGTTTAAATAATTAGATTTTATTTGATTTGTACAATTTATGGCAAACAAAACAATAAACAAAAAATAAACAAAACAAATCTTTAGTTCTACCACTCAAGAGGTCAACAGATGTACCGCTCACTAGTTCAGTTTGGAATGTTAAAAAAAATGGGGGACTCTAGCCAAATTTGTGATTATCGATTTTTATCCATTATTATAACCAAACCTATCAATCGACAAATATCGAGTATTTATCGAGTACTATCGATTAATCGATTACGTTTTCGATTTGTTACGTCCTGATAAAGGTCTGCATTAACTGGTTTTTAAAACCAAGTGGGTCCAATAATTCACATTATTATTCCACTATTATGTCATTTTACCATATAAGGTCAAGAGAACAAGCAAAATACGAGGCCGTAATACACCGCAGTGTCCTGGTTTAACCGGTTTACAACAGGGCGAATACCAGCGGATGCAAAAGGAGCAACTGTGGCTGACAGAATCAGGATGTTTTGGATACTCTCATTAGAAAATAGAAGCCAAAATACCATTTTTCTTTTGCAGTAAAATAATTAACCTCTCATTCAATGGTTTGGCATATAATACGCGGGAACATTTTGCTAATTGTTAACGTCATTCTCACAGACAGAGTCAGGATGTCTCTGAATACTCTTACCAAAAAATAGAAACCAATTGCCACATAATTTTTTTTTGTAGTGGAATAATAAAACTCTTATTCGATGGTTTAGCATATAATACGAGCGGACATTTTGCTCATTGCTCGTATTTTTCCGAGCCCCGCATACCACGCCACTCGCAAAATATCCGCACGTGTTATATGCTAAACCATCGAATAAGGTGTATTTAATTGTAGAAAGAGAAAGAATATAGGCTGCTAAAGAAAGACTTCCTCTTAGAATGAACTTTTATAGATTCATAGTAAGCAAAAACAGCTGCGTTTACTGAGGATAAGAAGCTTACCTAACGTTGATTCTGTGTAGACTATGGTTCAGTTATGAAGAAGCTTCAAAAGCCTGGAATAAACAATTAACCACATTGATCAACCTTTTACAGATGAAGCATCACCTTTTACCATTACCTTTTGAAAGTAATTGAGCTAAGTAACTGAAAAAAAAGCAAACTGACCTCGCAATTCATTGCTACAAGTAGAAGCTGCCAGAAAAATTGTCACATGTACTCTCTTAGGTCCCAGTATTTTGCTCGGTCAATCTGCAAAAAAAATTGGAATGTCTAGGTATTAGGGAAAACTGAATGAGGAAAGTGGATCGAATCATCGGGAGAAAAAGTAGGTTTGCGCTATTTCTAAGGTATCAATAAAAGTGGTGTCAAAGTTATACTTGTTATCTAAATATTATATGACTGAATATTTGAGTCTTCCGTAAAAATTAGCTCAATTGGCGGAAGATTTTATGGATCATGTGTGTATTGAAGAAACACTGAATGCGTCATGTTGATTCTTTAGATGATTCTCTTCTCTTAAGCTGCTCATAAAATGGGTAAGTTAACCTTTCCGATCAAAAATCTACAGCTTTAGGTAAAATGTTGATAAGCACAAACCTCTTGACTTTCCAGGAGCAAATGTCTAATGTGGAGAAAAAAAGGGACAGAAGAACTGATAAGTAAAGATAAGTGAGGTCTCGGGGGGTACTCTTAGATATGAGCTGAATTCTATGAGGAAAATGCTGTTTATAATTTTTTTTTATTCAGAGATCGCACAAATTCGCAACGAGGAATTATATAAATAGTCTTTCCTGAGTTCCTCGGGATTAGTTCTAACTCAGTTCATGAACAATCTAAGTAGTTTAAAATCTTAAACAAACCTGTTGACGATCTCCGATGTACCTAAACGGCTCCGACAAGCTCCGACAGTTGCTGAATAAAAATGCAACCTACTTTAATTCACACTCAGTCCCTGTCGAAAAACAGAAAGAGATTGACCATGATTAAAAGATAATCAGCAGAACTTTGTGTTTGTGTAAACGGAGTCATGTCAGTGTTTAGAGACATTTGTAAAAACGGACTAGTCTACCAAGAATGACTGAGTCCAGAATTTTCAAAGTAAGTAATTCACTGAATTAAGTAACGTATAAGTGAACATCACTTATCCACCTTCATGTTGTCACATTGCTGTATTTTATTTGCAACACAATTGATCAAAGACTATTGATATATGTTTTGATTAAAAGAAGTGGCAGCTTTTTTGATTTTCGATGATTTGCGTTCAGAAGGAAACAGAAGTCTGTTTAAGACTGAGAACATCATAAACTTATCGAAAGACTTGGACGTTCACGACCGTCACCGATCCGCTTCAGCTGCTAATTTTATTAAGTGTACTGATCATCGTTTCACAGAAAAATCCCTTTGCAAGTTGAAGTTAATGACTGTTCGAGAAGAAGCATCCTAGAAAGGTTCATGCAGTGTTGACTCAATATAACAGAATTAGTTTTGTGTCAGAAGCTTGCAAGTTTGTTAAGACTTTCATTTCCTTATCAATGATGTCGACGCCATTTACCCCTAAAAGAGTACACTGCAGATAGTATCTAGTGACAAAACAAGTCACAAATAGAGAAGTAATTCCGTGGCGTTCATTCTCTGCTTATTCATTACTGCCTTGAACTTTAAAGTTTCTAAACTAACAACAGTAGACACTCGAATTTCAGGAAGTCTGCTCTTACCGGCGTCACTGGGCGATCCAAATGTATGGCTAAACACAAATGACGAATGTGTACATCAAGAACCAGCGATAATACTAAGGTACCCGATTTCTCCTTCTTTGATTTAAGACAAATTAAGACTTGGAAAACCGAACAGTTAGCATGGCATTGGAGATATTGAAGCTCTTTCCCATCTGCCTCGGAAGTGAGACATATGTACAAGATTAGTGGGTGCTGGTTTGGGTGCGGTGTTTTATGCATAATTAATTATATGTACATTCAATGACGTCAACGTCTGGGCTGGAATCACGCGATATTTTGGAGAGAAACAACGGATCATTATTGAAAGCTATTCAGCTGTGCACACAACGTTATGTAATATTATGCTAAAGAAAGAGTAATTTTAAGTGGCACACTTTTCAGATATTGGCCCGTGGTGGTGGTAGCAGTGTACCATTATACCCATAAAAATTCACCGTAATACCTCAAGTTCTCCTCAACACCGAGAGCAATAAGAAATGTAATACCACACGGTACACTTGTTTTGTTTTTTGATCATGGCAAATGTCATACAGCTTTTTAAAATCCTATATAAAACATAACACAAACCTGTTCGTGAAGTGGTTAAGGTCTAAAGAAAATGAAGTGACTGACAAGGGGTGGGGGTGGGGGGGGGGGGAGGTTGGGGTACTCTCTCAGGTATATGAAGCTCCAGCAGAGTATGTCAGATGTTTTTAGCCTTTTAGGCTTTTGTGAAATTGCGAATAGATTTAAGAAAATTTTGGTCTTTAATAAAAAATGGTTTGCTCAAAAATTAGACATGTATGGTTAGGAACCACAACACTTCTCCTCTATTCGACATCTTGCGCAGAATCTGCCTGTGATCAATTTGAAGTTCTTTTGCAAAGTGGTAACAAATCAATCAGCTACTGGAAAGCTAAGAAAATGCATCAACGTGCTCGTGCTGTAACTGAATGGTAAGAAATAGGGCATTAAATTTTGAGTCAGGTCTGAAATGTACTGGAAAAAATCTCATAATTAGCGTGAACTCGTCAATCTGACCCAATCTCCGTTTTCCAGTTACATGCAGGTAAAAAATATTTATTGATTCATTGATGATATTTTAGGTTTTGGTTTTGTAGCCTTTTTGCCCCATTTTTGTAATTAAAGGCAATCCGGGGGGGGTTCGACCCGTCAGGGGGGTGTTCCGGGGTATTCCAGTGTGTCCTAAGGGTGTTCCGGGCCTGTTCCTGCTTTTACAGTCACCCATTGTACTCTGAGCCTACTAGTTTACGCCATTTTGTATTACAATGTAAAACCGTATGGTGGTCCACTATATTCGCGCGAAATTAATTACTAAGTATTTTTCGAGACTCCACTGTCCTTTCTATTAAAATGCAACGGTACAAATAACAAACATGTCTAGGAACTTTTTATGCAACATGGTTATTCAAACAGCATTGCAAAAAATCCTTATCCCGTGGGAAAAACATAAAACCTCATCTTTAGCCAATCAGAACAGAGCTTTTCATAGTTATTGTTTCTGAGCCAGTCAGAAAAATGTCCAGATCAGTTTGTTTTTTACTTGTGATCTGAGACTAAATTACTGTATCATGTAAGGATAATAGAAAGAAACAAAGCGGCTAAAAAGGTCTAAATAATTGTTTATTTACAAAAAAACCACTCTGTTTCTTTTTATACATGACCATGTTGTCCCCCTTTGAAATACCGCATAAGTATTACGTATCCATCAAAAGGAAGATACAGTTAAAATTAGTACAGATTGTATGTGTGAAAATATTCTTGATCCGGATTACTCTCCGATAGAGTTTTCATTATCTAAAAAGTCGTATTGTGTCAATGACAGAATACAAACGAATTTAACCAAAATAGATGCAAATACTGAAGAACAATGAAAACTTGAAGAAAGCGGTCTGAGTTAGATGACAATAAATTATAAAAATCTGTTTCTTTGTTCACTGTAGTAAGTTTACAGAGAGGTTGTACGATTCTCCACTATCGGAATTTTGTGTACACCATAGTACTGTGGCTCAAGCTTCAGAGACTTGCGACAGGAACGTCCACCATTTGTTCAGTCAACGGGATCTTCTGAACTTGTGCTCGGCGGCTCCGAATCAGTTGGTGGTGGTGTCAGCGGCATCAGACGAAAGACAGAATATCCCGGCATGCCTGGTGGGGGCGGAACTGTGACGGGGTATCTCCCCAGGGAGGGGGAGGGGATGTGATCTTGCGCCTGACCTTGAGGGGAGAAGTTTGGACGGACATGGAGGCCTGGATTGGGTCCATGGGCCATAGGAATAAAAGCTTGCACTAACAATGTACTAGCTGTAAAGAAATAAGGTCCGGAAATTAACATGGTGATAGTATTGTGCGTGGAAACTTTTCAGACAGAAATGTTGCTTTGCAAAAGACTGGATTTGCCTAATTGAAATAAATTGGCCTGAATCCCGACTGACCATTCTAATCCATAATACTTCTCTACTTTCAAACGTCATTGACAAACCTGATTCGCTTGTACGTTTTGTGGCTAATTTTGAGAGAATATACCGTCGAATACCCTTATGTAAATATAAAACGATCTACATTGAACAACAAATCCTACAAGCCGAGTAAGCTTTACTAAGAATTCCCTTCGGGAGAAAAAATCGACCATGTGTCATTGTTCTATTTCTATGCTCACATAGGAGTTGTTAACTTCGCAATTTTAATTAAGATGTCGTAAGAATCCTTACCAGGTGAAGCGGAGGGCGCTGGAACCGCAACAGTAAATGGCGCGTCCTGACAACTGGGGCGAGTGTCTAAGGTAGGACTGCTGGTGGACACTTGCTTTGGTTGTACACGAGGGTCTTTAACCAATTCAGTCTGAACAAATGAAAGTGAGACGAGAACGAGTGATGATACAAACTGGCAAAACCTACAACAATTTAATCTTTTAGGCGTCAATCATGAGTGCATAAAACAGATGTTCTGGGTTTTGATTTTTTGGATCACCAACGATTAATGCAATGCTATTTATTTCAAAAGTGCCGTGCGATATGACCGTCTAATACGGTCTATTGCAGATGACGAAACATATGCATCAATACAGAGATGAAAGAGCATCTTTGTAGGAGAACTTTCTGTACAGGAAATCAACTAATAATGGGTTAGTTAATTCCTTACAGTTTTATCGTCATGATGGATGCTTATCTGGAGTTGGCCTAATAAATCACCACCCTCCCTCCCCAAGGGAATGTAACATATACCTCATTTCCACGGTTAAAGGTGTGGTTTATAAGCTGATGTAGAGTCTAGAATGAGGTATATTACAATATTTACAATCTTTGATCAGCGGCATGAAGAACTGGATATTCCGGTTCACAGGTTTTCTTGGATACATAGGGTGGGATCTTAGTAGTTTTCTCTAGATCAGGGCGGCAAATGGTCTGGTGAAGACTAAGGGATTCAGGGATAAAGTGGCACACCCCTTTCCCCCTTAAATAATCATAGAACCCCACCCGGGATAAAAAAAAAACCCAATGTTATTAGACAATATTTAAACTGTAAAACCTCTCTTGATGGTTATGAGGCTTGTAAGCTTATACACCACAACCTCTCCTTTGCTACCTAAAGAAGCATGGTATTTCGGAGAGTTTAGCATCTCGGAATAGACAGCAATGGCTATTCTGTCAGTACGGATTACAGGACCGGGTCTATCGTGTAGCCGTCAGTTACTAATTTGAATCATTCTAGGTCAGCAATTTCATCGACATCACAATGTTATTGTAAAATGTGATTTATTTGTCTTCAGCGATTTATAGTTTCCGCTGACCTCTCCCCCGAGTTGACAGACCGGCAGATGATTTCAACAAGTTGGGGGTATACGTTCCCTTTTCCTATATAAAGTGGTGTCTGTATCACGCTATTGTCAAGATCCATGACACTGTTGACAGTGATAATGAGACGGCAGAATGTAAGCAAATTTTGCTATAATTTGCCCCGACTTACTTGAAACTCATAACGCATTATTGCGTGTCGGGTTGTGAAAATTGCAACATTTCTTTCAACAACGGGAAGTATCGCGTCGCAGCCCTGTGATTATATTTCCAAAAAAACGCTCTTAGATACCAACTTTGGCCTTCGTTTTCTCGGCCTCCAATCAACGAAAATGCTTCATTTTTTGAATTTGAGTTCAGGTTGAGAGTACATTTGAAAGAAGCGATTTTATAAGCAAGATCATTTTTTGACTTTATAGCAGTTCTAATACCTTAAATGAACTGATCATCAGTGATCTACAGGACCCTGTATCTACACACTTTTGTGTCTTTCTGGTAGTGAAGGCAAAATTGGCCGACTCCCCAATTAACATGTTCGTTACCAAAAAGAAGCCTTAATAAGTTCGTTTCACGCTGTGAGGGTTTATTTTATTTTATCACTGTCTGAAAAGGAAGACTTCGGGAGTTTGCCGTAATTACCTCATGAAGAGAGATACGCTCCAACTCAGGTAGAGAGTCTTGCAATTCAGTCTGTGACCCCATTTCCTACCAAGACAAAAAACAAGGTTCATCTAAAGAAAAGCTACTCAGAACTGACAAACCAGCTGACGAAACAACTTTGCCTGGATATTTCTATGTTTGTTCGCGTTTCAAGAAAGTTTGAGCATGGTTTGCTGTTTTGATACGAGAGTCGGATCATGGGGGGGGGGGATGGTGGGGGAGGGGGGCTCTACAGGGGACAGTTCTGACAGATCTGCCGATGTTCTTGAATATAATTCTAAGCTTAAATGCTAGGAATGCCGTGTTGTCACTAAAATCACCACGTATATTTTCAAGAATTACGTACTACATAAGGCGAACAATGGATATCGTGGCATTATTCGCACCCTAAGCATATTGGATCCTACGTCAGCTCATCGCAAACGGGCAGTTTTTAAACATGGACGGATAATGATTATGTTAATGTTTTCCTCTCTTTTAAAATATCCGTTGAAAAAAAACGTCCCGTTTACTTATGAGAGGTGGTCATTTAACAGAGGCTCGCCAGTTTACAAAAGCTTTGACTGACAGAAGTTTGGTATTTTAGAACAAAAAGCAATGGTAATAACATAAACGTTTCTTTGCTCTTGACCTACTTGTCGAGTATGAAAGGGAAACAGTCGACACGTCGTTTAATTGTAAAGCAAAATCTTGCTGAAACCATTTAACGTCTTTTTTTTTCTCAAGAAAATCACCTGGTTACACACCTG
>OZ037783.1:30460125-30532625 GCA_964035525.1 Porites cylindrica
AAAAGATTTAATGAGAGGTTTAATTTTTCGCTATTTCTATTTCAGTTTTTACATTTATTTTATTTCATTTGCCCGAAAGTAAGCCTTAGAAATTAAAAGGACGTTTGATCAATTCACGCTCGCGTATTCTAGTCTTATTTTAAACTTTATAGCGGACGGACATCTGTGAGCAGGGAATAAGTCAGCGCAGAATCTGATGGTCGCCGAATTTCTGTAATCGTCCATCGTTGTGCTAGTGATACGCTAGCCGTTGAATCATTCACTCGTCTTGCTTGCTTTGGGCCGAGTCTAATTCCGGTCAAAGAGAGAGAATTAAAGAGTGTCTGGCAAGGTTCAGCTGAAGGTTTCTAATCAACGATTTGTGAACTCGTGTTTGGCAAACTCACTTACTGTTAAAATATACACTGTTCTACGAACCTTATAACTTCATCTGCGCTTAACGAGTGTCTATTGGTCCATAACTTTCATAACAACTGCTCCACAGAATGTCACTGATATCACGTAACGCAAAAGAGTATCGAAGTATGACTGCACAATTTTATGTCACAAAATCTACCTGTTGTAAGCTGTTCCTTCGGGAATTTTTGTGTTTTATGTCATCCTAACCATTTCGTTGCGGACGCAAACAATAGAAACGTCATCATTACCTATCGATTCTTCGCGGCCCCTGTTCAAGCAAATCGAGATTTTTTCTATATTGACTGTATGACTGTATATTTCAACTGTAAGTACTTTCCTTCATATACGCGCGAGTTACTAGAGTGCTTCCTCGGGATTTCGCCTTCTGGGCGAAATCCCTGCGGGGGCAATTAAAACATTGGAGAAACAGGGCACGAAGGCACAAACAGGTTGCCCTAGTCTCAGACACAGAAAGAAAGTGTATGGAACGTCCTACACATTGCTCGAGCGTTGCCTTACAAGGACTTCACAAATCTCATTTGAGTCTTATTTGTTCACCTCGTACGTAAACGACGATAAATTAATCCCAAAGCGCTTTCTAAGTTTCCCGATTCCTCTCCCATTACTTTCACGATTGGAAAATTGGAGAAAGACAGAGCTGTTTCGCTTGCCAAGGGGTACTCCGGGTAATTCTCGGTGGGGGTGTGCCACCTAGTTCTCCAAATCCTGACCCTATTTCAGACCAAAAAGTGTCATTTTCCACACCCTTTTTCAGACCTGACCTCTAAAATCTACACCCGTTTTCAGACCTGACATTTAGGCAGAAATTATGTCAGAATTACAGTCAACCGGCCCTTTATAGCGGACACTGTAGGGACCTCAAATTAGTGTCCTCATTAGCGACAGTCTGTAATAGCGGGAGTTTATTCAAGTCAAACGTCTGTAATTTGTTTTTGCCGGGGAATTTGGCTGCTGTCCGTGCTATCGGGGCGTCCGTAAGGCGAGAGTTGACTATACCTATATGGCTTATATAAGGAAGTACCCCTCCCCCCCCGGGTTTCGCTCAAGATCCCTTGCCTTTACAAGTATACCATACAGAAGTTACTTTTTTGTAAGCGACCTAACCACATTTTTCTACACTGGCTTCAGAGGTCAGTTCTCAGGAATTAGGTAAGAAAAAAATCCTCTAGCACCCAGGGTAACATTTTTCATGAATTTGAAGGAATCCAATCGAGAGTTTCTATTAACAGGTCCGATGGTTTGAATTTTAAGAAATACAGAATACCAGATCGGACAGAGCGTTTGAAATCGAGCCTAGAACTACACTTTACTAATTCCCTGCTATACGGGGCTTTTAACAAACTACTTCGCCCGGAGATCGGAAAACATTGGCGGTGTTCTACCATTAAACCAATGTTAAATTCCCTGCTAAGTCCCGGGGGCCGGGGGGCCGGAGTTTCAAATGACTGATGCATAAACTTAAACAAACGAAGCTGGTGACTAACCTGTTCCTGTTCAATCTCTTTTTTAGATGATGAATAAGCTTATTAATTTAACTGTAACCTACATATAAGAACCTGCTTGATCTCCTTTGGCCTGGTTTTCATCATTGTTTGGTATTAAAGAAGCAAATTTCTGCCAGTAGGTTATTAAGCCACTAGGTTCTTACACGCGGGTTTTAACTGTCTTAAAAACTAACTCAGTATCACCAGCTCGGAAATCCTCCGTAATGGCGACTTATAAATGAACGCTCCTGAGCGTATTTGATTATCTCCGACGGACAGAAAAATAGAACTACTGTTCACACAAACACTGAAAGTCTCACTAATATTAATAAATAAACTTTCACAAAAATAGGTGAGTGATGACTAACCTGCTCCTGTTCATAAGCTGATTCAGGTGATAAATTACGAAAGAAGAGAGGGTACCGCCCTTTCCAGTAGTTCTCTGATGGCCATTCATGTGCAGGTTTGGGGTTTCCTTTATCATCCTTCAACAAAATACAAAACAATACTTAAAACAACCCATTTCCCTTTAATAAAGTGTGTACGTGTACACATTTGAAAACCTTCATTTAAAGTACAATGCGATTACAGTGACCAACGAAAGACAATTGTTTTTATGACAACAACTTTGACAAGATGTACTAAGTTGAAAACAAGCCTCGCGTGCTGAAAGCAAAGATCAACAGCCAAAACTTGGCCTGTATAATAAAAGGTAGTTTGTGACTGCATGTGGCTACTGTTTTAGTTTTGTAGAATATATTCCATTAAAAAAGGAATGAAAATTGTAGGAAACGATAGAAATTCAGATTGTTTATCCATAAATATACTATCTTTGCTCTAGAAGAAGGTATATATTTAACAAACATCAACAACAAAAGAAATAAGCAAACAAAACAAAAACGAAACCGAAACAAAAAAGAGAAAGACAGAAGGAAAAAAGAAAGGGTACTGAGCAGGATTCGACCCCGGTACCTTGTCAAAAATAATACGAGCACAAGGTTAATCTGTTAACAACAACTGACAAACTATTTTTAAGCGTCTTTACAGTTATTGGCTGAGAGAAATTTTTCTTGCCGAAGATTCTGTCTTCTCCTCCGTGATGATTAGGGATGTGGGGGAGGACCCTCTCTCTCCGACGTTGCGTGACATAGAGAGAGAGGGGCCAGAACGGCACTAGACACACGATGGTTACGCCATCTTTGTGTGGTATGTTGGTGTTGAGGCGAAGCGCTTAAGGTCACAAAACTTCCTTTACGACTAAGTTCAAGAAACGAGTGTTACCCGTCGCCAATTTTTAAACCAACATTAGGGAGGAGGGAGATTTACCCCCTTGTACCTCTCCCCTCTCGGCGGGATTGGAAAGAGAACATTATCTTTATCAAGGCGCACGGACAAGAAATTCGCATTCAAAATAGTAGAATCAAAATCAAAATTAACAACTCCTTTTTCTTTTCCTTTTGAAAATATATTCAGCCTTACAAAATTCACAGATCACAGTGTATTTTTTAGCTGGCGGGAATCTGTTACGTAATGAAACGAAAGGCGGGAAAATGTCATCACGTGAAAATCATCCGAGGTAGATTTAACCAATCAGCTGCCGCTACGTCACTAGGCTTTGAATGACATCGTTTGTTGTTTTTGTAGTTTGTTCAGTTCGCTCTTCAACGGCAAACTGTTCAGGATGAACTCAAAAGTTAATAAGAAAACATCAAGGAAATGTTACACAAGACAGGGATTCATCTCTTTTTACTCAGGAATATGCTAAGGAGTTGTTTGAAGCTCAAAGAAACATCATTTATTAGGATATTTCACGAAAGCCCAAAGCTCCGCAGGATTTGATTTGTATGGCGAGTGTTCTTGGAAAATTGAAAACCAGCTCATGCTATTTACGCGATGAAAATCATGCAACGGACACTTGTGCTATACAGTGGAAAACAGCGAAGTGTTTACTTGTAACGAAAATTTTTGTCGGTGTTGCTTTCAACCGTTGTCTCGGATATACAATTTTGTTGTGCGGGTTGTTATTTCAAAAACCAACGCTTCACCGAACTGCAAGGACCAGTATTTACCAAAGAAACGCTCAAGAACTAACAAAAGAACAGCTATAAAAAAGACTTGTCTGTTTTCTGGACTTTCAAAGGAACTTCACTTGACTTAAACTGATTTTATAGGAGCCTTGGACGATAAATATGAAACTGTGAGTTCAATGTGTTTACTCTTTGCTCATTTGTTTGAATTGAACATGAACTGAACATTTTTCATTTGCTTTTATGATTGTTGTTTGTTTCTTTATGAAAAGGTATGAATTAAAATTGATTCAGAAATTAATACTGTGGAAATTATGTGCTTTTGTTTTCCTGGAAGTTCTTGTTATCACCCAATAATATCATCTTATGGCTGCTTGAAGATACGAAATTTCTCTTCTTGTCTTCAATTCCTTTTTTAATATCAGCTAAAGTTACTTGTTCTTAACGTTCTCAGTTAAAACATTTTATGGAGTTAGTTTAATCAGTTGAAAGAAATGAATTTGAAATGATACTTTGAATCTGCTAAAGTTTGTGATTTGATTTCAAAAGCAAATCTTGTGTTTTGTCGAGTATAAAAATGACAAAGAAAGGAAAATGGCGAAAGGCAAGAGCTGAGTAGAAATAAACTGTAAACAAAGAACAAAGAAACAAATTGCGATAAAATTGGAAAACTTACGTGGTAGTATGACAGAAGTTCAGTGATGTTTCCGTGCTGCTGTACAGCTGATGTGAGATTCATCACCTGCTGTGGAGTCATCTTCACTCCTGTAAGATACAGTGTCTCCAGGTGAGGAGCGCAGCTGAGATGTTTTATCAAGCTGTCGACTCCTGCACCCAGAAGAGGATTGTATGACATGTCGAGCCACTTCAAGTTTGGAAGATCTTGTTTGAATACTCTGCTGATGAACTCCACAGCAGGTGATGATGTTACATTGATACGACGGAGTGTTAAGTACTCCAGTTTGTGTGTTGTTGGGATGCTCCTCAGTAGAGACTCTGTTACCTCAGCATCAAACACTTCACCGTGTTCACCCCAAACCCCTATCCTGTGTGGAGCGGTGATAAACGGCATCATCTCAATCAGCTGTTCCACTTCTGACCTGTTCACACCAACAGCTACAATCCTCCGAACCCTGGAGAGACCATGACGCTTTGAGCAACAGCTGCTGCTGCTCTCTTCACTTGACTCATCACCATTCATGTTTGTCTTCTTTGTTGTCTCTTCTAAACTAACTAACGTCTTTACCATTTTAAAAGGAAAAGGAATGTCAGGATATATATCTTTTACAATTTTATAGAAATAAAGGTGAGTGTTGTTTTCTTCTTTCATTAAAAAAAACTCGTCAACACTACGCCGTGGAAATACATTCAAAAATTCTGATGCTTTCTGTTCTCCTGTTCTACTAACTATAACAGCGTTTAATTGCTGTGCTAAAGTTATTAAATGATTATAACTTTGCTCTGTATACTGGTCGCTATAAGAGAAAAATATGTACATAAGTGAAGCGGTAGTTTTAACAAAATTTTCCTTTGCTGCAATATTCAGCTGGTCAGGATTTAAAATGAACAAAACACCTCCTAGATTAGAAAGAAAAGTGGGGAAAAGTTCTGTTCTCGTGTCTGCTGAGCAGTAGAAGAATAACTGTGTACATAGAGTTAAAAGATTTTTTTGTGTTTCTGACAAATCTTTCACTGACGGTGCTTGGTTGTCGAAGCTGTACTCTCCGTCTTCCTTCGCCGCCATTTCCAACAGATAAATCAAGATCTCGCGCGCGGCTTCTTCTGACATTTCAGCAGCAAATTTAAAAACTTCATTCAACTTGAAGATCTTTTCAATTGAGTCGACTTTGAAAAGGGAATTGTTTTTACTTTCTTGAGATAACAGTTCTTCTTTTAGAAATAAAGAAGCCAAAAACTCCTGCATGGATTTGTGAATGAAGTGCACGGCTTTGCACGGGTTAAGAGCGGACATGTTTAGCAGCTGAAACAACCCGGCCTCGATCAGTTTCTCAGTCAAAACGTAATCCGGCAGTTTACTGAGAGGAAAATAAAGTAAATCTTGTAGAAGTGCGTCAAACGCTAGTTCTCCTACTTTACAGAGTTCCTGTTTGTGATCGTCAACTTTTTCCGCCGGCTTTTTTTGTTTTTCCAACATGTGATTAAACATAGTCTGTAGAAACTTGAAGTACACCATCACCCGTGATGAAGGTAGTCCTTCACGATCCTTTTCCTTCCAAACTAAAGACAGCATTAAAAGTACAATAGGTATTTTTGCTACGTCCTCCAGACTTTGTTGTTTCAAATACCTGAAAAACTCTTTAACATCTTGATCATTTTTCAAGAATCTACGGGCGAACTCTTCTTGTCGCTCACGGTCGAAACCGTCGATCTCAAATTGAGCATCGCTGGAACTTTTCAATCCCTCTCCTTTCATGTCTCTAGACGTTATAATAACACAACAATCCCTCAACTGCTTTTTCTCCCAGATTTGAAGAACAGGTGATTGGCTTGCTGCGCTGTGTACGTATTCATCGTAGCCGTCCAAAATAAGCAACACGTTTTCTTGGTGGCGACGAACGTAATCGTACAGGTTTTCAGTGGAAACTGGGCCATCACTCGCAAGAAGATTAGCAGCGTTGAGAATGCCCGGGACATCGTTGAGGATGCAAACATCACGTAATTTGACCAAAAGTACGAGATCAAATCTTCCTGTTGTTCCTTTAAATCTGTGCTGGGACCAGTCAAATGTAGCTTTCTGCGTAAAAACGGTCTTGCCGATACCTGGTCGTCCGTGAACCAAAATGCGCTTGGGCGTATGATGAAGTCTTCCGCCGTCAAAAACGTCGATGTAGTGTTGGAGTTTTTTCTGTGTTACTCCGCTGGGCTTCTTCTCATCCATAAGCCAAGACAACTGGGTGTAAATTTCATCGATATGAACGGCAGAGCTTTGGTCCCACGGAACGATTTTGACTTTGCTGTTGGTTTCATAAATTGATCGCAGCTGTTTCTGGCACTCCTCGAGGCAACGAGAATCTGTAGAGGAAAATTTTACGTTCCTGTTTTTTAAGAATTGTTCGTTAATAACTTGTTATCTTAATAGGCGAGGAAAGTTTAAGGGAGGTAGTTGACGCACAAAATATAAGCCATCATTTATATAAAGTGATCAGATCACCAAATATTAATAAAATTTCCATATTTAAAAACAAATTATCGTCAACTCATGATACACCAACAGAAATGTAAGTAACAGTGCATGTAGATATCAGGGCCCTAAAACACCAGAATATAGTGTAGGAATATAAATACTACGGTCAAAAGTAGAAGGAATACTCTTTGTTAATTTAATTTATTAATTCATTTATCTATTCCATTTTCTTCTTTTTCACCTGCTTACACACTGACTTTAAGGTGGCTCGACTGGATTTTTTGGGGTTGATACCTCCCAACTTTGAGCATTAACTACGTCTGCATGAGTAAAGATATGGAAAAAAGGTTACCACAACTGTATTAGATAAAGATGAAAATTTCTTATGATCTGGGTTTTATTGCAATCGGAGTCGCCATGGCAACGTAATGACGCCATTACGTTTTTCTTTTATCTTTGTGTTTCTCTGTTCCAGGAGTTTTTTGAAGAAATCGCTTGAGGGAGTATGTACCTGCCATAATTGCCTCCATTATGGCGTAGTTTGAACTAATTCTATGAGAGCGTTTTCGAAATATTTTGAAATGTAGTTTTAAGAATGATAAAAACAGTGAAATAGCATGCTAGCCACACAATTCGCTAATATTTTAAGAAAATGGTAAGCTTTGGGGACGAGGCTTCATCTCAAAGTGATTTGATTCCATTGAAAGCTGCATACAAAAAAAGAGGGGAATTGCTCTTGGCGATCGCGAGTAAGAAGAATTTTATTAACTTGCATTCAAGTGCTTTTGATAGAGTTTTTGGACGTAATTTGGTCCATGCCTAAAAATTTCGCATTTTTTCAAAAACCGCTCGATAAATTTTTTTATAGATTCGACAATCCCGAGATCAATTGTCAAGAAATATTCCCTGCAAGTTTCAAGAACATTGAAAATAGGGAAGGCTTTTAAATAGGGCCTCATGATCAAATATAACCAATTTTCCCCCCAGATTTTGTGTTTACAACTGAGCGTCCTCATTATTCACTGGCATTGTTTTCAAGTTTCATATGCAAGTGCACAACTAGCAAAAGATATAAATTTGCATCAAAAAGAACTCTCGATTACTTTCCGAAGAAATATCCTGAATATGCTAACAACTGGCCTGTCGTCACAGATAGCAGTGAGAGCCGAAACGGTGAAAGTCACGGCTCATCGTGTAGGATGGAATACTTAATTATCTTACTCGCGTTATAACATCACAGAAACTCTCACAACGAGTTGCTCTGATGTTATAATGTATCATTAATCTCTTTACCCGGTAATTAGAATATCCCGGAGATTTAACCGAGGGTCCTTTTTGATGCAAATTTATATCTTTTGCTAGTTGTGCACGTGCATATGAAACTTGAAAACAATGCCAGTGAATAATGAGGACGCTCAGTTGTAAACACAAAATCTGGGGGGAAAATTGGTTATATTTGAGGCCCTATTTAAAAGCCTTCCCTATTTTCAATGTTCTTGAAACTTGCAGGGAATATTTCTTGACAATTAATCGCGTGATTGTCGAATTTATAAAAAAATTTATCGAGCGGTTTTTGAAAAAATGCGAAATTTTTAGACATGGACCAAATTACGTCCGAAAACTCTATCAAAAGCAGCTGAATGCAAGTTAATAAAATTCTTCTTACTCGCGATCGCCAAGAGCAATTCCCCTCTTTTTTTTGTATGCAGTTTTCACTGGAATCAAATCACTATGAGATGAAGCCTCATCCCCAAAGCTTACCATTTTCTTAAAATATTAGCGAATTGTGTGGCTAGCATGCTATTTCACTGTTTTTATCATTCTTAAAACTACATTTCAAAATATTTCGAAAACGCTCTCATAGAATTTGCTCAAACTTTGCCATAATGGAGGCAATTATAGCAGGTACATACTCCCTTAAGCGATTTCTTCAAAAAACTCCTGAAACAGAGAAACACAAAGATAAATGAAAAACGTAATGGCGTCATTACGTTGCCATGGCGACTCCGATTGCAATAAAACCCAGATCATAAGAAATTTTCATCTTTATCTAATACAGTAGTGGTAACCTTTTTTCCATATCTTTACTCATGCTGACGTAGTTAATGCTCAAAGTTGGGAGGTATCAACCCCAAAAAATCCAGTCGAGCCACCTTAATATGGATGGGGAGTTGACTAGAAAATCTAACAGTTTATTTAGCTTCCCAGCTCGCACTTATTATTTCTCTTATATTATAAAGTTATAACCTAGCACAAATTTCAGTTATAAAAAAGTTAAAAATGTAATTTCACCGTATGAATATGGCGGGATGGGCAGCCTTGGCCGGATTGAGTGCTAAAAATAATTCTTATTTTTTATAACGGGCCTCGAGGATTAACGCTGGTTAAAAATACCTTTGCAAAATTCTACCAGAAAAATTGAATGAAAAAAAGAATTTGACGTTTGAAGTATCACATCATACTTCTTTTTTGCAACTTATTTTTGAAATAAATATAAACAACTGCGACAATTAAGATCATTTTGTATTGCAATATAACAAACGATAAAAGTCATTTTCATATTAAAATAAGCGTGTTTAATCTACTGTATGTCTTGTACCATTTCTGCTTTATTGGATATAATAGTACCTGGTAACACCTCCTTAGTGGCCATAGAGCTAGAGGGCTGTTTCATTGCTGACGGGTCTGTGAGTTAAACAAAATAGAATAAAAATTTTAAAAAATATTTGGAGAAAATGTTAATCAATCTGTCAGTTTTTTTACTACTCAATTTTAGTTTCTGGGTCTGAATAATAAAGTTTCAATAACAAAAAGCACTGAGCAGCTTGTCTCCGGATTGAAAGCTCACACCTTAGCTTTTACTGAATTGTTCACTAAATGATGTCTGGTCGCAGTGTGCACAATTTTAGACAATAAATTTATGTTTTAAACTTGGACATGTAGGATTTCAGCTGAACACTGAGTTGATTCTGAAAGGCATCTAGTAAGCAGTTGCAGTTCAAAAACATTTTCAAAACAGGAAGAAAAAAACCAAAATATTTCCTGGGCCTTTCAAAAGCATAGCAATCAACCAGTGTAGAGTTCTAGAATGATCTCAAAGCAGAAACTAAAGCCTGCAATGCAGAGAGCTTACTTGTTAGGGTTCAGGGCTGTTACCATGGTTTTAAGTTGCCGAGTAGGGAATACAACATCCTGAAAATTCTTTCGGTCCTATTTTCCTATTATTTCCTATTAAAGTGACCAAGGGTCATGCTCATAGCAGCCAGGAGAAATCCCTGCTTGTTAACCCTTACTGAAATCCCTGTAAAGTTGGTTGCCATTGTTCTCAGCAAGTGGGGGGAGGCGGGGGAGAAGGAGATACTACCCTATTAAACAACAAAGGTGCTACTCAAATAAAAAATTCAAAAAGTATCCCTATAAGGTACAGGAATCTTCCTTTGTCAGCATGGAAGAAATTCATTTTAAGCTCTATAAAAGAGTCCTCCTTTTTTTTTTTGAACTGCTTTCCAAAAAATATTAAAGATAACAGGAGTGCTTGTCAAAAAAAAAAAAAAATAATAATAATAATAAAAATCATACCTAGAGGGTAGGAGAATCTTACTTTGTGGGCATGGCAGAAATTCACCTTAACCCCTGGGAGATACCAAAAGGAGGAGATACCCCTCTATAGATATAAATGGGGAGCTTAAAAAACAACAACAACAGAAACAAACAAACAAAACCAAAAACAAAACAGGGGTTTTGTAAAAAAAAAATGAAAAGTACCGCTACAAAGTAACAGAATCTAGCTTCGTGGGCGTGTAGGAAATTAATTTTAATGCCTAAGAAGTATCAAAAATTACTTGAGAAACAAAATAATTCCCAGGCCACCCAACCTTACAGGCCCCTAACAGATACCACTGAAGCTCTAAACAAGAGTCATTTTAGACTTTAGGTCCCTAAGTATGCACTTACCCAGTACCAACCCACAAATCTTACTGCCTAAAATACTATGATGAGCAGACAGTCAATTTTATCAGGAAACATCTCCCTCCTGTCCTTCTGACCAATTTCTTCACATTTTTCTGACAATTTTTCTTTTACCCATCTTATAGTTTCCAACAGTTGTGAGTTGACAAAGAAAACGTTGAACTCTACCCTTTTTAAAGTTTATTATAAAAAGAGATTAATTAACGACGTTTGAAAAATGTGGCTGAGTATTTTAAATCAACCTCAGTACTTAACCAAAAACACTTCTGCAAAAATGTGAAGATTTAATTATGATATGGTTTGATTAAAGAGCATATTGTCACCTACCTTCATAATGAGGCCATTGTTCAAACACAAATGGATCCTTCAACATGTTGGACACAAGAGAAGCTGCCATTATGCATGCATGACTCTCCCAAGAATTTTCTGCAGGGTTGGTACCATCGGCAAAGTGAGAAATACCTTTTACAATCACCCATTCAATCTTAAGATCATGTGCGGCAGCAAAAAGGCCTGGAAAAAACAACAACAAATCACTAAAAATTCAAGATGCAAACAGATCCACCAGTGAGCATCACAGCCAGGGTTGATCAAGATGTGACAACATAAACAATATTATTTACCATGCAAACAGGTAGGCAGAATATAGTAATAGTGATTTTAAAAGGCAGATATAAATCAGCATATTTAAAAAATTAAAAAAACAGGACAAACAAACAAAAAACCAGCTTATCCATTAGGATGTTAATAGAATTTAACTATCCTTTTGTATTTTATCCAAAGGAAAACACTACTTAAACTACTGTTCTTCAATCAATTTTTTATGCATAATTTAGTATAGAAAATACAGCAAGTTACACAAACATAGACATCATTGTCCAAACATAGAATAGATCTTAAAAGATCAGATTGAAAACTGGATCACAAAGGATCATAACCAGCACCCATTTACACACCCGGATGGGGAGGGACAGTGAATCAAAGTTTCTTGTCCAAGGAAACAGCACAAAGTGCAGCAAGGCCTTAACCTGGACCCTCTAGATCTTAAGTTTGAGATGTACACCACGGGCCACCACTCATATCGTAAGAAAATGTAACAAGAGAGGAATGATGTTATTTAACAGGGAATAAATATCTTACCTTCACCACCAAATGCAAACACAGTAGCTTCAGTAAAATGAGACACGTTTTGCTCTTTAGCACTGACTGGGTTTATGCCACTTAAAATCTCCCCATTACAGCAGACCTGAACTTTATAATCTTTTGGATTTCTTAATGGAGGAATCCAACCATGATCTGCAGGCCTGACGAGGCGCAAAATATCTCTACTCACTGGGGTTTTGAATGATTCAGTTGTAAGCTTAGAGGATACCACCACATCACCTAGCTGTAACTTGGTGACTTCTGGGTTCAACCCACCACAGCAGCCAACATAGAAAACAGCTTTGGGTCTCAGTTCCAACACGGCATTCTTAACAGTGACCAGCGGGCCATCTGGAGCAGAAGAGCCTTCAGAACATGTCATCAAAGCAACTTTTAGGGGCACATCTCCATTTTCACCCATGTTCCCAAAGTACACATATCCAAGGTTCTTGTAGTAGCTTTTAAAGGAATTTCTTAAGTATGCATAACAGGCTAGGAACTCACAGTCATCCACTGTCAACAAAAGAATGTCAATTGGAAGATGGACTTCATTCCAAGGTTTGAATGTGTTAGGAAGATCACTTTTCTTGGGAAGTTCTAGGGTGAGTGAAGGTGGAACATCTGCCATATTCTTATGAGCACTATCTCCTTTTCCTATTAAGCTCTTGATGCTGTGCCACCGCGTCTAGATTAACAATTTCCTTAAAATGTCAAACAGCAAGATCACAAATTAAATTAAAGTTGCACAATGTTAGAAAGATAAGATTATTAACAAAAATCTCTTCCTCTAACGGATATGTTCTGTTAAACCTCATGTAACTATACACCCTTAGCACCAGAAAGTGTGTTTGCTTAGGAAAGGCATCCACTTAGGGTCATTCCTCTCAAAAAGACCCTATATAGACTGACTTCCCTCTCAGTGAAATTCAATAGGAAACACCGCCAACTGGTTAGCTCAGTTGGTAGAGCACCGGACTGCCTTGTGGGAGGTCTCAGGTTTGAGCCCCAGACCGGACCAACACTCAGGAGAACATGCTGCCTTTGCAATAACACCTGCAATGGTAAGATGTTCCTGTCTTCTCGGATAAGGACAATAAATCATAGGCCACGTCCCCTGCATCTTCAAATGTTATATAGTGTGCAACTAGAAAAGTTAAAGAACCCACACACTTGTTGTAACGAGTAGGGAACAGAGTTCCCAGTGTAGTGGTCTGGCCTTGATTTGTGGGTTGGTGCTTCACATAGGGTTAACCTGATTGCACCTTTCCCCCTTTGGACAGAATTGTCCAAGAAAAATGAGTATGAGTATGAATAGGTCAATAATATTGCATGATGATGTCATTTTGCTACAACTACCAGCATCCCTCAGTTTGCTGTTTTCTTGTGCAAATTAGGACTTAATAGTTTATTTAAACCTCAGTGGGATAGAGAAATTTAAATAAGAAAGCTAAAACAAAAGGAATTCTGGAAGTTGTAGTCAAATATTGTCATCATGAAAATGGCCTCTTCGTACCTAGCCTCAAGGATCGATTTTAGGTCCATTATTGTTTTTGTAATACATTAATGACTTGTGTAATGTGTCAAAGGCCTTGGATTTCATACTTTTTGCCGATGATACCAACACAAGTTTTTCCTCATAACGACCCAAATCAACTGATGGAAATTGTGAATATGAATTGAAGAAACTATCAAGCTGGTTTCAGGCTAATAAGATTTCTATTAACATAAAAAAATCAAATTTTATTCTATTTAAAACAAAACAAAACAGGCAAGAACTTGACTTACATTTTTCAATTAATGATATTGAAATTGATTGTGTAAATGAAGTTCTGTTCTTGGGAGTTATACTTGATGAACACTTATTTTGGAAATCTCAAATACAGAACGTAGCACGAAAAGTCTCAAAATCAGTAGGCATTATTTAAAAATCAAGTTTCTGCCTTAATAAGACCTCTTCATGTATTCTCTATTATAGTTTAGTTTATCCTTATTTACATCAGAAACGGGTTATTAGAATAGTTTCCAGAAGTTCTTTTGATTCACGTGCCAATCCTATTTTTGGAAGCTTACGAATTCTAAAAGTTAAAGATATTATCAAACTCCAAATAGGTAAAGTTACATGTACCTTCTTCTAGTTTCAATGACATGTTTTTGCTTAACTGTGATGTACATTCACATAACACTAGAAGTAAGAATTCCTTCCGTTTGCCCTACCGCAGGACAAATGTAAGGAAATTTTCACTTCGTTTTCAAGGGCCCAAAATATGTACTTCCCTTAGCTCTGAAATTCAGAATGATGCTGCTTTGTTTAGTTCTAAACTTAAGTCATTTTTTCTTGGTATAAACACACTTAAGCTCTCCTAATGCTAGTGTGTAGTTTTTCGCTTCTTTCACTTTTTTTTTCTCCTTTATTCTGGCATTATTTTTTCTCACCTTTTCTTTCTCGTTTTTGCACTTACACGTGCAGCCTTTTCTATTTTTATCCTAATTAATGATTATTTTCTATGTTCCAAAAAAATTGTGCGTACTTAGAGTTAAATTGCAGATGTCAGTATTGTAATTATTAATTAGATAACATAAATTTAAAGGTGGCCCTAAAAACCTGTGGTAGGGCCTTTTTTTTTGTTTTTTTGTTTTTTTTTTTTCAGGGAAAGGGGAAAAAAAGAACTCCTGATACATTTACTTTACGAGTCGTCTGCCACCCCCTAATTAAGGTGTCTGTCAAAAATTGTTTTATCGTGTCAGATTTTACCGGAAATTCAAGTGGTTTGCGACAAACACAGCTATTATTGAAATGTATTTATCTACTTTCCAGTCAAGCGGTGAATGCAGTTAAGTTCATACAGTAGTCGTCAACAAAAACATCACAGAGTTTAAAGACCAAGTTAGTGATGTTGTTATTGCGAATCTGCCTTATCGTTGCCGTGTGATACCTTCGTTCAAACCGTTACATCAAACAAATTAATAATTCAATGAAAACAGTAGTGGAGCAATAGAATTCTGTATTTACTGGAAGTGGTCAAAAGTATAGGAATTGATTCTGTGGCAACAAATCTTTCATGGTCTTTCATCTGTTTGCAAAAAGGCAAGTTTAAAATTGTCATAATATTATTTTTTTACACACCTTCACGCAGTTGAACTTGATCGGAAATCAAAGAAAACAATTCTACCTGGTACTAGCAAGAAAGCGTCAAAGAAGAAATAGCTGACATCCATACTGGTGACAAGTAACAACGCGTCCTCATCTCAGCTGTCAAGTCTTTCTCTGTTCATTCTTTACTTGATTCATTAAAAGCAGTACGGTTTTTTTTCTTTTAAGACCTAGCTTTAAAACCTGAGCTTGCCGTTAAAAGAATTCCTTGATCATCTTGTGGTTTCTGTCATGAAGAGACGAAAGTGACAAAACCTATCCAATAGCTCCGGAAGTAAGATATGTTGCTTGACCGGTCGGTGCAGGGCTCTGAAGGATCTTTTGTTTTTTGGCCAATCAGACAAAACTCCAGATGCTGGACTATGGGCAGACAACGAGTAAACTAAATGTATCAGGCATCCGTCCTTTTGTGAAAATCACAACATTACTATGGGTTGCATCTAAGCGTGGACACGAGACAAAAAAACATGTTCTAACAGAAGGGTGCCAGACATGATGTGTTTTTCTGCCAAACATTTGAAGTTTGACAGCTGTTAAAGCAAACTGTCGCAACAAAGGTAAGTTGTTTATATGTTTTTGACCAGCTCATTCTATTTATATTTCATTTTTCTCAACTTTCAGGCATATTTATTACTCGGAAACAGCATACTTTCCTCCAGAAATTATTCTTTATGCCTAAGAACTTTTGCAAAGAATATTTTGTTGGGCAAAAACAAATCAATTTGACAACAGCTGCCTACTCCAAACTTTGATAAAGTTTGCAACTGACGGTAAGTGAGAATAAGTTACAAGATATTTGCATTTCTTTCCCATCCCATTACCTTACTTCTGGTTATTTGCTTTGAACTTCCGATAACTCGAACTGTTTATGACTTCCCTTGAAGGTTCAAGTTATCAGGAGTCGATTGTATGATGAGTGCAAATTTAATACCACTCTCTTAAAGTATCCTTTGCAAATTAATGCTCAATTACAATTTCTTCAATTTGTACAGCCAAAATAAAATTCAAAGAAAAACCCAATGTAGTAAGCACTCTTGCATATTGAGGAACGTTTTCTCTTTATGCTACACTCAGTAACAATCATTTACTTAGTCATCATGCACTGTTTCCTTACAGGTTGTTGCCAAGTTTACAAAACCTAAAGCAAAAATTATTTCTTAATCAATAACACTGACATTATTTTTCCTTATGTTTGACATATCTCTATCACTGAGAATTTGTTCATTTTTTGTCTGCAATTACATAGCAGGAGTACTAGAATATTTGTTGACAGCAGAATTATTTTTTTAAATTCAACTTTGTGAATAAGCATTTTGTGCACATGCAGTACAGTAAAACTAGTTTATTCTCCTAAATGTTTTGTTTAGGCAACATGCACTTCTCCATGCTGCTCACTAAGTTTATTTTAAACAATTTCCAATATTTTGCTCTTCCCCTTTAAGGAACATCTCAGCTTCGTTTTTAATGTCAGCAAATTAGCTGAGGTCCAAAATCTCTAATAATTTTCCTGCCAGCAAACAACAAAAGCAAAGTCTTCCATTCTACTTATATGACACATCACATAAAAGAGAACTCAGACTGTAGAGAAATACCATTTTAGATTGGTATAATAATATTGTTAGAGAATACCTTTGTTCGTTAAAATGAAATTAATTCCATCAGTAGTCTGTCACTCCAAGTCATGCCAACTGTCTCAGTCAACCATGCAGTTTAACTGAAATAAATGGCAAAAAGTAAGGCAGTGCATGGGGTGGGTTGGGGATATGATTGTCTGTGTTGGCCTTGGGGTGGGGCATTAAAATGATCTTGTTCTCCCGGGGGAGGGGATATTTGAATCTTTTGTTGTACATGCTCTAGGATCAACTAAACATTTAAATAAATTGCTGTATCAAAGTAAACAGAAGCTCTATTTTCAAAACGGAAAACTCTATCAGGTTGAAAACGTTCAGAGAGGTTTAATTTTGTCTTTAAAGGCCCATTGCCAACCTTAATGCATTGCGCCAGAAAACGGAGTTCCCTGACTTTTTAAAAAATTCCCTGACTTTTCCATGACCTTGAAAAATTTTCATTTTTCCCTGACCATAGCGACCTGATAAAACTTATCAGCACTACGAAATTTTTGTGCATTTGACTGGAATGATTTGCTCGTGGGCAAGGAATTTCACAACAAATTTTTGAAAAATGTCAAATCCCCACACGATGCCCTGCCTCCCCCCCCCCCCACAGCACTGCCTTTACATTGATAGGTAATGTGGTCCCTTTTCAACTTATTCGGGGTAGGGATATTTGGTCAAACATGATACATTTTTGTCGGGGATTAACCATAATTCGAATTTTAATAAATTTTGACTTACACATTATCAGGACATAACAAATCAATATTTTCGATACTCGAATAAAATAGATAGTAATCAATCAAAATCAATTATAATTTATTGATTAATATCGAAAGATGATGGAAATCGATCGGTCAAGTTTTTGTGATCATCGATTTTATCGATTTCTGCAATTAAATGATCATTTTAACAGTTTTGATTGCTAAATATCGAAAAGACAAAAATGGGCGAAGCCAAGTTCGTTGATTCGTTTTTCTGTTGCGTTTAGTCCACCATCACTCGCTAGAACTGATAAACAGCAACTCGTAACTGATATTAAACTCAATAAACATATCCATAACACTTTATTCGCTTTCTTGATATCGACCCTACAAATTTTTATGTCACTACAGGGTACTCAGGGGTACTGCATCTGCTCAAATCGATAGGAAACACAATCACAAGAGCAATAATGTAACGTGACTCGTGTCATTTTCCATCACGACGTCATGCTCCTTTTAAGAATGCAGGACTAATATAAGAAAGTTCTCCATCAGTTTCCAAGGTCCTAAATTTTTTAACTCTCTTAGTTTTGAAATTCAAAATGCAACAAGTACCGCTTCCTTTTGCTGTAAGCTGAAAGCATTCCTCATATCATAAATAGTAATTTATATATATTATATACCGTATTTATTCGACTATAAGCCGATCTTGGCTACAAGCCAAGACCCCAAACTTTGAACGTGTAGACTCGGCATAACGAGAACCAAAAATATATCGAAAACACTCGGCTGTAAGCCGAGACCCATTCATTATTACAAGACTGAATTGTTAACTACGGGAAAACCTAACATTTTCGGAAAAAAATCACATTGATTGTCAAAAATGAGGCTTAGACGATAACATACACGCGCGTATACAAGAGATGCAATGGTGATTTATTATGCATACAGCTTCCCTCTTAGAAAGCACACGCGAACGCTGGAGGAAAGATCAAGCGAACCTTTTTAACGGCGAGATTAAATTGTCAGCGAACCGGAAGACGATGGGATGCTTCACGCCGAAGTATCCGGAGCTCGATCAAAGAATGCTGAAATGGTTTACAGAGCAAGCCAAGGTAAGTTTTTTGTCGAGCATTGATTTTGTATCTTAAAACAACAGAAACAAGATCACGAAATAACTCAATCAGCTGATTGCAGACTGAATAATTATGAGTTGAATGTGTGACTCTCAAAACTATCTTAGTATCATGTGACAATGTTGTGTATGAAAGATTCTCATTGGCCAGTTTTCACAAATGTCAAAACAAATTCAAGACATGTCAAATTTTTAACCTTTCGATCGTTTGGTAACCTTCTCACTTTGTTTTGCATAGGAATAGCTGTTAGCAGATTGATGCTACGTCTAAAGGCAAAGGAATTCAGCGAGGATCCTGAGTTTAAAGCGTCCCTCGGCTGGTACCAGAAATTTGTAATCACATCCCTATCAAGAATCTTTATCTTTTCTGTGAAAACACATTAAAATTTAACAAACGGCTCCTTTAGGAGCCACCACATTCTTAAAAGTTAATAAACAACGATTGCATATTGTGTTTCTTTACTTTAGCTCGGCCTGTACGTAAATACATCTTGATTTAGTAGAGTTTCCAAGCACTGGAAAAAATTTTTTTTTCAAAAACTTTCGGCTATAAGCCGAGACCCCCTCTAGAGCCCAAATTTTAATTCACTTCAGTTTTAATTTGTGTAAAAATCGCTCGGCTTATAGTCAAATAAATGCGGTATGTATTTTTTTTTTTTTTTACCTTTGCTCTTTTATTTTCATTTTTTATTTCTATTTGTCATTTCGCTTTTTTTAGCCTAGAACTATGGTTAGTACGACTATCTAATATATTTATTTTAAGATTTACTGTAGCTCTGCCATTGATTTTCCCATGTGTAATTATGATAATATTTTGATCTAATTATCTAACTGAGGGAGCCCATTCCTTATAAGCCCAGTGGCTTTTCTTGGGCTTCCTCGCCATTAGAGTTTAAATAATTAGATTTTATTTGATTTGTACAATTTATGGCAAACAAAACAATAAACAAAAAATAAACAAAACAAATCTTTAGTTCTACCACTCAAGAAGTCAACAGATGTACCGCTCACTAGTTCAGTTTGGAAAGTTAAAAAAAGTGGGGGACTCTAGCCAAATTTGTGATTATCGATTTTTATCCATTATTATAACCAATCAATCGACAAATATCGAGTATTATCGAGTACTATCAATTAATCGATTACGTTTTCGATTTGTTACGTCCTGATAAAGGTCTGCATTAACTGGTTTTTAACACCAAGTGGGTCCAATAATTCACATTAATTGTAGAAAGAGAAAGAATATAGGCTGCTAAAGAAAGACTTCCTCTTAGAATGAACTTTTATAGATTCATAGTAAGCAAAACAGCTGCGTTTACTGAGGTTAAGAAGCTTACCTAACGTTGATTCAGTGCAGACTATGGTTCAGTTATGAAGAAGCTTCAAAAGCCTGGAATAAACAATTAACCACATTGATCAACCTTTATAGATGAAGCATTACCTTTTACCATTACCTTTTGAATGTAATTGAGCTAGGCAACTGAAAAAAAACGCAAACTGACCTCGCAATTCATTGCTACAAGTAGAAGCTATCAGAAAAATTGTCACATGTAATCTCTTAGGTCCCAGTATTTTGCTCGGTCGATCTGCAAAAAAATTGGATTGTCGATAAAGGAAAACTAAACGAGGAAATTGGATCGAATTATGTCAATTATCGGGAGAAGCGATAAATAGGTTAGTATGATTTCTATGGTATCAATACGAGTAGTATCAAAGTTATAACTTGAATATTTGAGCCTTCCGTAAAATTTAGCTCTCTTGGCGGAAGATGTTATGGATCATGTGTGTATTGAAACACACTGAAGTCATGTTGATTCTTCAGATGATTCTCTTCTCTAACGCTGCTCATGAAATGGGTAAGTTAACCTTTCCGATCAAAAATCTAAAGCTGAAGGTAAAATGTTAAAGTGCAGAAGTAAAAACCTCTTGACTTTCCAGGAGCAAATGTCTAATGTAGAGAAAAAAAAGGGACAGAAGAACTGTTAAGTAAAAAAAGTAAAGTCTCGGGTGGTACTGTCATATATGAGCTGAATTCTATGGGGAAAATACTCAGTTTATCATTTTTTTATGCAGAGATCTAACAAATTCGCAACGAGGAATTATATAAATAGTCTTTCCTGAGTTCCCCGGGAAATAGTTCTAACTCAGTTCATGTAGCTAAACGGCTTCAACAAGTTTCAACAGTGGCTCAATAAGAATGAATCCTTCTTTAATTCACACTTTCCTGTCGAAAAACAGGAAAAAAGGATTGAACATGATTGAAAGATAAACAGCAGAACTTTGTGTTTAGCGACATTTTTAAAAACACGTTAATCTACCAGAATGAGTCCAGAATCACGCGATCTAAATTTGCCAAATAAGGGACGCAAAAGTGACAATAAGAAGTTGTAGCTTTGTTGATTTGCGCTTAAAACGAGAAAGAAGTCTGTTAAAGACTAAGAACATTATTTAAGACTTCTTGAAAGACTTGGACGTTCACGACGGTCACCGATATTCAGCTGATAATTTTAAGTTTTAATACTGATCATCTTTTCACGCAAAAATTCCTTTGCAGTTTGAAGTTAATGATTTCGAGAAGGAGCTTCGTATGCAATGTTGGCTCAATATAACAGACTCAGTTTTGTGTTAGTAAGACCTTCATTTCGTTATCATTAATGTCGCAATTTACCCCTAAAGCGTACACTGCAGATACTATCTAGTGACAAAAGAAGCCACAAATAAAGAAGTAATTCCTTGGCGTTCATTCTCTTATTATTCATTTGTGCCTTGAACTTTAAATTTTTGAAAGTGAACATTCTAGTTTCAGAAAGTCTGCTTACCGGCGTCACTGGGCGATCCAAATATATGGCTAACAGAAACGAGGAATGTGTACATCAAGAACCAGCGATAATACTAAGGTACCCGATTTCTCATTCTTTGATTTAAGACAAATGAAGGCTTGGAAAACCGAACAGTTAGCATGGCATTGAAGCTCTTTCCGATCTGCCTCGGAAGTGAGACATATGTAGAAGAAGATGACTTCAGTGAAAGAGTAAATTATATTTGCATCGAATGGCGTCAAAGTCTGGGCCGGAATCACGCGATATTTTGCAGAGAAACAAGGATCATTCTTGTACACATAATGTAATGTTATGCTAAGGAGGAAAGTGTAATTTTAAGTCACGCACTTTTCAGGTGTTGGCAAGTGGGGGTAGCAGCGTATCATTACACCCATAAGAATCACCGTAATACCTCAAGTTCTCCCAAACACCCGACAGCAATAGGAAACGTAGTACGGCACGTTACACTTGTTTTGTTTTTTGATCATGGCAAATACCATCTAGCCATCTAGCTTATCCTACATAAAACATCACACAAACCTGTTCATGAAGTGCGGTTACGGTCTGAAGAAAATGAAGTGAATGACGACAAGTCACTTAACGCGATTCTTTCCTGTGAAATAAGCAACATGATTGTAAGGCATTCTAAAGTATTACCGCTGTGACCTCTTCCTTAAGAAGGGGAATCATATCGTTGATTTTGTTGATTTTGTTACAACATCTGAAATGACAATCGAGTGACAGGGAATTTACCAGAAAAATGCGCCATTTTTAATATAACCAAGCAGCCAGATAAGGGTCGGGGGGGGGGGGGGGGGGGGCGGAGGGGGGAACTCTCAGGTATATGAAGCTCCAACAGGGTATGTCAATTGACTTTAGCCTTTTAGACTTTTGTGACTTATTTGTGAAAATGGGAATAGATTTTAAACATTTTGATCTTTAATAGGGAATGGTTTACTTTAAAATTAGGCATGTAACCACAACATTTCTCTTCAATTCAACATCTCCTGAGAAAAAGGTTGACTGTGATTAAACTGAAGCTCTTCTGCAAAGTGGTAACAAATCAATCAGCTACAGAAAAGCTAATAAAATGCATCAACGTGCTTGCACTTTATCAGTATGGCACAAAATAAGGCAATTTAATTCTGCGTCAGGTCTGGAAGATAGTGGGAAAAATAAAACATGATTCGGTGAGATACAGGGAAGAGTCGCACGAAACAGCCCCCAGACCACCTCCCACAGTTTCAAGAGTATCCCCCAAGGTCTTTACACAATTGTGTAAAGCAGATATGTTCACTTGCTCTTATGAGTTTCACTCCGTTATCACGTGTTTCAAAGACAGGATATATCAACTTAAAAACAAACACAAATATGCACAAAGTAGACTAAGAGGTCATGTATCGCTTTCATAAATTGCATCTTGTATGTTCACGAGCTCACTTTTTAGACCTATATAACAGAAAACTCTTTTGCAGCTTGAACTTAGGTGTAATACGTGAAGGAACTAAAAGTGAAAAAGAAAATAAGTGAACAGGCAGGCGTTTTGGCATTGCATTGAGATTGGGCATTAACTTTAATGAGTCATGGGTTGAGCTGTCATTTTGTGAAGGGCTCTTTGAAAAGGTCTCTTTAAATTCAGAAGTCATGCGATGTTATCTAAGAACCGCACAAAGAAAAACACTTGTATAGTATTTCGCTAACATTGTTTGTCAAAATTGTAGTTTCGTTCGCTAACAAGGCGCCGCGCTCCAGTTCAGTAGTGCCTGCACTGCAAACAAACTGGGGGCCGGTCCATTTAACATCTGTTTTACGATAAAATTACAGCTTGATTTGTAACGATAATTTTTTAAATAGGGTTCATGCTTTTACTTTCATATTATAGTGACGCTAATTTGATATTAGATCTAAAATGTTTTAAAATATCAGTAGATAAAAATCTCACAAAAACAAGCTTATAGATGCATTCATACACGCGATTCATTAAGCTTGGATATCGAAGGAGCGAATGCCTGCAGATTTCTGGAGAAGGTCCACAAACTGCTTTCAGATGAGTAATATTATTTTGGGTTGTTTTCCAAAACAACTAACAAGTAGTCAATACAACAAACGGGAATAAGTCATAAATGAAACTGCGACAGTGAATACTACAAACCATTCCGGCTTTAACGGGTGATGACTAAGGTTAAAATAGATAGGTAGAGTTTAGCGGAAGTCGTAAGGATTGAGGTAAAGAACTAATTGGGTGTCGCTTTCTTGGGTTGTTCATCCATCGACACCATTCGGTCGGGGATTGCAGTCTCGAGCTACTCTTAATTTAGAGTAAATCCTTGCTGACTGCAGAATGTAGTACCATGAATGTTTTATTTTCAGCGTCAGTAAAGATATTTTAAAGATACCATACGATAGACTTGCTACAATCTTACGAAATGATGGCGTCACAAGCAAGCTGTATACTAGATACTAATACCCCATACAAAAGCCACTTGTAAGTCAGCACTAGATGTCTGTAAAACTATGTTGAAAGTCAAACACAAACCTGATCATAAAGGCTCTAAGGAAGATAACGTGGACGATGGTATGCAAGGGTTTCTTCACTCGATTCTTGACTGTGAAATATTCAACTTGACTGAAAGGGAATCCTTAACTACATCACCGCTGTGACCCGTGTCATTTTAAATAAGAAAGGGAATCCAATCACATCTTGATGTTGTGGATTTAAATACGATACTTGACATGACATGTGCCTGTCACGGAATTTGATGAGAAATTACGCAATCGCTGTAAGTACGAAAGAAGCCTTTTGCTATTCGTCCCCCAAGAGATGAGGGCAGTGCGAAGCGTTACCCCATAATTTGCAGCATCAACTTTTAAGCCTTCAGCAGCAGCTTCAAGCTTTCTGGTTTAAAATAGGCTAGGGTTTGGCTTGATACTGGTTGTTATTTTACAAGACGAAACTTTTTCAATCCGTGTACTGGAACTTTCTCATTTTGAGTCAGTTCCAAAACGAGGTATAGAGTTACACGAGCTAGGTATGCTTTTCTCAAATGTCAGCCCATATCAAAGCAGTTACGGGGGACACAATACTTGAACAGGGCGTCGAATTTTCGATCAGTTCAGCATCAGAGAAACGAAAATCCCCTAATTTGGTCTAAAATGACTAAAATAGGGTAAAAGTTGCATGAATCCAACTAAATTCTTTGTGAGTCCCACCGCCCTATTTTGCTCCACTTTACATTTAATTTTCCGGCGTCATATTCGTTATCCGCGTTTCAGAGGTCATTTTTTCTTATCTTATTTTCGTAAACCGTAAGCACGGTTTATTTCATCCTAGATATTTCGAGAACGGACCTCTGGAGCTAGGATACATTGTCATTATCGTGGTTTTTATCTCAAAGGTAGTTTATATCTGCTTCTGAGACATAATTGGTGATTTCTGCTCATGAGAAAAATAGAAGCCTCAGAAGTAGACTAAGAGGTCAAGCCATGTATCGTTCACATAAATACTGAGCATCCCTCTAATACGTCGAAAGTTCACCAGCAAATTTCCTCGGTTTGAAGTAAAGTTTTAATATGCGAAGGACGGAGATAAACGTGAATATGAAAATAAGTGAAGTGAAGGGGTGAACTCTCATTTTTCCACTGCACTGAGATTTGGCAGAACTTTAATGAGTGGGTGACGATGTCCTTCACGCGATACTTGCCCTATGATCAACACTAAAAAGTTGCCTTATTTCGCTGACATTGTTTGTCAAACAGGCTATCATTTTAGTTCAGTCATTCCGTTTAGACGTTTCACTTGTTGTGCTGCACATGCTTTCACTGCAGTTTGTACCACTAAGATGCAGCATTTTAAATAGCGTTCATGCTTCAGATTCTTTCACGTTCATGCTCCTCAGAAAAAGTCGACATTGTAACAGTTCCATCGGCAAAATATTTCACCTTTAAAGTCTTAACCGAGAAAAGGGAACTGAATATTTGCTCAAAAAACGTACGTTGATGGCCAAACCGAAATGCAATGGGACATCAAGAACGAACATAAATAATTATTTGGTACCCAAATTCTCTCTCCTCAATTCGGACAGTCTGACAGACAATAATTAATATTGAAGCTCTCAACCATCTCAATTCAGTTATGACTGGTAAACAGGATAGTTTTAGAATTGTGAATGGTTAAATTCATTCTAGAAAATACGAGGCATACGTTATCCTACCATGGGGGAACTAATGTTTCAGTCGAACTCCAAACAATTTACAAGGTCGGAACATGCCTTAAACACGAAAATGATGTTCTTTACAAAACCAACACACGGTATAGTTAATTCATTAAGCCATAAAATCCAATATCGTAAAGTCTTAGACAAACCTGTGTTCCAGGGCCCGGGATAAGAGAGGAGAGGTAGTGTTGTATCGAGGGGATGCAGTTTAGTGAGTAGTACAGAGGGCGTCTTCAGTTATTGACTTGATGAAGTGAATCACGTGATATTTTTTAAAGAAACAACAGATCATTGTTAATAGCTAATACAACAAGGCTTCGTTGTTCTGAGGAAAGTAAATTGTCCAAAGAGCAAGAATAGCTAACGTGGCAGGCGTAAAAACTAAAGGGGTAGGGTAGGGGAGGAATGCGACGGAGATGCTTGTCAGGACTAAATTCATCTCCCAAAAAAACCCAAGCTGGGCGCGCGAAGCACAGGCTTTATTTGAACCATTAAGTCGACTGAAAACAGACAGCTAAGAGCTATAACGCTATAAGAGCTATATTCTCTGTAAAAAGATGTATTCAACAGAGTTTGACAGCGGATGCTTGGTTTGTTTTATAGAGATAATTTCTTTGGCAGGACCCCAATGAGAGATACCTTTGTATGTATGGCAAACAATCTTGGCTCTCAGCAGCAGTTGATCCTGCTTTCAGTCCTGCACACCACAAGTGAGGCCGAGATCTGCAATTTTTCACTCCTATAAAAGCGAGACGAAGAGTATCCCGGTATTTTTCTTGGGGATTTCCCCCCTCCCCCCTCCCCGAATACCTTCCCCTTCATCCCAGACTCTGTCAACATCTGCCTCGCAGGAATTCAAGTGTTTTTCGGAAGAACAGGAACTTTCTCAGCTCCCAATGGGAATCGACCCATGACCTTGATCCGGATTACTGGTAAGGGTTCTCTGGATTCCTGTTTCTAGAACAAAACAGAACAGAACTTGTTTATAATCCACACAGCGCCTGATAGCACATATGGTAAAAAGATCATAGGGATTACAAAAACTGCACTTTTTCAATCCTCCAATTATAGCCTGCGAAGCAGGCGCCGGTTTTGGGGGCTGAAGGAGAAATTTCGAAGAAGCGCGCATAGTGATACATTAACCAAGTAAATGTTCATTATAAAGTAAAATACGAACAAAAGTTGCTGTTTAAAATGAAGTTGTTTTTCAAACGTTTCGGGCCTGGCTCTTCATCAGTGCTATTGCAAGTACGTTAGAACCGGTGCAAGGTTTTTATTCACTTATGAAGTGAAAATTAAAACCTTTTTAGTGCGCGGGGGCCTTGAACGCAGCCTAAGGGAAACGGAAGGCGCGTTACCAGGTGTTTCCGTTGCGCTTTATCCCCGCGGAGCAAGAGCGTCGTTAATGAAGTGACTAACCGTGTAAAATACACAGCGGCAAAAAAAACAGGCAAGTTCTTCTCGCTGCTCCGAAGGTGCTCGCCAAAACGTTTTCGTTGTCTTTCGGAGAACGGGGAAATAAAACTTTCAACAGGCAAACACCTCAGGAATGAACATCCTATAAGAACGCATTTCAATTATTCTTTTAAAATCAATTAGTGTCAGGCTGAAATTTTTAAACAAATTTTATTTGGCTAAATTGGAAAAACATTGCAAGGGCTACGTGATTAAACGTGCTAATGTTATAAGGAGACATCTACAGACGTATTAAACAATAGTCTTGACCTTAAAAGAAAGCACACTTATATACATTGGGAAATAAGCACGTAATTCTTTGTTCAATTATAGGATTGCTTTCAAAGCGTAGTTTTCTATCTAATTACTTGCCAATATTGTTATTGTAGAATAATTAAAGTACTCGCTAAGTGAATGAAAACAGCGTACAAATTGGTCAGGGCCCAGTTGCTCGAAGCATGGTTAGCGTTAACCAGCGTTTAATACCTTGACAACGTATTGGTTTTGATACTGCTTACCAATGGTTAAAGCTAACCATGCTTTGAGCAACTCAGCCCAGGTTGCTAAGGCGGGGAACTGACTGACTAGCGGAAAACTGGCAATTAGACGAAATCGTGGAAAAGTGCACATGAGAGAAACTAGCCTTAACCAACCAATCAAAGCAAAGCGCGGCAACCGCGCGCAACGCATCACTGATATAGGCTTTGCTTCTGATTGGCTAATGGAGGGTATGAACTTTTTCACTGTTTCTACACGAAGAAACTACTAAACAATTTCGAAAGGTTCACTTCAGAGTAACCATTAGCAGATAGGACTTTGGTGATCACCGAGTGCACAGCTTTGTAAAATGACTTCGTAGTCTGTGTTACGCCCACAGCTAAAAAGAACAGACGAAAAGAATTTGAACAGATTGTTTAAAGGTCAAATCAAATAAATGAGTAAATAATAATAATAATAATAATAATAATAAAGATTTTTTTTATTCTATGGTGTGGACAAAAGTTGCACTTTCTACAACTTCCTTGGAAACATTTAATATTTGTTTTGCCAGCGGAAGCACAGGTTTCTTGCCTCGTACCCAGGCGCGTTCTAGCGGATTGGAGAGCCACTGGATCACGGTATTATGGGAAAGGCGTTCACCCTTTCCAACGTCCTTTGCGTCAACGCTAAACGTTCCCATGGTTCATTGCGCGATACTCTCGCTCGAAGTCGCATGTTCCGTTTTCCAAACACACTTGAGACGCCTATGAACGAGACAGACAAGTTCCCACGTCCAGCGCAAACACAGGCACAGAGATACAAAAGTGCACGTGATCATTCTGTAACCCATCATGACAGTTGAGCACTTTCCACCTTGCAATTGTGCTTGCGTTTGAGTTGTCCCCGTTCAAACGCGTAAAAAGCGAACGTAAGGAGAAACGTAAGCCTTGACGCAAGAAATGAGCGCTCGGGTTTACGTCAACCCTTGAAGGTTAAGTTGTCCTTCTACCTGCCCAAAGCAAGAACAAACTATTTTAAGAATAGTTTTGCTTTTGCGGCTGTTGAGCTTTGGGATTCTCTCCCTTCTTGTTCAAAAAAAGAGACTTTTCTACAAAATTCAAGGCGAAGATCAGGTCGTACATACTATCTCAGTCAACCATTATAAATTCTCTCCTTTCTTAGTTTATAGAGTGTGCGATCTCTTCTTAGCCGCTTTAGTTTTAGATATAAACATATATATTTTTTTATGCACGGCTTTTGAGAAGAAAAGATACTTTATCGTAAAGTTATTTGATGAAACTACCGTGGGTAAATAACGTTTTTACTCACACTCGGCACTTACTGAAAATACTGACCTGTTTTTGCATTTTTCACGGCGTGATCGAAGTCAAACAAGCGGGAGAAATACAATAGCTGAGTGTACAGCGCCGTGTCGGAGTACTGAAAACAAAACAAATTGGCAACCACTGAAGGAGCTGGACCACGAAATGTTAAATTGTTGGGGCCACGCACGCGGATTACACATGGACTTCAAAGTCTTATGGGTTGTATCCTTCCCACAATGCACTGCAGGTCCTAACATTGTTGGGAGTTGTTGCATCCGTGTGCACTCCACTGCCAACACAGACGCAACAACTCCCAACATTGTTGACCCTGTCCGTTTGTACATAGTTTTAGCTGATAATACAGACAGAGTCCGAGAAAAATTTTGCACGGTCATAGTTGTCTTTGCTTTAGTTTTATACTCACCACTGGATGCAAGTGGGCCCTGAAGCATTGTGGGCACACAGGGGCGCCTCGTTGACGTGTCAGGGGTACTTGACGTGTGCTGTAACCACAGGACGGGTCCTCGCATTTCTGCCAACCCTGTGCGATTAGTTATAATGTGGGTTAGTTTTGATTCCTATGTCTTCAAAGCCGGATAAAAATCAACAACATAATAACAAAGGAATTTTTAAACAACGAGACTGTTCACAGCCATCTTAGTATTGTTACTTAAGAGCACGCATAAACTTGTTTAGGCAAGGTTACGAAACAATTCTTGTACAATTTAAGGTCAAGGTTCTAAATTGGGAAAACAAAACATATGGCTAAAAAGGTATTTTACTAACTGAGGGAAATATCCTTAAGACTGGCATCATTATCAAACCCCTCTCGGGTACGACACTTGCTGACGGTCGCATTCTTGCTACTCCAACGGAGGTCGCATTTAAGGAAGTATTATCCATTTAAGCAAGAAGTGCATATAAACAGGTAGAGGTATAAAAATCCTCCGTAGCTTACGTCGTTAGCTCATATTTACTTCCTGGGCCGGGTTGTTCAAAGCAGGATTAAGTTAACCCAGGGTTAGTGCGAAATTTGATTTCATATATGAAAGCTTGAGAAGCAAATTCAGTTGTATTCTTTTTGCCTACAATTGATGATTGGATGCTCTAAAAAAGAGAGATAAAATTCCTCGGGAAAATGCTTTTGAACAAAAGAAAAAGAAACCCAGGTTAAAATTTGACCCTGGGTTAGCGCTTTTTAAGGGTTTTTAAAGCTACTTAAAGCTACAAGGAAACGAAAGAAGCTAAAAGAAGGATTTGGGGTCACATTTGGGAATCGAACTGGGACCCTCCTGCTCAGAAGGCCGTGCACTAACCAACTAAGTGCTTATCCTTGATCCTTGGTGTAAAGCCCACAAAAAAGCCGTACGAGTTGCTTTGTTATTTTTATTACAGTGGAACTTCGATTTAACGAACCTCTTTATAACAAAGTCCTCCTCGGTATAAAGAAGGATTTTCATCAACCCGGCCAAAATTACAGTAAAATGTATGGAACAGAAACTCGATTTAACGAAATCATCGTTATAACGAACACAATCCAGAAACGCAAACGTAAAATATACCTCGATATAACGAATAAATGTCAGCATGTGACCGAAAGATAACTAAAGATGAATGCGAAAGGATAAAACTTGGGTCGAGGTGATATCGAGGTTTTCGATATAACGAACCCTCGATATAACGAACAAATTCCCCCAGTCCCTTGGCACTTATTTAAATCGAGGTTCCACTGTATACAACTGCAGTTGCAAAAAGTGAGCACTTCACAAAATTGCTTCAGTTACCATGTAGTATTCCTTAATGTGTCTGCGCATGGCAATGTTCAACTGGTTGGAAACTGCGCCAGCGCTGTACTGATTGTTACATCCGGGACATGTATCGTTGACTGCCAGTGCGTTCGACTACAAAAAAATTGGTGCGAAGTATTAATTTAAGACCTAAAACTTTATACGTTCAATTTTAGGTCCTTATCTTACTAAACGAATTTTAAAAAGTTTAAACTTTCTGTAACCACGAGCGTATCTCCACAAATGTTGTGCACTTGTGGTTTTAAACTATACAACCTTGTAATGTGCTTCGTTTGGTTGCTTCAATAAAAACAACAATTATAAATGTTTTAAAAGCTTGTTAAATCTGTTTTTGAACTGTTATGTACCTTTTCGCTGTTGGCAATCCTTAATCCAGAGCATAAACTACACCTACCTCAGCTAAAGGCTTGGGATCGACATTGTTTGTTTTCGAAAATGGAAAATTGCGGATTTGACTTTAATTTACAGATCCCTGTTCAGCTATAACTCACGCATTGAATGTGCTTAACCTGATACCCCTGAATAGTGTAAATTATAAGCTCTATGCCTGAAGGAAATAATATCATTTGATGTTAAACTGTAAATGAGCATTAACTGTTAAAAGTGTACTTACGGCGCCTTTAAAGAGGAGTTCAAGGGTCGTCTCTTGACCACAGCTGGAGCGTTTACACTTGACCATAAATCGCTCACAATCCTTGAGAAAAAAGAAGGTACAGATTAGGGTTAGGCTTTCTATTTGTGTTTTTACCTAATCACCTGTTTCACAAAGACCATGATGCCCCTTGTTTATCTGCCGCCCTCAAATTTTGTGTTCCGGTCTTGTGGATTTTAGAGCATGCCGGTTGTCATAGACACAATCCACTTTATGTTAAAACAAAATGTCTCAGTCCAGAACATTTCTTTCACCTTAATTCCCAAATTGAGTGATCGAGACGGAGGCGGTTCTAACTTTTGAGTCTGTTGATAAAATCCTATGGTGTTACCATTCAAATGAAATCTGTTCAGCAGTACTTTCACATGGTACTATATAATTTAGTATGTAGTTCTAACTTTTGAGTGTGTGGATGAAATCCTATGGTGTTACCATTCAAATGAAACCTCTTCAGCAGTCCTTTCAAATGGTACTGTAAAATTAGTATGTAGTTCCAACTTCTAACTTTCTTTCATTTATTTTATTATATTTTATTATTTTTTTTAGGATAATGATTACTTTAATTAAATATTTATTTTCTTCTATCTCGGAGATATTAGCTTAAAGAGCTACACTGTAAATCTGAGGATAAATAAAAGTGATGATGTATGATGCTGATGACGATTTGAATCTGTAGACAAAACCCTATGGTGTTACTATTCAAATGAAACCTCTTCAGTATTCTCATATGCTGCTATCTGGTTTTCATCATTTAACAAAATTAAATTGGGAAATTTTGTTGAATTATAACGTTGATCACCTCTGGGAGGGAAAGTGTTCACAGTTATACCGACCTTAAACCTTTCCTCGTCTGTCATCTGAGCCTGGCCACCAAGCAACGCGTCATTTTCATCATCATGAAGGGCAGAGCTGCCACGATAACCAGAAGGATCCAGGCCTGCGCGGCGAATAAAAAATTGGTGATAAACTTTTTAAACATTCAGTTTCACGGGAATCTCAATGAACAGTAAAAACCCGTTAATTCGACTACTGTCACGGAAATCTCGTCGTCTTTACAGGGCTGTCGTATAACGATGCTGATCGTTGAAAAGAAAAACCACCAACAACAACAAAATTCAGTGCAGCCGTTTGAATGTTAAGAAATAAAGAAAATAACGACAAACGAACCGTCGCGCGGAACACAAATTGACATTGCTCTTGGAAATCACGCATTGCGCGCTCAACCAACAGATTTGAAGGTTGCGCTGACTTCCAAAATTAACTGTAAGCTCTGAACCAATGAGACGAGAGATAGCAAGTAGAGAACTTAAGAAAAACTGCTTCCGGTGTAGGAGCAGAGGCGAATTGTCCGTGCCAGAAGCCACAAATACGGATAGACCGCCTTTGAGTTTTTACCCTAAAGTAAGAGCTAGCCGAGACTTCAAGGGAGAATAAAACTGTGATATCAGGTCATTTCGTTATTGCAATATACAAGAAAACACTAAAGGAGTTAATACTTTAAACAGACTTAATCAGTAGACACATTTTGTTTAGATGCATTGGAAGCAGTTTTCTAGCCGCGGAGTTAAATCGGTAATTTACTTACCTAAACACTGGGCAATATGAGCTGCATCGGTGCTGTCGATGGGATCGCACAAACGAGCTACAACTGGGTGAACCTGATTAGCGAGATAGTATTTCACATCTAGGATATAAATACGTCAAGGAGTGAAAAACAACCGACTTGCATTGGTAATTAATACCCTGGGAATTATGCATATAAGACTTAAAAAAAGAAGCTACCAGCTACCAACACTCTTTTCGAGACCGCAGAAGTCAAGAGACCCTTTGTCCACTCTCCCACCCAACGAATAAGTCGGAGTTGATCCTGCCCGAGTTTGCTTTCGCCCAGTTTTAGGCTTATTCGCACACTTTGTTATCATGTCATAAATAACAATAGAATATCCACGGTAGGACCGATTCTCGTCTTTAAGCACCCATCGTAGCGTGAGAAAACAGCAGACATTTCGTGATGCCACCAATGATGTCTGAGGGACGAACGCAGAGATTTCATGCTAAGGACGCGTTGCTAACTAGATCTGGGTACTGCTTCTGATTGGTTGGAAATTTACTTCATCCAATCAGAAGCTAGATCTGGGTAGTGACACGTCATCAGTATAGAATTTCTGCGCGCGTTTCTTCTGACGTCATTTCGCGCGAAAAACAGTGGTGTCGTCGCGAAAAGTGTCTTTGTTTGGTTTTGTTCTTAATAACGGTAATATATTTAAAGGATACCGATCTTGAGTGTTTCAGATTTGCAGAACTCGTCCGGATGATAAGCTCGCTGACTTGCAGCTAAGGTGGAACCGTCCTGAAGGAAACAGTTTGGAAAAAAATTATTTGACTAAGCGACTGGTAAAATTGCAGGGTTTCCATCTTTGTTTAATGTTGAGCGATATCCTATGGGACCTTTGCAGCTGGCCATTCACGTGGTAAAAAACCACCATGCCGGAGAGCAAAAGTCGCACTGGGACAAGACAAACAATCTTGTCCCAATGAGTCTCTTGCTATCCCGCGGTGTCCCGCGAGGCGGTTTTCTACCTATTCACCATTTGCACATCTTGATTGCCCATCAACCCCAACAATTTGCATAACGTTTGTTTTCAGTTTCTCCTGGGTATTACAGTCGTCCCAAGAGAATTAAAGACAATGCTTATGCAAAATTTTGGGGGCAAACAAGGTGTATTATGGGAGATGTAAAAATGGACCTCAGAGAACTCTGCGTTAATTAAGGGAGCTGGGGTGGAGAACTTGTCTGTGACGTCATCTCAGGAGAATTAATTTTTTTGCCTGCAATTTGTACCTGAGCCTTCTCCTCAAGTTCAAGTAAAATCGTTTAATCTTTCGGCACGAGTTTCTTAACCAGCCCGAGGAATGCAGGGCAAGTTTATGATCAGCTTTGCAGTAGTATTTGGACTTCTCGTTTTTTTGTTCGAATTCCCGAAAGCCCGCAAAATAAACACAGACTTTGTACTTACGTCGCAAATGACGTATGGGATAGTGTCACCAGGGTTCACTTTTCTTCCCTTGCTGAGCATGCGCAAAGCAACGTTAACATGAGCCAGTGATTTCTTGTCCGGGTAGTCATGGGGAGATTTGGTTAGTTGCTGCAATTAAATGATAACCACGTGTCAAAACGGCAAACAGTTTGTTAAGGAAACAAGCCCTTCTAAGAAAATTAAAGTGGTACAGTCTAACCTCTCCTTACGGACACCTCTATAATACGGACACCTCTCTATTACGGACAGTTCGTTTGGTCCCAGAAATGCCAAAAACCATACATTCCCTACCTCTATAATACGGACACCTCTGTAAAGCGGACACTTGGTTCTGTCCCTTTGGTGTCCGTATTAAAGAGGTTTGACTGTAAATCTGGAAAAAGTACTCTACAAAATACCGACCTTTGGGCTTAAACTGCATTTTTTCTCGTTTTCTCGGTTATTGGTCTAGGGTGGGGTGGGAGGGGGGTGGATGAATGACGCGATATACATCCAGCGCTACCGCCCTACAGTATACCATGACGGTCACGTGTTGTAGGGCCCAGGTCTAGCACCTCGATCTAGGCAACTTTACCTAGTAAAGACAGCTGTAGTTGTAGTTTTTTAGTTATCATTCTCAAAGCCGTAAAATATACAAAAAGATTATAAGTCAGAGTCAAAGGTTTTTTGTTTATTTTTCAAGTTTATGACTTAAACAAAGGATATCAAACCTTATTAATGACGAACTTCTGAATGTCGACCTTTCCCTCCGCAACGTTTTCTCCAACTGACGAATGAGAAAAAAAATCAAAACCATAAAACACAGGAAAAATCACAGGAAAGAAAGTCAGAAAAAAGAAGGAAAACAGATTTTAAGCTTAATAAAGACAGGGACATCTATTGGATAATATTTTCTCTTCCCCTGTCTGGGAAACATCAAACTTATAAAACAGAACAGCGTAGTTATTACACTCATAACAGCTGGAACGTAACGACCCGGAACATATTTTTCCACATTTTGTACATGAGACCGTTACCTGGCGCAAACTTTCCCGCGCTTGGCAACGGATGCAGGTTTTTCGCGCCTTTTCTAGCCTGCGTGGCAGGCGTTAATTGGGGGATGGGTAGAGGGAACTCGAGCGCGCGAGGAGGGGGAAATAGTGAGCGCCTGCAATGACGCTTTAAGCTCATGTTCCCTACTTACCCTCCTCACGCGCCCCTCGCACCCTCGCGCGCCCGAATTCACGTCTTCCCTTCCCCTATAAACGCCTGCCACGCAGGAGCGTACCTTTTCCCGCGAGGTGAGCCAAACGTGATGTTTTATAAGAGGTCTATTCGAGGAGGACAAACGACAAATCGTTGTTGCTGGTAAGATGCTGGTAAGTCATAACTGTTTATCAGTACGATGCACAAAATGTTATAGGGTTAAGTGTCGAACATTAAAAAGATTCCACTAAGTCATTGTTCAAACAGTAATAAACGTTAACACGAATGGTAGCCACAAGGCAGCCGCCATACCTGACATGAGGTAGTCATGAATGTTTTCCACAATAGTCTCGCGGGCTTGTGAAGAAAGGATTTGAGCCAGAACATAGCTACAATAAAGTGTTGCAACATATTTAGTAACAAATTATATGGCTTTCAGAGTAAAAATTCAATTTTAGCCCTTGCTCATTTGCATGACGCTTTCCACAAAGGAATTCAACTTGTTGTCTTTCGTTTCGGTTCTTTTTGTAAAACTTGTTTGGCTCCTTCTTCCATCGATTTTTTTTTGGCCCACGGCACCTTTCTCTTTTCAAGTTGGTGTAGTTTAACAATCGATGATATATTGAATGGGTCATTTTTGAGTTACCTCAAGCCTCTGTTTCAAAGCGAGGCTAAGTGCGAAACCATTAACATGAACATGATTTTCAATTCTCATGTAAATTTAACTCATTTTCACATAAAAGGTTTCACACTGAGCCTCACTTCGAAATACAGAGTTTTTGGAACTGGAAACAGCCTATTTAATTGATGGAACAAGAGCTTACTTTCCAGCATCCTTTGCGAGGTCGCACCAGTCCCTTCTCACAATATCCAGACCCTTCATTTCTTTCACTTCATTAAGGGTGCCTGAAAAGATGAAATATATTCCTATCGATGAGAAGTGAAAAAAAAGCTTACAAAAACACTTGATTATTAACTTACCATCCTCATTTTCCGAAATACTGATGGCAGCATACCTTAAAAAAGGGTATAGAAAGATGAGTGCTACAAGCACATGCAAAAAAGATCAAAAAACGAAGAGAAATGTGATCAATTGATGATGCTGTCTTCTCCATTGTATGGTACTTACTTCTTCTTTTTTAGTAGAAGCATGGACTTGAAAATGCCATCAATGTCTATCTCAAGTAATCGGTAAAGCTTGTTCACCTCATTTTTCACCTAAAATACAAAAAACAAGGCCACTGTTACATTACAGTTTTATAAATAAATAATGCTTTAAAGGTAGCACATCCACTTAGTAGTTTACTTCTTCGTCTACCTGATTCCTCATCGAATTGGAATTTGGAAATGTTGGTTTTTGACGAGAGGGGAAAACAGGGGCACCCGGAAAAAATCCTCGACGCCGGGATTTGAACCCGGGCTACATTAGTGGGAAGCGCATTGGTGCTCCTTCCTTGCTCCCTAAAAAGATAATAGTAAAGCGTGAGCTTGCTCAATTTAGCGCTTACTTTTTCCTTCTACTGCTGACATAAACAGATCATTTGGTACGCTAATAAATGCAATTCAGGGTAGGAAAACTGCCCACCTACCCCTCCCCTAAGGCAAGATTAACACTTAGACTTAAGGCAAAATGTTGGCTTGGGGGAGAGGTAGGTGGGCAGTTTTTCAGAAACGTATTTTTCGACCTTTTTAGTCTACCGTTTTGTTAGTTTTCCTTTCCTCCTCCTCACGCAAGAAAAAAGACTCTGAAGATTCTCTGATTACGGTAATTTCTTAAACCAGTGATGAACGCCATAGCTGTCTTTCGTGGGGCCCAGGACAGTATCGCTCCCATCTTTTAATCCCTTTAAGACCTGAAAGTACACGCACCTTGTTGCCTATCTTGCGGACTTCACCGAGATCATTAGAATTCGTGTTGATCATGATGGAGTCTGTGTCACCGTAAATCACATCAAGACCCATCTAAAAACAATATAAACAATCAGTTAACTTAATAACATGACAACAGAAAGGATCATTATATATTTCTGGGAAACTGCCCACCTACCCCTCCCCTAAGCCAACATTTTACCCTAAGTGAGAAGTAAGTGATAATATTGGCTTAGGGGAGGGGTAGGTAGGCAGTTTCCCAGAAACGTAAAATAATCCCAAAAGTTACATTGATCAAAAGTCCAGACACCATAGAAGAGCTAGTTATAGGCATTACAGAGGAACTCTAACTCTTCATTGCTCTAACAAAGCTGCAAATAGTTTTCTTTCTCAAAGTACATATGTTTGACTAAGTCACCAATATTGTGGTCGGAATCGGTCAAGCACGCACTGCGCATCTTTACAGAAAATTGTCCAAGGAAGGCGCATGATTCGAAGGTAGACTGTTTACTGCTGTTCACTGCAACAATAGGGAACTTAAGCAACGATGACGGCGACGTCAAAGAGAACGGCAGAAAGCAGTAGCTTTAGATTGACAAAACAAAAACTTTGCACGTGCATCACGCTTTTTGTACATTTCTTTGCCGTCATTGCTCGACTACGACGTGAAACTGCTTAATTTCACGTTTTATGGAGGACGTAGACACAAGCAGTTTATAGGAATTAAACTCCTAAAAAAATCGCCAAAATTTGACAAAATTAAAAGAGTTGGGATAAAAGCGACGAAGTTTGAAGCAGCGCGAATTCACTTTTCGGGTGACGTTTGTGCTGCCTTTGCGGTCTAATTACGTCCACTCAAAAAAGGTTGCATTCATGTGCTGAAAACGTAGTCTTTGGCACTAACTTCGTGTGGACATAACGTCCAGCAACAGTTAAGGCTGTTTGATGATGAACTGCTATTTGAGAAAGTCCCTTACGTTTTGAACAAGTTCCTTGGTTTTCATCAAAATCTGCAATGATAAAGAAATGTGTAAAATAAAATAAATTAGCAACAAAAGTTCAATCATTTAGTTTGTAAACGACAGTACTCACTATCGATGGGAGCCTGTAACTGACAGGGTCCCATCGACAGGACCAAAGACAGTGCCCGTATAGAGAGGAGAAGTGTGGCGTCACGTTACCACGGTAGCACTATTTCTGGAAGACAACAAAACCAACGACCATGGTGACGGCAAGAAGAACGGCAAAAAAATAAAATGTTTATATTGACAAACAACAACTTTGCACGTGAACCACGCTACTTTGTACATTTCCTTGCCATGGTTGCACCACTACGACATGAAACTTCCTATTTTCACGAGCCCGCTTCATGGAGTAATATACGTGAGCACAACACAAAAATTGTCGCTTCCTTTTTCGAAACTTAGATAATGATAGATACGGCTCAAAGAAAATTTCGCCAGGATTTGCTAAATTAAATGGAACTGAATAAGATCGGTGAAGTTTGAAATAGTGCGAACAGATTTTTAAGTGACTTTATCGGTTTGTTGTCATCCAAAAATTTTACTACCATGACAACGTGACTTAAATTCCTACGCTTTACAGACGCCCACTTAATACGGACTCCTCGTTATTTTGGACAGTTTTCCTTGTCCCGGGGGAACGTAAGCCCTCACATTTTCTCAAAATTCAACCCGGTTAATACGTCTAATACGGACAGCCCTTTAAGTGCCCATATTTGCAGGGTTTGACCGTACTTTAAGCGTGAAAGAGGTATCCCTTTCTGAAGGAGCCTTCCCGTATAGGCCATTATAGGGAGGGCCCCTCCCCCGGGGGGCAAACCTATCAAATGTATCAAAAACTATAGATAAGATAAAACGGGCGACCACATGACCTCCCCTGGCAATAAAAAGATCACTAACGCCTTCGATTTTGAAAGAAAATGCCATGGCAAAACAAAAGGTCTTTGATATTGTTTACTTTCCGGAAGATTTCAACTTCTAAATTTGCATTGAATAAGTCAGGTAAAGAGACACAAGGTATAATAAATGAATTTAAAATAGTTACCCATCACGGAGCATGAAGAATCGTTTACTGATATTTTATCGATTTGCTGTAAAATCTTTGCTCAAGAAAGCTGGAGATGAAGGCAATTTTAAAGGTTTTTGAAAACTGAAACAAAGCACAATGGTATAACTCATACGAGCACTCTGAACTTTTCTCGTGACAATAATGGAATTTGGTCGAGTTCTTTTGAAAGGCAATTAAACTTTAATTGCGAAATGTCCAATTGGTCGAGTCGTGCAAATAAATAACAAGGGGATTAAATATTTCATTGACACTGGTGCAATGATTAACTGCTACAACGCGTACAGTTGACAAAAAATATCGGGTATGCAACAAAAGCGAGGAGCTGAGAAGCTATCCGTTTAATCAACAAAACAAAAAAAGCTGCAGAAGGCACGAAGTCTTTAAGTGACACTTGAAGAAGCAGATGGCTTGAAAGTATCTTAAAATATTTTATCAATACCATGTTGCATCGCCGTTATACGTCCATAGCGGAAGAACCCGAAAGTGGAGAAACCAGCTTACCAGAAGGTAAGAGAAGTGGTAGGCTCATTTCTGTCGCTACGGTAGGGCTTAGTTTACGAAAGCCTTCTGTATTTTAGGGCAATACCTAGAAAAAGTCATCGACTGACTAACAACGTTGTGGTCGACGGTACGCTCAATTAACCCGTGCTTCGTTTCGCGGTATTTTCAAGCTACACAAGAACGAAAGACGTCGAGAAAAGGTTTTGAGGTCAAACCAGAGACAAGAATTCGGTCTCGTACAGAGGGCCGCGCTGTAACCAACTGTGCTAGTCCTACTCCGATAAACAAACAGTATTCATATCTCGGTTAAGATACAGCTCATGACTGTATAGCGATGAATTTCTAGGAAGTGTAGGTTTATACTCTCGAAAGACAGGTTTCCAGGCCAAGCAGTCGGTGCTTCCCTGTGGCGCTGTGCCACTCGGGTTTCCAAAACAGTTTTAAGACTTCATAATTAAGGGAGTTCTTCGATGTTTGAACCTGAGCAAGAAAAAAGGCGTGAAAACATTAAACCCTTGTTAACGCTTAAAGGGCTCTACTGAGATCAGCATGCAATTCTCCACACTCTGTTTCGTACATTTCCTATGGTATTAATGTAGAGAATTTGTTTTAATATCAAGACTTTTTTCAGTTGTTGCTTATTTCTGTTTTCTCATGACCTTTAAGTTTGAGAAGTAGTACTATTTCATGAAACTATATTCCTTACAGTAGATAATAAGCAAATAACGTTTTTGGAAAAGCTGGAGAAACGAAGGTTTCTTGTAAGCGGGTGTTACTGTACTGTGACACTGCATACCAATGTTTGCAAAGAGTAAATGTTGTTATCTAAGTGAAAAATTGGTTTACATTTCAAGGTATGACAAACGCCGGTAAATAAACTTACTTTAATTTTTATTTTAGTGTTTGCTTATTATTTTATATTTCAGAAAGAAATCTCAAAGAAACAACAGACGACAAAAATCTCAGTTTTACGAAAACGCGAAACAGCGAGTCCTCCAGCCGACAATCAGCGACAAGTGCCCGATTGTCGACCTCGGAACTCACCGAAAACACACTGGACGAATCGGAAAGCGATCGGCTTTCGTTGTCAGAGGACGAAGATTTATTCGCCGAAGAAGCCGAAAACAAGTCCCAAAGAAAAGACAAACGGGCGTCAAGTAAATAAAGCAACAGTTACCTACACCGAGCGTCGAAATACGAAGAAGAGATCTTGAAGACAGTGAAATTAACTCCTGATCAAATTCGTGAGATAAAGGAAGCCTTCCATGTTTTTGATAACAATGGCGACGGATGTATTACCGCCACAGAACTGAAAAAACTGGTCACCTCGCTTGGTTATAATATAACAGAAGCAGAACTTATGGACATGATGAACCAAATAGGTAAACTGAAGTATGAAGGTTGCGCATGCTCTCTGTCGTTATCATAAAACGCTTTGAGTAACCTCGTTCATATTTTGAAAAAAAAAAGTACATAACATACTGAAATAGAAAAACTTAGGCAATGTTCACAATATACCGGGAAGCTTTTCCGCCGACACGAAAACCAAACCGGACAGAGATTCTGTTCACACATAAGAACGGTAATTTCGACTCGATTTCTCTGACGGAGCGAATCTGTGCCACACCGATCTTTAAAGTGGACAGTCACATATCGGATATGTGTTCACATTCTATATCGGATAGCCTTTCGTGTCTACACAAAAAGCTATCCGCTATATTGTAAACATAGCCTTAGAAGAAAAAAAAAAAGGCGCGAACATGCATGCTAACCGACACAGAACGACCAAAATCTCAAACCATCGGGGTCGGGGGTGGGGGAGGGAAAAGACCCCCCCCCCCCCCGCCGCCTCCTTTTCTTCTCTCGAGAGCTTGTTCGCTGGCGTAATTTTCGTCCCTTAACGAGCCAAGGCGCCTCTTTATGTTTTGTCAGAATGTTTATCTCTGACTTATTCGCCAACAATCAGTTGCAAGAAAAACATCACATTTTCCGCGTCTGTCGATGAGATGTGGGTACTCTTAAGTTTTGATTTTACGTTTACAATATGTTCTTGTATGTTATGTTATGCTATCTTAAATATATTTTTAGATGCAGACGGTAACGGCGCCATTGACTTCCCAGAATTTCTCGCACTGATGACAAAAAATCTAGAAGACTGTGATCCGGAAGACATTTTACTGGAATCTTTCAAGGTGTTCGACAGGGACGGCAGTGGTTTCATAGGCGTTACTGAACTCGACCGAGTCTTCAAGCTGCTCGGTCAAGACTTCAAAGATTACGAAATCGAGGCCATGATAAAGGCTGCTGACGCCGATGGCGACGGGCTCGTAGGTTGGGAAGACTTCACAAAAATGATGAACGTTTGAATGGATTGGACATTTCTAGTCTGCGATCAAGCTCTCCATTTGAGGGAGTCTCGAGAAGTCACGCGAGAGCCGCACGCAAAAGGAGATTCGGCTGCGAGGGCGCGTTGTTTCGCGTTTCGCTTCGCTCGCCATAACGGGAAAGCTTGCTGGCAGGCAAGGATATTACAACGAAAAAAACGACGTGACCTTGGAGCTTAAGTTATTACATACCACTGAAGTATTATGGAAAAAAGTATAAGGTGCTAAACAAAATTAAAATATGTCGAATATGTAGAAATCTGTGTACTTTCTAGCCAGCAAACTAGCCTGAAATATTTCGTCAGCTTGGAGGTTTATTTTCCAAAGTTATCAAAACAGATTTCAATGGAAACAACGAAACAAATAAGATTGCTCTCTGTGTGGAAAACGTTCATTGGGATTTCCTAAAAAAATCTTTCCACTACTCCTTTCTTGGCGAAGGGGTGGGGGGGAGGGGGGGCGTTGCGTTTCGTGAGGAGACAAAAAGGGTTGCGCGGGAGACTAGGGTAAACGTCATTTAAAGAATTTTTCACAACTGACGATTTGACTTACGTTAAGAATAATTCCGAGCAACTTTTTGTTGAAAAATGGCGAAGACAAGTTTTGAACGCTTAAAACTTTTTTTTAAAATTACTATAAAGTCCCAAAACAATGAATCTAAATCTAAAGCATATCTAGTAAGCATCAAATTTTAAACACTGAAAACAACCCTTTTCTTTCGTTTTACAGCTGTGTACTATTCCAAAAAAATTCCAACGATATTGGTTACGTGACCAATTTTCATTTAATTATCTTTTATTTTGCCACCAGCTTTAACTCTTAAAAGAAACGATTCAATTTTCATAAGCTTGAAAACAAAAGCGAAGTAATGATGAAAGGCCAAAATCAGTACTTAGCCCACCTTCGGATCCAAGTAATTAACCTTCTTTTAAAAACCTGCATGTAAATCAGACGAACTAGGTCATCTTTTGTTGGCTTGACAATAGAATACAATGTTAACAATGTGCATCTCGTTAAATGCGAAACTCGTTTTGCGAATAAGACCAGCCGCCTTCTGCACGAATAAAAAGAAATTCAGATAAAGCAGAACTTGCACTGAGGGCGATGTAGCACTCGCAATAGCTGTATGTTTTTGGCGATAGCCTCAAAATGTCAGCATTCAACAACCAACGACAAGCGAACATAAGAGTGCTTTTTCGCAAATTTGACAAAGATTCCGACGGATTTATATCTGTTAAAGACCTCATTAGCGTTTTCAGGGAACTTGGCGAGGATGTCAGAGAAGATGAACTGAGAGAGCACTTTCATAACGCAGGTAGGGGACATGGATGTGAAAAAAGGAATTTCGATAAGTATGATCTTTAGAAGCGATGTAAAAAGGTGCAAGTGAAAGGTGTAAGCGGTAACTGATTACTCCTCAGCAAACCACATTATCGGAATCTTCAACAACGTTCTGATAACCATTAGGTCTACAAAGAAATTTCCCAAGTTTTTGATGTTAGACACTAGTTAAAAGCTGGCAATTCCACTGACTGGCTAAGATATTTTGATCCTTACATAGCACACAACCGGGAGAGAGTAATCCAGGACTTAACTATATGGAGACTTCTTAATCGACCTTGGATCATTACTTTTAAATAAATCATTTCGATCTCTGATTAAATCCTCTATCACACCCACTTTTCGTAATTACACATGTGGGAGGGTCAAATAGGATAAACTACATCTTACCTTCCAATATTAGAGCCAGAGTTGAAACCTACCCTCCCCAGCTACATAATTTACTGCAATTCTCTCCCCCTTCCATCCCTGACATTTTATGCCCCCCCTCCCCGCCCCTTGAGGTTCACGTATTTCTAGTTATTTTTAAGTAAATCATTTCGATATTTAGCATTAAACTGTCATGGTTCACAGTGATATGCCATCGAGTCAACTCGTCGCTTTAACAAGCTTCCTTTTTCTCGTTTATTTTCAGGCCTGGGACACCGACCAAACACGCTTATATCTTATGATATTTTTCAGCAGATTTCCAAAAAAATCCTGCGTGAATCGAGAAAGGAACGACGTCTTAAAAGGGTGTTTCAAGAGTTCGACGCCGAAAAGAAAGGCTACATCGAAGGGCATGGGATAAGACGGGTTCTTCGAAGACTTCACATTGATCATACAGAGTCAGATATAGACTTAATGATGAAAATGGCAGATACAAAGGGAGATGGAAGGGTATATTTTGAAGAATTTCTCCAGATTTTCAACGACTCAGATGATATATAAGAATTTGGCCATATACTATTGCTGCGGCTAGTGCAGAAAAACACAAATATGTTTATTTTTAGTTGTTGATCGAGTTAATCAGATTGTCAAAAGGTGGGCAATTGTTTTCAATTCCAGATCAAGTTGTTTTCATTTTGGGGATTATAGACAGGAAATTTGATTTCTCAAACGTTCAAAATTCTTTAATAGTTTGACTTGTCGTAAGATCTCTTAAGCTGTGAATGTTCAGGTAATCCGACTAAAATAAAACAGTTTAAACAAAGTTGGATTAACAAACCGAACAAAACTTTTAAAAGGAGTTAGAATTTTATGGGAAGTACAACAAAAAGCTAAGGAATAATGAAAAAAAAATAATATGTATACGTCTATAACACTACGCTCTAATCAATTTCTAAGCAAAACCAAATTTTCCTTTTATAAGCAAAAAATATCTAAAAAGTATCTAGAGGCGCATTTCCCTGAAAACTCAAGTGTCCTTCGACTTGGGTCAATTAAAACTTTTATGCTTTAGATGCGAAGCTGTGATGCCGGCTTCGACAACTTGAAATTATAAGGCAGAGTTACGCGAACAAATATGGGTGGTTTCCACACAAGGAAATAGTGTTTTTTTTTCTGAATTTTTTTTAAAAAAGAATTTTAGGAAAAAGCCATCGCACTCAATTCATAAATATTGTTAGACAGCTGGCATACTTTCTTCTCAAATGAAAAAAGTAAATTTGAAACAACGTTTGATAGAAAAACAAAATAGAGAAAGAAATAACACAGCAGACATTTAAAGTCCGTCAGTGGTCACAAATACTTTTTTTATGTCATTTCAAAACAAATGAATGAAAAAAGAAACAAAGCTCTTATGGCAACTACTTGACGTCATTTCAACCGCAATATTTTTCTTCACGTAACATGGCAACAAGAAACAGCATGGCCAGCGGACCATAGAAGCGAGGTTGTAAGAGAAAAACCAATCAGAACACAAATAAATACGCAGCCCGTGACAAGCCCGGGGAAATCTATTGGTGAGGATTTTACCAAAGTCCAAGGCTTTAACAATACTCCCGAGATCACTAGCTGTTCAGCTATCTCACCTTTTGAATAGAAACTCGAGAAATTCCTAAGCGAAAATCAGCGATTCTCCGAAATAGGACGCTTCCCTTTTTTCGGGTCTTGGATGGCAGTTATAGTTCTGGCACTCCACGCGCCTTTCGTGCTACGACTTGCGGACAAGTCTAAAGTTCGTGCAATGTAGAAATTGGTGTGGACACAATCTACTGTCTCAATAGAGACCTAAAGATACCGTTTCTGTGTACGGCGACGGGTAAATTACCCTTACCCCTAGCTGTAAAAGACGGGGTATACTGTCGCTTATCCCAGAGAAACGGCTAACCATCCGGGTTAAGTGTTAGGACCAATAAACACCGATTACTTAAATCATAGTCCCCTTTTCTAGTATAAACAGACGACAAAAACGACAGTGCATCTTACGGTTCCTTGCCATGTTCTCTAGCAAGCGAACGTACGTCTACCTAAGACTCGTGCTTTGTTATTGTCCTTAATAGACCTTGTCACGGTTTTCAACGCCACCTTGAGGATTAGGCAAACGCGTGAGAAATTACAGTGTTTGTATGAGAATCTAATGTCGAATAATTTCCGTAGAACGGCTGTTCTGAAAAAAATATCAATTGTAAACTAAAGCTACAAAAGCAAAGGATTGTCCTGAGGCATACCTGTGCTTAAATTTCTCTAGAGGCTTGCTTTAGATTTGCCATATATTTGTCTGTAATTTTCCCAGGACGTTCGTACAGACAAATGTATAGGAAATTTAAAAAGTGGTTCTAGGTCTTCTAGTGCATGTAACACCCTCAACTTTTTTCAGTAGAATCCTCAGGAGTGGGGCTTTGATTTACAAATGATATTTTTTTCAGAACAGCCGTTCTACGGAAATTATTCGAAATAAGATTCTCATACAAACACTGTAATTTCTCACGCGTTTGCCTACTCGTCAAAATGGCGTCGAAAACCGTGACAAGGTCTACTGTCGGCTTTTTTTTTTGCCTCCATTATTTTTCCTTTCGCGATTGCATGTTAATGTAGTGCAGTAAAACCTCGATATAATGAACCTTAATATAACGAACTCCTCGGTATAACGAACGATTTACTTTACCCCAGTATTAGTAAAATATATGGAAAAGTGCCTCGATATAACGAAACTTCGTTATAACGAACAAATTTGCCAGTCCCTTGGCACTTCGTTAAATCGAGGTTTCACTGTATCGTTTTATAAGGCAAACTTAGTAAATAAACAAATAAACAACAAGTCTAATGGTTGTTTAGATTTGCTTGTCTTACCTCTCGCCCTTTGCTTGTTACGAGAGCGGCCAGAGGTTTGGCGTAGAAACGAGAATGTGAAAATCCTAAGCAACCATACATACTGGAAAAAAACGACGCGGATGAATAAAGGTGATGTTTCAACAGACGATTCGCAACGACGAATTTTAGCACAACACAGCGTTGCAACATTGTTCCAACATCGCAACGCTGTGTTGCACTAAAAGTCGTCGTTGCGAATCGTCCCGTGTAACTTTCAGGAACATTTAATTGTCAGGCTATTTGCTATATTTAGAGGCTTACTTTACCTCATATTAAGTACATTTAGTCCGTACACCAGACCAACGTGAAAAAGCGTTGAATAAAAAGACCCCAAAAAGATACTTTTTGACAAAAATAGTTGAAAAGTACGCTGACTTGCATTATGTTTTAATTTATAAACGAATGAGACCTTTCCGTTATATCTACATCTCATTTACCTGTTGGCAGTTAATTTCAAAGCTTTCTGTCTGATATCGTACTGAAACAAAAACAAAGGTCTTGGTAATAAACAGGTTCCCAGAGAAATCTACTTGCGGGTGAGGGGTGGGGGGTTAACCCTGCGTGCTAGATCTCTAAACTGTAAAACAGGGGAAGACTACTAAAGCCTATGACTCACTGCTCAACATCGTTTAACAATTAGTTGCTCAACAAATGACGAACAATATCGCCGCTTGTTGAACAAGGAGAAACAAATTACACATTCGAAAAAGATCGACTGTCTTACGCTACAGTTGCTCCGGTATTTTTTTCAGTTTCCATAACACACATTTCTAGCTGATGTTGGCTAACATCAACTTACTTGAATATACTGATCTGATTCTCGATTGAGGTTCTTCATCATGCCCTTCACCTGCAAAAAAAAAGGCTTGCGTTGAACAAGAAATATTGTTACATAGCTGGAAATTTCTTCCCAACAGCGTGCGCTCTCATTGGTTACTTCGAGGTCACATGACATCTAACAATAAAACTGTTTCCCGCCAAAATCTCTAAGCGGGCAACGTTGCAAAATCTATGATGTCAGAGGGTAACAGTGCACTGTTACCTGCGGATGTTGACCGACGACCGCAGTTACATCCACAGACGGAACTCTTAATCTCGTTTAGTCAGCCTTTCTTACGCTATCACCGTGCGAGCTCACAAGGTAGGCCTTGTTTGTATGTAATTAAAATAAAGTTGTGAAATGAATTAATCAGCATGTCACGATTCAATCACTTTTTCAAGTGATTAAAGAGGGTATTTGAAGCTATTCAGTTTACTTTCCTTTTAAACAGCTAAAACGTACATCAACTGAATTCCAATGGTCAAGTTTTGTTATTTAGGCAACAAAACTGTGTGCTTACTGTCACCTGTTGCTATTGACGGCAAGAATATACAGTGAAACCCCACTTTACGGTCACTTCGTTATTGCGGACAGTTTTTCTTGTACCTAGCCCTTATATTTCCTCGAAATTCAACTCGCTTAATATGGACACTTTTTATTACCCCCTCAGAGTCCGTATTAAAGTGGTTTGGCTGTAAATGGATTGAAACTTTTGAAGTTTTAATGCTATGCATGCAAAAACCACCAAAAAATTATGGACAATGCTGCCAAATGGAATTTGGTGACAGAACCCCTTTAAGTTAGAAACGCAGATACCAACCTGTCTTCTTCGTTCTACCAGTTTTCTGATCTCCGTTGGAAGGATACCAGGCTCTAACTCTGGATCAGGTAACTCAACAACTTCATTCTCGTCGGCCTGTCGGAATAAAATTAACTACTTTTCAAATTTATCTCACTACAGAAAATCACAAGGCTTTTTGGAAAAATGGACCCCTAAGAGAGCATGTGCTTACTGTTAATTATCAGTAAACCGAGAAACATTGTCCGTGGGATTGTTAAAAAATTGTTTCTAATATTGTCAAAACCAAAATTGACAATAAATGTTGTGAGCGCTTTTTGAACCTATCAAAAAACAAGGTGGAAAGGGGGTTCGGGTGGTCTTACTTGACTTAGTAACTTACGCATTTATACACGCCATTACGATAAAGCGTTACCAAGCAAGAAAATTGCTGAAAATGTTTTCGGAATGTCACATTTAAAAGTTTCATCTACAGACTCAGAAGTCTGGTAAGGCAAAATAACTACTGACCAAAACTTTTTAAATTTGAATGGGGCCAGCAAAGTATCATAGGTTCAAAAGTTATGCACGTCTTGGACGACACAATCAACAGCACCACAGAGAAGAACGGCTTAGTAACTTTCAGTTGTAACACTTTAGGATTTCATCCACAGACTTAAACGTTAGAACCATCTTGCACAGCATAATACACAATTCCGCAGCGAGGTACTGCTCAGCAGCTTTCATTTTAGTGGTCACACATTAGGATTTCATCCACAGACTCAAAAGTTAGAACCACCTTGTACAGCATAGTAAACAGTGCCACAGGGAAGTACTGCTCAGCAGCTTTCATTTTAATGGTCACACATTAGGATTTCATCCACAGACTCAAAAGTTAGAGCCACCTTGTACAGCATAGTAAACAGTACCACAGGGAAGTACTGCTCAGCAGCTTTCATTTTAATGGTCACACATAAGGATTTCATCCACAGACTCAAAAGTTAGAGCCACCTTGTACAGCATAGTAAACAGTACCACAGGGAAGTACTGCTCAGCGGTTTTCATTTGAATGAATAGTCACACTTAAGGATTTCAGCGAAGTACTGTTCAGCAGCTTTCATTTTAATGGTCACACATTAGAATTTCATCCACAGACTCAAAAGTTAGAACCACCTTGTACAGTGTGATAAACAGTACCACAGCGAAGTATTGCTCAGTAGTTTGCATACCCCATAGATTTACAAGTTGAAACCACCATAACAATATAAATAACACCACAGGAAAGTACTGCTCAGTACCTTTCATTCAACCTTCACACTTCCTTAAAGTATTTCACCAGCTTATTCCTAAGCAAAACCATCTATCCATTTTTTGTGCAGCGACACAGTCTCGAAAGTTTAACCGACCACGGGACCTACCGTATTACCTGGGCCATGCTTCAACAATAACAACAACAAAGGGAACTAAAGGAAGAGGAACTACTAAAATCAATGAACTCACTGCATTGGAGGAGGCAGAGGTTGTTCTACTGATCGTAGTGAAACAGATGTTGTATTCCTGAATGATGGACGGGTACAAACTGTTGAAATCCAGCAGCAGAATGTGTTTGTCGTAGAAACCTAGAAAAACGTACATTATATGAGAAAGGTGATTCACGCGACTAACATAACGACCTATTTAGAATTTGCTGCACACCTGAATGATGATGGACATCCTGTGAACTGAGAACTATGATAAAAACGTCCTACACGATTTGTTACTTAACTATCGTGAAAAAAAATTACTCAGTGGTCCACAGTTGCAGCAATGAATTTTAACATACCCATTCCAATAAGAGGGAATTAAACTATCATTTTTAAATGCAAATTAGAAATAAGTAAATAAATTCACGATGACAACTTTGTCCCTTGCACCCGGTAGCCTCATTGTAGAGATAAGACGTCTGTTAGAAAGCCGCACTTTATTCCTCTTCAGTTCATCTGAACTCCCCCCCCCCCGCCCCGGACTAATAACGGCACAAGTCAGATAGACCAAAAAACCTACTCTTTTTCAAATCGTGCAATGGTGCTTCTTCTCCTTTTCCCCACTAAGTAACTTGGAACCTGGAACAGACTAAGCTAAATACCTTTCTTGGGATCTAACACAAGACCACCGGCGTAAGCTGGTTTTCTTCTTCCTTTCTTCGTGTCTGTTCCTCCTCATCGTGCTCTGCCTCAACCTATAAATGAACGGAAAACGTATTATGATTCGACCCCCCAAGAAAACTCTCTTTTTAAAAAGATCGTCAAAGCAAGCCGCGAGAGAACGCGCGAGTGAGCGGTATCCGTCTCGCGTGCCACTCGCCCGTGACTTTTCACAAAAGCCGCCAAATGGAGTGCTTGTTCGCAGACTAGAGTTCAAGGTGCTTAATAGAAATAAGCCAGAATTTTTCTGGGAAAACGCAGGGACGCTTCGACAGTTTGTAAAATTAACACGGTACTGAATGTTGTCTTAATTCTCACCACTTGTTTTTTGCCGTAACTTTTGTCAGGGCAGATGAAATTCCTGTGGAATAAAATAAAAATATAAATCTGACTTAAAAGTTTTTTTTACTTCTCAATGATGCTTAATGTAACTTTGCAACTGTGTTTTTCATGGCTGCACTAGGTAATCGACTGAAAAAAAAAATCATCCCAGTTTCTCAACAGATCATAATAAAACCAACCCCAACCGCAACTCAACCGCACAAAATTTCCCCAACCCTCGTTCACAGGGTCTTCTCCTTAATCGTGGGAACGAGGATGAAGATTTCCCGCGCTTCGCGCCGATCACCCGCATTTGGTTCGAGATTGTTGAAAACTACCAACCCACCCCTCCCCCAACCCAACATTTTGCCCTCGCAAGAAGTATGAGTTAAAATTGCATTAGGGGAGGGGTAGGTGGGGTAGTTTCCCAGAATCATATACTGCTCCCAAATTGACATTTGATTGTTTGCCTTTGTGGTGACGGGTTAGCGTGATCACTGTTGTTCTGGGTTTAGGACATTTGAAAACGAACCTACTTCGAAACTGAGCAGTAAAAAGTCTTACTTTTCGTTGAAGGCATGAAGTAAAAGAAATTCGTTTCTTTCTGATCGACCGCCAAGAAGAGTGCGGGCCTGAAAATAAAGCAAGATTATTGGTCATTGATTGTAATTTCAAGTTTCAATATTTTCAAACGGTAATTATGCATAAAACTTGAAGAGAATTTAAAGACTCACCATAACATTTCCAGCAATAGTCGTTATCTGTAGAGCCAGTGGTAAAACCTAGAAATATAAATGATTTAGAAAAAGTTGTAAACATATTTGCTTTAAGATTTGATAGGATCGGGTTTCATTAGATTCAATCAGCCTGTGATTTAACTGGTCAGAGTAACGACTTACTTATGGTTTAGCCTGGGTTTAACCACCTTAACCACACTTAACTTGCCTGGAACAGGCAAATGTGATGTATGACATTATCGTACTCGAAAACCTCCGTTTTCGTCCGTCCACACGTAAACGAGAAGCCAACGTTTGCAAAAATCTCCACATCGGAGAGCGTTTTCGAAAAAAACATGCGTTTTCGGGGCCGTTTTCACCGGATACGTTGCGACGGTAGGCCAAACTGGAGGGAAAATATATCCGTTTACAAACAAAAACGGACACGTGTGAACGGGGCTTTTATTTCAATTGGGGGACAAAGCGCAGAATTAAAATGACGGAAGTTCAGTTAGAAAAAATTGATTATGTGACAGGAGGTCTACCGAGAGTGGAAATCACATTTTAAGGAAAAAAAAACTTAAGACTTACGTTCAAATCGTACATGATCCTTAGTGACAGCAAAGCGTCCATCTGAAAAAAAAAAAAAAAAAAAACAGGAAATGCATGAGATAACACACACAATCACACGACCAAAGATGATCAATGACACATATTGATCAGCACTTACCGAAGTCAGTTCAAACATGTGAAGGAGTTCGTGAGAAGAACTGAAGAAAAAAATAAAGAAAATTAACATTATTAACTAAAAGGACTTCTTAAACAATTACTTCTCAGAACAAACCATTTATCCACCAAAAAAAGTGTTGATCTGTTAGACATTAGTCAACATGGGGGAACACTTTCTGACATTCGTCAGTAATAATCTGACGTACGATGCAAGAACATTTAGCTACGACTAAAGATTTTCCTTGATTACTTACTTAAACTTGTTTGGAATTTCATCTTGGTCAATTTCTTCTCTTCTGGACTGAAGGACAGCCCACGATAGTGCTAGGAAAAAATGGGAAAAAGAGAAGCGTGTATAAAACTTAGTAATTTGGATGTTAAAAAAGGGCGAGTCACGTTAAAACTGAGGATGCGCTTAGCATTTTACGCGCGCGACAAGCGTTTTACCCGCGTCTCGGGAAAAGGCAACAAGCTTACCTCGGGGAAAAATAAAAATGATCGTTTTATTCTGTAATCAGTTTACCCGCGTCAAATGTTGTCCTCGCGACGAGTGCTGTCCATCATACGAAAAAATAAACCAAGAAAACTTTAAAAAGTTCAAGAGAAGCAAACCACGATCGCTACCGAGTAGTTTATCTTGGGTTTTTGTGTTCAACGATTAAATGCCCGTCAAAGAAACGCTATGAAATTTCCCGCGTAAAAGATGCTCAGCATGCGGCGACGAAGTACCGCGGGAAACAAACATGAGTGTGACCGCTTTTACCTCTTTATATACAACAACAAAGTGAGTGTAACCACGACCAATAAAAGCGCTGGTAATAGTAGGCCGATGCTGTGGTTTAACTAAGCCAAATGCGGAAGGCTCACTATTGAAAGCGCTGGTAGACGTAGTAGTAGACTCCTTGTGTGGTTTAACTAAGCTAAATGCAGAAGGCATACCTGTTAAATCATAACTCTTGCATCTGATAAGCTCCTTGGAGGAGATCTTGACATCGCAGACCATACGCCCACTGGTAATGCAGCGATCAAGATTACCACCCTTACCAAACCCGCCACTCTGGAAAAAAGATTAAAAGTATTGAAAATAACACACTATTATTCGAGGCGTTTAGCGAAGGATAGCACGTCTCTTAAGTTACATTTGGGCTGTAAAAATTGCCGCATCTTTCAGTAAAAAATCTTTAGAGAAACTGAATCGATATTGGGGATATATGTTCATACTATATCGAAGAGCTTTTGCGCCGGCACGAAAACCATAGCGGACAGGGATTCTGTTCACGCATAAGAACAATGTTTCGAGGGAAGCTGCGCGGCGCCGAACTCTAACGTGGAGAGACACATATCGGATAAGTGTTCCGGGTATAGAGTGAACAAAGCCTAAAGGTGATGTCACACGGTACGATTCGCAACGACGAAGCTTAACACATCGTTGCAATGTTAGAACAATGTTGTAACTATTCGAAACAATGTTGCGATTCGCAACGACGATTTTTAGCTCAACACATCGTTGCAATGTTAGAACAATGTTGTAACTATTCGAAACAATGTCGCAACATCGTTGCAAGGCTGTCACAGCGTTACAACAATGTTGCGGTCCACAACGACGATTTTTAGCTCAACACATCGTTGCAACGTTAGAACAATATTGTAACTATTCGAAACAATGTTGCGATTCGCAACGACGATTTTTAGCTCAACACATCGTTGCAATGTTAGAACAATATTGTAACTATTCGAAACAATGTTGCGATTCGCAACGACGATTTTTAGCTCAACACATCGTTGCAATGTTAGAACAATATTGTAACTATTCGAAACAATGTCGCAACATCGTTGCAAGGCTGTCACAGCGTTACAACAATGTTGCGGTCCACAACGACGATTTTTAGCTCAACACATCGTTGCAACGTTAGAACAATGTTGTAACTATTAGAAACAATGTCGCAACTAGGGGTGTAAGGATTCATATCCTTGCGATTCAATTCGATTTCGATTATTGTCTTTCGATTACGATTATTTCCATTCGGTGATGTAACTGTTTCTTAATTCTTATAACATAACGTGTAATGTTAACAACACGCAACCCCAAACCCTCAATTTGAGAATAGTAACAGGGACAGGAGGATTAACAGTCGCTTGGTTCGTCGCCATGTTTGAGAACCATGTTTGGTGACGCAGTTTCTAAAGTACTCCCACTTGAGTTCGGAGTTCCGCAAGGCTCTATTTTAGGTCCGGTTTTGTTTACAATCTATGTTAACGACCTCCTTTCTGTTCCTAAACGTTGTCTATCTGCCTCCTATGTTGATGATTGTAAATTGTATTTGTCCTTTTCACCTGCCGAATTACCCACGTCCATCCTCGCCTTAAACGAAGATCTTACGAGAATATCTCAGTAGTGCTGTAAAAACTCTCTTTTGATTAATCCGGACAAAACTAAGGTTCTAGCTGTTGGATTACCACAACTTTTAAAGAAACTGTCATCATTCAGTATAACACTTTTTGACAGGGAAATAACACCTGTGCCTGTCGTTAAGGACTTGGGTGTTCTTCTCGACACACGCCTCAGTTATAACCAACATATCACCGAGATTGCCTCTAAACGCCTTTTTAAATTGTACCAAATTAACAGAATCAAGCACCTCCTAGATAGGAAAACACTTCTGTTAGTAATAAATTCATTTGTCTTTAGTAAACTCCAATATTGTTCAACTGTCTGGAGTAATACCACCAGCAGCAATATTGACAAGTTACAAAAAGTCCAAAACTTTGCTGGGCGAATTATTCTGGGACTAAGAAAGTATGACCATATTTCGGATGGGTTGCGATCGTTGAAATGGCTTCCTATTAGAGAGAAACTCATTCTAAATGACGCTACTATGATGCACAAATGTATTAACAAGCTTGTTCCAGACTATCTTGCTGATATGTTTAAATCACGTTCTCAAGTCCATAATAGACAAACTCGATCATCTGGTGCTTTGGATATACCTTTATGTCGCCTGTCAACAGGGCAGCGCTCCTTTGCTTTCAGAGGAGCCAAACTCTGGAACTCCTTGAATGATAACATTAAGTCCTTAAAATGCCCCAGGAATTTTAGACGTCATCTTGCAAATGTTTTATTAAGTTGATATATTATATTATTGATATATATTTTGTAATTATAATATTATTGTATTTACATTCTCAATTAATTTATATATTTGTATTTTTTTATTCTATTGAGCTGAAAAGCCCACTTAGGGAGCATCAATAAAGTGTATGTATGTATGTATGTATGTATGTATGTAACCTGACAAAGATGGTTTGCCTTATTTGGGAATTCTCAAGGGGTGGTTGAAGGAGAGCATTTTTACCAGGCAATACAAAATGGCGCACAAACTACTATCGTCTTTGCTGGTCAATCAAAAACGCACATTTTAAAGACTTGTGGATTCTGATTTTACAATATAATAATTCTCTGAGGGCAAGGTATGCAAAAATCGAAGCAAAATCGAAACGTGGAAGCAAAGAATCGTGAATCGAACCGAACGGTCATAACCGCGATTAATCGAGAATTCGATTAATCGTTACACCAATAGTCGCAACATTGTTCCAGTGCTGTCCGTGTTGCGCTAAAAATCGTCGTTGCGAATCGTCTCGTGTAACATCACCTTAAGCAACAACGACAGCGACTTTGCACGTGCATCACGCATTTTTGTAAATTTGTTTGTCATCAGGGAGGTTAAGCAACAACGGCAGCGGAGGCAACGGGAACAGGAACAAAGCAATAGGTTAAGATTGACAAAACAACAACTTTGCACGTGCATCACGCTTTTTTGTACATTTGTTTGTCATCAGGGAGGTTAAGCAACAACGGCGGCGGAGGCAACAGGAACGGCAACAAAGGAATAGGTTAAGATTGACAAAACAACAACTTTGCACGTGCATCACGCTTTTTTGTACATTTGTTTGTCATCAGGGAGGTTAAGCAACAACGGCGGCGGAGGCAACAGGAACGGCAACAAAGCAATAGGTTAAGATTGACAAAACAACAACTTTGCACGTGCATCACGCTTTTTTGTATATTTGTTTGTCATCAGGGAGGTTAAGCAACAACGGCAGCGGAGGCAACGGGAACAGGAACAAAGCAATAGGTTAAGATTGACAAAACAACAACTTTGCACGTGCATCACGCTTTTTTGTACATTTTTTAGCCGTCATTGCACGACTACAACGTGAAAGTGCTTAATTTCACGTTTTGTCGAGGACGGGATCACAAGATGACAACTTTCTTTTTCTTTCCTGAACTTTGATACAGTCCTTCACAATTAAACTCCAAAAAACTTGCCAACATTTGACGAATTAAACGAGATGGAATAAGCGCGATAAAGTTTGCAGCAGCGCGAATTCACTTTTTAAGTGACGTTTTCGTAGCCGTCGCCGTCGTTGTTGCTTAAGCTCCCCGTTTTCCCGCCATCGCTGTCGTGCTTGCTAGAGCTCCCTATTGAGTTGAATTGCATCCTGGGACTGTTTTGCGGGACGAATTCTGACCCAATTTCCTGCGCAACCTTGTAATAGCCAATCAAGAAAGCGATAGCCTCCCCAAAACCGTCCCATACTGCAATTGGACACAGCACCGAACCAGTCTCACGCGGAAATTAATATACTCAATATCATCGTCTAGAATCCCTGATGGCGGGACACCAACAATTTGGCATTTTCATAGTTTCTTACCGAGAGTTTTGGCATTATGGTTCTTTTGAGTCGTCCAAGACGAGACCAGTGAGGTATCTATATGAAAAAAGGAAACGCATTAGCATTGTTTAGCGCCGGAAGGAGCAAAAAAAAGGAGATTTGCCATTTGATAAATCAAAACTGCTACAAGAACTCATCATCCAGTTTGTTAACAACTAGAATCATTGTACTTACCTTACAAGCATTAATCCTGTGCAACAAAAGATCTAGATCGAATCCATAAATGTCATGACCCTATAATACCAAGAGAGTTCAAACGTTTAGCACTTGGTTTGACATCCTTGGCGCAAAACCTTGCATAAAGATTTGCCCTGATCAAATCACTATTCACAAGAATAGTACAGAACTCTGACTATGTTCACATGGCAACGGACCAATTTTCGACCCGGCTGAAAAATTTGACCTGACAGTTCCTTCACACGGGAACGTTCAATACTTCCGCTCTGTTCTCACGGAACTTTGAACGGCTAAACGTCGAAATTTTGGTACGGTTAAGTTGGTCCCGTGTGAACGCATCACCTAAACCCACGAATTTCAGTTCAACCGTGTGAACTTAGGCTCAGTCTCTAGCCTTGGGTTTCTCGATGTGCCCGCAGTACTCCCCACCCGAGGGAAGTACCCGAGCCTAAGGGAGAGGGGAGACTGAGCCTAGTGTTAACGTAGTAGATAGGGCAATCAACCGCACAAATCTCTATCCAGTGCATAGCGCAATAGGTTTTCCTAAGACATATCCACTGAATAATGCGGATTTATTTAGTGGATAGCACCTTTCAACGTTTGAACAACCGAGGCCGCAACTGTAAAAATAAACGGTACACAATTGACGTTGGAAAACCTTCATTTAACCCTGTTTTTTCAGCGAACCAGCACACCGTCAATTCACCACTTTAGACTTACGACATTTAGAGTCGTGTCTTTTTAATTAATTTGAAAAAAAAAATCTCGAAGATGAAATCAGAAGGAGAATGAGAGAGAAAATCATCAGTCAAACAAAAAAAAAGTTGCACATAAACATACCACCAGCACGTCAGGACCAATTTTGTGAATCTTCGCCATAAATAAGCCGAGAAGTGCTCTCTCCGATGCAGTGATCTCCATTTTAATTTGCTACAGAAAAAAGAATTGTTAACGGCTTCAGACACACACAATTTCGTGAACCGTTGCAAACGGTCACCCGTAGGGGGCAAAGTCTCCCTTAAAATTAGTCATCTATCTATCTTTCTTTTTTTTATTGGCTGAAGGAACTGAAGAAAATGCATCAATGCACATCACAGCCATGAATGCAACGTTAATGGTTTGCTATATAAATAGGGTACATTATTTCAATATTTAGTGTCTTGAACACTGGGGTGTCTTTCTGGACTGGAAGCCTTGAACAGGGTGAGGACATTTGTGGTGAGTGGTCTACTTGAGCGGTAATAATGTTTTTAAAAAAATCGTATTCATTAATTCAATGATGTCACTTTCTAAAAGAGCTTGAATTCTGTATGCGAAGCAAAATGAATAAGGGTCACCAGGAAAAAATGCATCTTTTCCTGAACAGTGTAGTGAAATGAACGGTGTTTATCTTAAACAGGGTCAGGGATTGAAGGGCTTGGCATAAATCCCTACCTAAACCGTTCCCTTGAGGGACGCACGGGGGGATTGAGGGTATGCCTCTTCCCAATTTTTTTTTCTAAAAGTTATTTTTGGTGATTTTTTCAATGCTGATTTTGCGCTTTGACTTAAATGTCTGTTGAATGAAGGGTTTGGTAGAAACTGTAGTGCTTATGGTTGTATCAGTGGAAAACACCAAATATTCTCTACCTCTTGCCGATTCAGAAGTCGACTTTACCTTTTTTCTGACAAGATCTTTAAAGTCATACGGGTACATCTGATCATTCGGCTTGCTAACAGCTGAAAAACAAAGATGGCCGGTAAAAACTCTCGCAGAACTCGTAATTTAAAAAGTAGGCTTTCATTTTCTTATCAGTAAGAGTCATTCATGACGCTAGACCTAACGAAACTACGGCGGAGACGGCAATAAAAACACGAAACACAATGGATTTAGAGAGCAAAACAACAACTTTGCACGTGCATCACGCGTTTCTGCACAACTACAATTTTAAGTTAACTTGACAGCGGAAACGGCAAAACGATTAATTTTAACATCACTAGGGAGTTCAAGCAACAACGACAGTAATGCTACGAAAACGTGAATTCGTGCTGCCTCAAACTTGATCGCGCTTATTCCATCTCGTTCAGTTTGTACAAATGTCGGCAATTTTTTGGCAGTTGAGTTCTGAAGGACTGTACCAAAGTTCAAGAAAAGAAAAAGAAAGTTGTTGTTCTGTGTTCCCGTCCTCGACAAAACGTGAAATTAGACACTTTCACGTCGTAATCGTGCAACGACGGCTAAGAAATGTACAAGCGTGATGCACGTACCGAGTTGTTGTTTTGCCAATCTAAACCTTTTGCTTTTTTGCCGTACTCGTTGCCGTCACCGTAGTCGTTGCTTAAGCTCCCCAGCTCTCTCAACTCGGACGCCGTCCATTCTCGTCATTTCCAACTTAGTTTCCCTACTTTCACTTGGTATGAGGGCGATTGTAATGTCACCTGAGCTAACCATGAGGTACTTCATTTAACTTACCACAAAAGTGATATTGGAATTTCTGTTTTGGAGCAGCCTTATCTAAGGACACGTCATGGTGAACCAGAGCTGACACAGCCAAGATCTTAAACACAACAGAGAATAAAAAGTCAAATGACCTGGAAATTCTTCTCACCAGAAGGGGGAGGGGTTTCCCCGGGGGGAAGGACTCCCATATGAAAGGGGCGGGGATGCTCGTCGTCTCGCTTAGGGGTGTAAATTTCGGATGTTGGTCTCACTTAGCGTGTTCTGGGCAAAACGCCATTATATTTAGCGGTAAAGGTCTCTGTTAGTGTTGCACGCAAAGAAATATTAAAAAATTAAATATTTATAATTCGTCTTATTTCCTCGATTCATGTAATCAAAGTTTAAAATGGTCTCTTTTAGGGGTCCAAAAAAGGTTGCGCCACGCCCAGATTGGTCTCCTTTATGGGTTTAGTGCAAAGTTTCCGACAAGCATCCTTTCCTATGGGAATCCCCCCCCCCCCCCGCCGCTGAGGCTTTGACCCTTGTTTTAAGAGAGGGGTAAGCCTGGCTAGGGCATCAAGGCCTAAATCATACTTTTCCCACTGAGATGGGGGGAGGGGGGGGGGGGGGGGGGGCAGGAATAAGATGTGGGTATTGAAGCCCGTCTTCAGCAAGAACCAGGTTCTTAAGCAGCACCTCTTCTTAGAAAAAACGTTCACTATACAAGAACTCGTTGATTGTTAATCGCAAATCACCACCACAGATCCAAAGTCAATTCATCTTCACAGGACACCCAACAATTGAGGTAATCCAACTTCACAGGCAGCCCATCTCTGGCATTGCTCAAGGTATTCTTAACAGGCATCTCATTATTGCATTTCAGAAAGTAAAACGTAACATTTTTAGTGCTTGATTTTACTCATTGCTTACCTCATGGGTGTGAGTCTTGGTGTTTAACATGGTCCTAAAACTAAGGCTCATAACAACCTACACAAAACATAATAATGAGAATGATATTGATACTGATTATGATGATATTGATAATGATAATGATATTGGTAATAATAATGATAACGATAATGATAATGATAATGATATTGATAATTATAATAATGATAATGATATTGATATTGATAATGATAATGATGATGATAATAATAATATTGATATTGATAATGATATTGATAATGATGATATTGATATTGATATTGATAATGATATTGATAATGATGATAATAACAATGATATTGATATTGATAATCATGATAATGATAATGATAATGAAAACTAGCAGCACTAGGGGTTAGCATGCATCCCTCTTCTTTACTTGCTCACTAATTTTGCTGTTAAAATCTTACCATAGGCGGAGGAGGACTTTGTTCACTTGCTACTTCAACATGATCAGGTTTTGTGACTACAGCCTGCAAAATAGTAATAATGATGTTACACTTAATGAAAACAAAATAAGGAAAAAAAAAGTATTGTCGAGATACTGAACAAAAAAATTCCTACCTCAACTTTACACCAACTAACAGGTTGCTGAGGGAGCTCTGATGAAGGCAAAAAATTATCTGTTTAAGTTTGTTTCAAGTCTTGTACATACAGTCAACAACAACATACACCTCAGTATAAGGAAAACTTAGGGACAATAATAAAATATTAATTTTTTCATTGTTGAGTACTGACAATTATTGTGTTGAGGTGTGGGTGTTTTATGGGTGCTTTTTATATTACATCATATGGTACAGGGCTGTGCTCTAGCAGAGCCCGGTGGCCCCTGGCACCTAATGTTTGCCCTTGGGCGACTAGAAAATCTCAGATTTTTTATACAAATCATATGCTGGGCACCCTAGATTTTACAGTTTCAGAGCACTGGGCTCCCTTCAATTTTCCTTAGAGCACAGCCTTGTGGTAAATCCACCAAATGCAAAGAAACTGTTCACAACCATATTAAGGCCATCATGAAGGAGCAGGGACCAGGGATTTCCCCTGGCAACTATGAGCATGACACCTGGCTTCTTTCATAGCAAACAAAAGGAAAAGAAAACCAAAAGAACTTCTGAGCTGTTCAATGTCTGGCAACTTTTGACATCTACAGCTGTAGCCCCTGCTTATCTTTAAAACAAGTACCATTACTTGATATCACAAGTGTCAACAGTCTTCCCTATCACACTAGTGGCTAGTTTGTACATCAATAATAAAATGGTGCACACTGAGGTTTTATTAAAAGCAATTTTACTGTCACGCCAGTAAAATGTAGTTAATGGAACGTGACGCTAGTTATCAATAACCCATTCACGGCGGCTCTTTTTCAACAAAGCAATTGTGTAGTCAAGCTGCCAAGGTCAGTGAACTCTAAGATGCATTGTATTCTAGCGTAGAACTTCCGGCCTTGTTGTCTTAAGCAGGCTAGTACGAGCCACAGCATTGGCCATTATTTTCAAAGCACTATTCATGGCTAAGAGTCTGCACATGCAACTCTGAGCTGTCTTATAATACAGCCTTTGCTACTGGCTATGCCAGCAGACATGCGTCTAGCTATAAAAGCCTAGTACAACTGTTCAGAGTTCACTTGGGTTCCAGTGTTCAGCAAGGTTTAAGCGCTCAGTATACTATTCTTGTAAAATTTTTACGGTAGTTTCGCAATGCCGAGTCATTCAAAGTTAACGTGTAAAAAATTTTTTCGGGGGCTACTACGCGTCATCCCCTTTAGATGTCCTTCAGTCGCATCGCGAAATCCATTTGCACCTTTCCTCGACCCCGTACACGTGCCACACGTTAGATCGTTCTGGCTTTCATGGACGCCTTACGAAGATCCACGTGGGAGTTGTGGCAATATTTTGAGGAACTCTCTTTTAATACCCTACTTTACCGTGGACCGGCCATCACGCATCCTTCGGTCGGATTTTACCTATCCCTGAATATCCAGTTCGTCGTACTGGGATCTCTCCATTTCCGGCACTACGCTCTTGACCATTTTTTGAGCAAGAACACCGGGCTTGTGGCAAAACAACGGGACTGGCAACACACCAACACACATCCTATCTCCTTGATCAGGTTCCTCAGGTTCTTGTCATCGCCCAGCTCACTCTGTCGCCGCCTGCCTTCTACCTCTACCGCCGTTTGGGTGCCGCTGTTTTCTTAAGCGAACATTTCCACTGGAAGCTTCTTCTCGCTTGATTCAGTTATGTCGCCGCCTGCTTTCTACGACTTCCACATCTACCGCCGTTTGGGTGCCGCTCTGGTTCAGGTACGGCGTTTTTTTCTATATCTTACTATTTTCCTCATTTGTTCCGCTTCGCAAATAGGTTGTTTTTCCTTCGTCACATTTCTTGTCACAGTTGTGCGGTTCCCGTTGTTCCGATCTCCTGTTAGCCCGCCTGGCGTTACACAAAACAATGATAGGTCTGGGTTCTTCCCCAGTCCCCCCCCCCCCCCCCCGTCTCACTGCCATTCTCGCGAGGTTCGAACAGTATTTATTTGTTTCCCTATTTCAAATGTTTTTAAAGTCTGCCGAGGCCCCAGTCATCTCGGTTTCAGAGGCTGCATTAATTTCCCCTGGGGACGGGCATACAAATACACTGCATGCATTTTTACGTCTACGTGTTTCAGAATCCCAGGTTAGCATGGAAAGGGTAATTTAAGTTCGTGTTGAGTGTTCTAATGTATACGTTAAAAGGTTTAATTAATCTGTATGCATGGAATTTCCGTAACAGATAGCTTGTACCAGATCAGCTTTATTAATTGAGCATTTTGTGTCAAGTAGTTCATTGTTGAGACTGCGTAATAAGTATCAACCTGGAAGGATAGGATACTCTTCTCCGCCGTGAAAACGAAACATATACGGTAATCATTGTTGACATTAAGTATATTTCTTCAGCACATAGACATGGTGCTGACCGAATGCCTTTTAGCTAAAATATCCGCTGGAAGCCCTTTGTTCTTGATACCGTTCCTTGGCAAGCGAAGCAGTTTTAAGTTTAATCTTCTTACTAAATCGATGCTTTAGGTGCATGTTTGTGTGTGATGACATCACTGTTAATTAACTTTGATACCTTCTCTTAGCGTTATTTGCGCGGTAGGCTAGTTTCGTATGGGGAAAGTGTTATATAGCATACCCCTTGTCCACCCTGTTACGCACCGTGGCTCTCTGGTGCAGTCGCTATTCTTCTAGAATCAAACAGGTCATTGTCGGCCGGTCTTTAACAGTGCTTACTATTTGCTCTCGCAGTTTTTTCTCGTCATTTCGATTTAAGGTAGAGCAGTGGTTAATTTTAGCTATACTAGTATTTGTTCTAGTTATTTTGTTCGCGCGGGTGTGCAGGGTCATTTCCCGGCCTCTCTGCCATGATACTCTTTCCTGCTACTGTGGGACCATCGTATATGGATACATAGGGCTGAGTTGTCCCTGTTTTCCTCCATTCTCCCGTACCTTTGGCTCTGGGTATACTTGTCAGACCCTGTTGCCTTCTGGGTCAGGCCAGTCCATAGCTTGGCGTCGCTACATTTTGCCGGGCTAGCTACGTTTCATTAATTATGGAATGTGTCTTTTTATAAATATGTGTGCGTGTATATTCAGTCATATGCAGAGAAATTTAAGCCCCAAATTTCATAGTTCTCTTGTTGGTGTTTGCTCACCGCTAGTATACGTTTATTCTCAGTTTCACTGGGCTCAGGTTTTTTGTCCCCTGGCATTATGTCTCTGGTTCTACGCACATGCCCCTCTTGCCTTGGTTAACGTACCCCGACCAAGAACCCCTGTGGTTATGTACCCTGGTACAACCATACGGGGTATACCGGGCCACTTTTCTTCTCTCACATAAATGGCTTCTGTAATTACAATAGTTACCTGGGGATATACCTATTAAGCTGTTATCAACAGTGCAATTAGCACAATCTATTCCCGCTTGCACACGCGCAACTTGCATAAATGTTGTTGGCAGTTACCTTTGACTTAAATTACAACAATTATCATATTATACTTTACTGATCTCTTCTCAGTTTAACTCTGTGTTTTTTGTTTTGTTTTGTAATTGCATACCTGCACTGCTGTATTTCCGCATCCCACCCCGAGGTTCGTCTCTCCAGGTGACCCTAGTGTCCGTGTCTCACTTACCTTCTGCCTCCACTGGCCATGTGGGATGTTGTGTCATTTTTCTCTTTGCCACCAAGCAGTGGGATGTCTGAGTCGCCTGCCGTCTGCATTGCAAGAGTTCTGTTGCTGCCTTCAGTTGGCACCTGGTCTCTGGTACATCATGGATTTTGCACGTCATGAACTGTGTTTAAAACCTACTGTGTAACTTGTTCTTTGCTGGCACTGGTTGCCCCGTTCTCTAGGGGTTGTGTATCTGCATTACTGGGAGAATACGTTCCCTCTTTTCCCCAAGGGGTTTTTAAGGGTTTTCGTATCAGGCGGATACACCTCAAATCAGTGCCAGCCCATCAGACGCACGCACGGTTTGCGCTTATTAATAATGTGTCCATCCTGGAAAGCTGATTGGTTTTCTAGGCTTTTTTCCATGATCTGGGCCGCATTCACGCTAGCCTTTCCCGCCTTCCTCGTTGTAGCGAGGTTACGTACCTGGGGCTTATAGTATTTTAGTTCTGAGTTTAACCTCAGCACGGATTACGCGACTTTCTCCCCAAGTCTGGCTGCCCGCAGCACTTTCTTCTTAGCCTTAAGTCGATGTCAAACTGGCAGTTTTAGATTGGCCAATGTTTCGTAGTAGCCCGGCGTTCTTTACCGATAACTTTTCACCCCAGCCTGGCGCGCTCAAGGCGCATAATAGTATATCTAAAATCGTCTAAGACAGACATTACTAGGGAAAGTCAGTCAGTCACTATAGTTCACACCTTGTCCCCCCCTTTGCGCCATTGCAGCTATGCAAGAGTATTTTTCTCTAAGCTAGACCGCCGCACGGATCTTTGTTTTATTTCCAGTCAGGTCGTTACGTCCCCCGGGGCATCGTATACGACCTCCTAAAAGATAGTGGCCTCCCTTATCAACGTCAAAAAAGGCATAGTTTTTTCATCGGTGCGGCCTCCGTTGCAGCCGCCGCCAGCTTGCCAGCTTGGCTCGTAAAAGTTTCTCAGCCGCTGGTCCTCGGTCTGTTACCAGCTGTATATCAGAACTCCTCAATCTACATTAGAGTCTGTGGCTCCCAGGATGGCTATTGTTCCTGGACGCTCCCAGCCAATCTAGCTTCCGTATTTTCTATTTGTTTTATTCGTTCTCTTGGTTGGGCTTGGGGGAATGCATTGCCTGGCATGCATCAGTGGCGGTTAAGTCTGCGCAGCGACTTCCCCCAAGCTTGTTGGGCCGCATTGCCGTTTAACATCGCCTGCAAACCGATACTCTTGTCCGATCCAGCACGTGCTGTATTGCATTCAGCTCGTAGTGCTGGGGAGATAAGTGAGGTTCTTTGCTCACCAATACTCTTGTCCGATCCAGCACGTGCTGTATTACATTCAGCTCGTAGTGCTGGGGAGATAAGTGAGGTTCTTTGCCCATGCCATCGCCGGAAGTCGCACAGGCTAACCTAGCGCAAGGCAGTGCTCCCCCATTATCGCCAACTTGTCATTATTTGTTTTATAATTAAGTCACTTCGCGTTTAGCATGCATCATAAAGGAGCAGAGACATTAAAAGCAATTTTACTGTCACGCCAGTAAAATGTAGTTAATGGAACGTGACGCTAGTTATCAATAACCCATTCACGGCGGCTCTTTTTCAACAAAGCAATTGTGTAGTCAAGCTGCCAAGGTCAGTGAACTCTAAGATGCATTGTATTCTAGCGTAGAACTTCCGGCCTTGTTGTCTTAAGCAGGCTAGTACGAGCCACAGCATTGGCCATTATTTTCAAAGCACTATTCATGGCTAAGAGTCTGCACATGCAACTCTGAGCTGTCTTATAATACAGCCTTTGCTACTGGCTATGCCAGCAGACATGCGTCTAGCTATAAAAGCCTAGTACAACTGTTCAGAGTTCACTTGGGTTCCAGTGTTCAGCAAGGTTTAAGCGCTCAGTATACTATTCTTGTAAAATTTTTTCCCTCCCTCCCTCCCTTTGGAGACGAGGTTTGGGCTTTGTTTTGTGCTACGCCTTCAAATAAACTAGGGACACTCCTCGCAGTGCGGTTAAGTCTGCGCAGCGACTTCCCCCAAGCTTGTTGGGCCGCATTGCCGTTTAACATCGCCTGCAAACCGATACTCTTGTCCGATCCAGCACGTGCTGTATTGCATTCAGCTCGTAGTGCTGGGGAGATAAGTGAGGTTCTTTGCTCACCAATACTCTTGTCCGATCCAGCACGTGCTGTATTACATTCAGCTCGTAGTGCTGGGGAGATAAGTGAGGTTCTTTGCCCATGCCATCGCCGGAAGTCGCACAGGCTAACCTAGCGCAAGGCAGTGCTCCCCCATTATCGCCAACTTGTCATTATTTGTTTTATAATTAAGTCACTTCGCGTTTAGCATGCATCATAAAGGAGCAGAGACATTAACCATTTGACTTACGAGGCATCTTAATATTGAGCCAACAAGGACCTTTCATCTTCCGACTCAGGAGAAGGAGTTCAAGGCTGAAATTAGAAAGCAAAAAGATTCCTTTAAAGAGAAATAACTCCAGATCACAAAACCAAACTCCATTCTGATGAAATTATAAATGTTTACCACTTTCAGAAAGGCAATAGAAGATTGCAAATCTAGGAAACAGTTGATTTCATGATAAAGTCTTCTTTAATGTTTAAATTCTACAGCTTTAAAATCTAAGCAGCTATATTTCATCATTATTTCATTGTTGCTTTGCAACATTCACTATCTACTTATAACTTTGCAAGTTCACTTCTCAAAGTCAAAAAACATTAACCCTTTAAGTGCCAATAGTGACCAAGATCAATTTTCTCCTAACAATATCCACACACTGTCAACAGATAAGTTATGAGAATTAATAAAGTGATCACCCAAGAAAAAAATGCCTTGATCTTTTAACAAATTCTCTCAACTCATTCTTTAAGGAAATGTATGGAGATCAGTTTGGAGAACTTGTATGTGGATACTGGGGCTTAAAGGGTTAATTTGGAATCATTACCTTGATGTATTGGTACCAAACACATGACTGAATGTTTGACCAGTGAGATCAGATGGTAACTGAGGATAATCCGCCTGTCATGAATAATGTTGTCACAAATTAACTCCTTTTTTCATCAACACTGTAATTGACCCTCCTTCCCTTTCACTTTCACCCCCCTCCCACCCCCCCCTCCCCAAGTGCCCTTACTGGGGCAGCAGCGTGGCCAAGTTGTCTTTAGATCAGACTCCCAGCCCGGCAGTCCCGAGGTTCGAGTCCCACTTTGGCCACTTGCTGGATTTGTTCTTGGTCGTCCTGAGTTCAAATCCTAAGCCACGCTTGTAAATAGCCAACTGGTTGCCTCCTCCTAGATTTTTTTTTATTCCTGTTATGTTCTATTTGCATTATTTGTTTCAGAATTGTTTGAGTTGAGTGCCTGTAAACTAGCTGGATAAGCTAAGTGCATTTTCCACTCTAAACAAACCTTTAAACCTTTTTTAAGCCTTAACAACTTAGAGCCCATCCTGGCACCTTCCCTTCTCAAATTCAAAGAGCCAATATCTTTCAACAAGTGACCTTTGTTACAAACACTTCCAGCAACCAAATTATCACCTACTAAATCACATGACCTTTTGGAGTTAGATTCAGGGAACACATTTCCAACACTAAAGCAACAACAAAGACAGTGGGGGAACCCCCTCAAGTATTCTGGCCACGCCCTGGATATCGCCTCCTTCTCAATATTTGCAAGGGAAGATGACATGTTTAAATTAAGTGTCATGGACAACATTGAAATCAATTGTCAGGTTCCAACATTGAATATGCCAGTTACGACCTTCCATGATCTACGGAACTGTTCATCACCTGATTCACAGTATATATCACTTGAAAAAAAAAAGAAAGATTAACACTCCATCACTTGATAAAGATTCCAAGATGGAATGGAAAGCTTGTGTGTCTTAAAAAAAATTATTTTCACAAGTCTAAAAACTGGTTTACCGGTATGGTTATTCTGTTATAACCTAAAATTTATCATCTCTCACCGAATATTTGACCTCCAAGTACTCTGATGTCACAGGAACATCTTGAATCTCAAATGCATAAGCCTTTTGGACTTTCTAGGGACATAAGTTACACACACTCATCAACAGAACTGCATAAAAGTGACAACAATCAAAATTGTTTAAACAATCTGAATTACCCTAGATATGAACTTCATGATCTTGCACTTTGTTGCAATCTTATCATTAAACTCCTGAAAAAGAAATAACAAGAAAGTGATGAAATTTAGCTCCCTCAAAGTCATGGTTATTGTACTATGATCACCATAGGAAGACTAAAAAGTGACCAACATCAATTTTCTCCTAACGAGATCACTGCATCATCAAGAGAAAACGTCAAGGTAATTAACAATTTCCTAAGGTAAAACGCTTTTGTCTTTTACTCTCTCTCAAGTAATTCTTGGAGGGAATATATGGAGATCAGTAGAGAAAATTTTGTGTGAGATTGGTGAACCTCAATACCCATTTTAGTGTGTGGAAGTTGGCTGCCAAGGCTAAGGGGGGGGGGGGGGGGGTATTAGTCAAGAGAGCACCATGCTTTACTAGTAAAATTTAAAGGAGGGGGCTTAAATATCATGGGGGGAGTTATTAGAAGGACTACAGCAGCAGATCCAGAAAATTCAGAAATGAGTGGCCAGGACACTTAACAGCTTTATTCTAGATACTTTTTAATTTTCTGAGACGAAATTCTATAAAAAGAATATTAATTTTCAAAGGAAAAGGGGTGGTTGTGGCCCCGTCGGTCCACCCCTAAATCTGCCCATGGACTACAGTAATCAAAATTACTATGATTAAAATCAAATCATTATTTTTTTTTTACCTGGTAAACATCAATAAACCCAACAGGCTCATCAGTTTCAAACATCAATATTAATTTAGAACACTGTTGCAACAGGAACAGAAAATGTTTGAAAAGACATGCAAGAAGACCTCAACAACTGCAGCAATGTTTATACATCCATTCTCTCACCTTTTCTCTTGGGAGAATAAATATTTGTCTCTCAATGTTCTTGACTGCCACTGAACAGCTGTATGTAAATAGGGAAATTTTTAATTAGTGGTTGCGAGTCCACTAAGTGGTACTTAGTTAAAGAGAAAAACAAAATGCAGATAAACAGTAATCACCTCACATATGCTTTTGCAGCTTCAATCCAAACCTTTCCAAAAAGGTATATAGTACCTGTAGGATAGAGAATAATTAACAGAACATTCAAAACTTACAGTGAACCTAGTGATTTTCTTAATAATTCAACTGTCCAGCAACCTTGACCAACTCTACCTGGTTGTTTGAATCTGTCTTCATAATTGCATCAAACCAGTAGAATTTAAGGAATTTTTCCCCTGAGAGGAGAAAGAAAAAATGATCCTTGTAAGAACAATTGGAGTGGGCAACAAATTTAGTACTTAAAAATTTGGCCAGAACTGGCATCACTAGTCAGACATCCTTGCAAGATTCCCTAGTTTCTTTCTGTGTCCCTTTTATATGTTGGCCTTTATCAAGCCTTTCTATCAAAATGTTAGCTCTAGCAGAGATTTTTGCACTGTGGATGAAATCCCGTCTGACTGTTCAACCTCTTAAGCAGTACTTTTACATAGGGTTGCTAGTTTTCCATCTTCTTGGAAAGCGAAATGTCAGGAGTCTTCTTGAATTTTTATTTTGCCCATCTTGAGAGCATAACTAGAGGAGGCCTACATTTTCACTTTTTAATAATTTCAAGCTTGAAACTTGTTGATTGCTGATATGTTCACTAACCATCTACTTCTTTGAGTGGAAGAGAAGACGAATCCACATTAACATCTATCAAAACCTACAGTAGCACATAAAAAGAGAAAAAAAATTACAATGTAAGCAGTTAAACCCTGTTAATACAGGCACTGAGGGGGCCATAGAAAGTGACCGTATTAACAGGTTGAAATTAGAGAAGACGTAAGGGCTTTCATTCGCCAGGGGCAAAACAAACTGTCCATAATAACGAGGTGTCCACATTAAGCAGGTGTCCATTATGCAGGGTTTGACTGTATGCAACTTAAACAAAATTTGTTTAAAACGAACAGGAAACAAATTAAAGCTATACCATACTTTTCTTAGTCTCCCTCGCATTTTTTTTTTTGGATGTCACGCAATGCTTCCCTAAAAGTTCTTTTGGGGGAGCGTTACGTGACATCCAAAAAACGGCTGCGAGGGAGACTATACTTTTCTCCGTATTGTGATGAAGTAATACAGAGAGGGGCTTCTCATTCCGGAGAAAGAGATATGATGTCATTTTTATATAATTCAAAAAAGATGCTTGACTTCTTGTACAATGAAAGGCAGGGAGGTGACTAAGAACAAAACACATTTACAAGAATCTTTTGACAGTTTTATACCTCTTGTTGTTGTGAATCTTCATTTCCTAAGATAGTTTCCCATCCTGAATCACCAGGAAGTTCTGTTGTTCTGCAAAGATCCATGTACTTACAATTGCTAAATTACGTTTTTTCATGATATCAAGATATTTTGAGGGCTAGACTGCAGAGAAAGCGTAATTTTTCAGCATTTTTAGGTGAGGAAAGGCAAGCGCAAGGCAGGAGTGGAATGCAAAGCCTCCCACCATCACTTTATTACAGATAATTAAATAAAAAGGAAATCATTATTATTTAGCAAACTAGGAATATCCAAAAATGCCCAGCAGTGCTGTGGACAGTAGTTTTGTCTGACTGTGCCCAAAACACAAGACAAGAACCCCTAAATCAGCCAGTTATTTCCTGAAAGCGGTCATGAAAACCAAATGGTACAAAGGTATCAGCTCAACTAGCTGTAACATAATCATTTCTTTGTTCAACAAACATTATCTGCTGACAAGATCCAACAAGTTCCAGTGACTTTGCTTCAAAACACATGTGACCACACCCTTCCCTTGACTTCAAAACACAAACATGACAATTATTACCTCCAGCCCCAACAAGGTTAAAAAGTCATATGATAATAATGCATTATTATTTCTCAGAAATATTTAAATTGTTTAGTGATGTCAATGAATGGCAAAATAAATATCATAATAGAATTGCATACTTCTGTGGCATAGCGCATCTTCTGTCATTTGGTTTCTCACTGGCCTCAACCTGAGAGGATAATTAAAGAAAAGTATATGAAGTACTTCTGATTGTTGAATAGATAGAGAAGTGAGTCAAGAGATCAACAAAATTTGACTGTAAAATAAAGGTGATCTTAAAAAGTTGGTCAGAGACTGAGAAGAATGATTAATTTTTTAATT